>JBBPDA010000001.1:19448503-19465093 GCA_037974385.1 Arnoldichthys spilopterus | reverse complement strand
GCTCGGACCCGGTTTCTGTAAAGCTGCTTTGTGACGTCAGTTGTAAAAAGCGCTATACAAATAAACTTGACTTGACATATGTTACAACAAAAAATTGTTTGAATGGAGAAAAAAGAACCTCAATCAACTTCCCAACAAATTCACGCTGACCTGCAGGGTACAACAGTGTCAGCTTACACTATCCGTCACCTTCTGAGTGAAAAGGAACGCTATGGCAAGAGACCCAGAAGGACCCCACTGCTGACCCCACTGCTGACATAGAAACATAAAAAAGCCATACTGAAGTTTGGTAAAACTTACCTATGGAAGCCACAATCCTTCTGGCAGAATGTCCTCTGGACAGACAGGCACAATGTAGGGCCCAGTGTCAAAAAGCATGGGTCTTAGAGCAGGCCAATGACCCAAAGCATACTTCAAAAATCACCCAGAAATGGGTTAAGACAAACAGCTGAAAATTCCAGATCTAAATCCCATAGAGCATCTTTGGAGAGCTCTGAAAACAGCAGTTGGATGAAGAAACCTTTCAAATCTGAAAGACCTGGAGCAGCTGGGAAAGGAAGACTGGTCCAAAATTCCAGTAGAGAGATGTAAAAGACTCATTGATTGTTAAAGAAAGTGATTAACATCAGTTATTTGTTCCAAAGGGTGTGCTGCCAAGTAGTAAGTTGAGGGTGCCAATACTTTTGTTCAGGCCATTTCTGACATTGTGTGTGGAATGTCTTTTTTTACCTATGATTTTTTTTTAATTCTTCTGGTGCAAACAAAAGAAATAAACATGACATGACAATACCAAAGCATTTGTCATTGCAACAATTTTCTGGGAGAAGTGTTGCATTTTCTGACATAAATGCAGGGCTGCCAATATTTTTAGCCATGACTGTGTATGTGATATATATATATATATATATAATGTATATAACCTTCATTCGTGGGGAAACTGGAGCCAATCCCAGCTGACTACAGGCCTGAGGCGGGGTACACCCAGTACAGGAAGCCAACCCATCGCAGGGCAACACATATACATATACATACACACACACGTATTTACAAAATACTTACAAAATTTAGATTTAAAATCTGCACATTTGACAGATTTTTTAATGCTCATTTGAAAGAGTGCCAGGGGTACATGCAGTAAATACAACTCTTTGAAATACATTGGGAAATTGCACATTCTTTAAAATAAGTGCTGTTAGGATAGATGAAATTCATAATCAGCCTCGACAGGCTTTGATTGTTATGAAGAGCAAGAATGCTGTTTTATGTTATTACTCATATCCCTGCTGGACTAGACATTCAGATGAATTTGATGTACTTTCCTCTTCTAGGGCTTGAACTGCTGTGAAGGAAAGCATATACACTAATCTATCTCCATTGTGACTGCCCATGGCCCCAGGGCCTGGGAATTTTCTTCAAGCATGGGCAGGTCAAGGGTCTCTTTTTGGTAAATAAGCTCTGGGAACCGTCAGCCCCCTTTCACTATTTAGAGTAAAAAGAGGAAAAGTGGTGGTCAGTTAAGGCTTTTCAGTCTCCTTGGCCCTACAATTTGTTCCACCTGCTGTTTCTGTTACCAAGGTACTTTATTTCTGACAAGAAAAAAGGGTTGGCTTTGTTGCGTTCATTGAGTGAACTCAAATGGTCTGTGGAGGTCAGTTGAGAGAAAATCGTCATTATCTTTGATGTCTTCACAACTCTGACATGCTTGATTAAGGTCCCTAATAAGAGTGGACATTTGATTTTTCAGATTATAGTGAGGTATAATTGGACTAGAACATGTCAGAAGGCCATCAGCAACATAACAAAAAGGGCAGTATTGATTTTGCTCTTGCCAGTTAAGATGATCATACCACTGCACTGCACATTCTCAGCTATAGATCTACACTCTAATAATTGCAACACAAATGTCTTTACAGCTTAGTGGCTTACTGGATGACAAACATTTTGCCCAGATGCGGTCGCCAGCAAATGTTTGGTGGCCCTTGATCAAATTACATGTTTTGCGAAATTTGAACATGAAAAAAAACACACACATTCTCTCTAGACAGCACATTTTGACACATAAGTGCACAGTTGCAATTTATTTTCTGAATTTAAAGAAACAGTTCAGCAAATATAAAGTTTATAGTCACACAGTTTCAAACCTAAGTATAGTCATCCAGCAAAGACATCCGTTTTATGTTCAAAATATTGCTTTTCTATTTGTGGAACTGTGGTGGCAAGCCACAGAGCAAAGCCAGTTGTACTGTCCAGAACTCCTGGCCACAGATGCTTGTTGCAGGGTAAAACTCCTGATGATGAGGCCCGTGCTTACATCATAAACCCACTTAAATTTTACTCATGTACAACTTATAGTTTAATCATGTACAGATGTAAGCGAATGTAGAGTTTGGGGTCTTGCCCAAGGTCAAGTGTAGCATGCTTCTCCAGAATGGGAAACAAAACCCCAGTTGCAACATGGAGGACAGCAATGGGTATGTCAGTGGTGATGTTTGTATTTCATTATTTTTTCTTTAATTTTGTTGTTAAATGGTTGCTTAATGCTGGAACAAAGTGAAACCAGTTTTCCATATCTCAGTTGCTTCCATAGTTGATTTATTTGCAATGAGGTTTTACATTTTGTCACAGCTTTCTCATTTATTTGCTGATTCATTTCTGCGTGGCATGACATTTCTTAGAGCATTGCACAGTTTATATATAAAATGTGTTGAAAAGGAATTTATAAGGAGAGTCATCATTATAAAATCTTATTTTTTCCTTTATTCAGTGCACAGTGAGCAAAGAAAGATTTATTGTATGGCCTTTAACTTATTTCATGTGGAATGTCTTGCTTTAAGTTGTAAATCCAATCACCGGTGCTAAGAAAATGGTGTCATAAATTCTTTTGACAGCAAAGAGTGTTCTGGATACAGTGGCATGGCCACAGATTTACAGCTTTAAACGCTTAAAAGTGTGAGGAAATTCCACATCACCAAAATTCAAAGTGTTTGACATCCATTTTCAGTGGGAGGTGTTGTATGACAGCTTAATGTGTGTGAAAGGGTGGGTCTTCCAATTCAAGGTCTGCTGAAGCATTCTTGTGTTCTAAGATTGTGTGGGGTGTGTTGTCTTTGCTATTATTAATGACAGGAGAATGGATTAAGGTTATGTTTGTATGAGAAGACCTGCAAGAGCTGTCAACAAGGTTTTTATTCAGATCTCATTTTTCCTCTGATATGTTCACAGTTTGTCTGCTTGTAAAATTATGTCTTGCGTTTCAGTTTCTTGACATTAAACTAAAAGGTGGTTTGGGGATGATGAACATTTTTAAGTAAATACAGATCCCTGCATAGAAAGAAAGGAAATTAACCTGAAAGAGGGTGAAGCTACAATGTAAACAATGCATATAGCAAGACCTATCAGAGTTAAGAGATTTTATCAGACAATTAATTGCCATATAAATTAATTGTTCTTCTTTTTTTTGCAAATATTCAAGCACAAGCTTAAAATAGCCAAATCAGTGGCTGACTGACTGACTTTTTTTTTTTTTTTTTTTTTTTTGGTTTGTTTTTATGTGATTCAGTTGCATGCACAAGCTGGGGGTGAGTAAATCATTATAACCATGTTGTTATTTACGATTAAGAATGACCTCAAGTGTTCTATTGCATTTATTCTACAGAATAAAGAAAAAAATGTATGTATCAAATGTGCTTTAATGTTAGCTATTCATTCTGCCGAAAATAGAGCCACAATGTGAAGTCCAGCTCAGCTTGTTTTTAGCTTATGTAATAGATTTACCTGAATGTGATTTTTTTGTTATTTTATTGTCACCCAAGACAGGAAACAATCACATAGTGCCAATACATGGATAGTTATCCCCTTAAAAGAAAAAACACCCACTGTGGTAGACTTAAGTGATATATTAAAAATTATGAAGCCAAACAAGGGAAATGAAGAGTGAAGATTTTTCTCATACATGATGAAATAACTGCCTCAAATTTAACAAAAGCTGCACTCAATCTTTTTTTGCCCTAGATTTAGCCCCATGTATCTGAGCAGCTGACCGCTCCATTTGCTTATGAGAGAAGCTAAAAACTAATTTCTTTGACATGGGGGAATGGGAAAAATGTTAGTTATTTTAAATTTTAAGCAATTTTTTTATTTTAGAACAAATGTGATTTTCTTAAAAAAAAAAAAAAACAATTTCTCATTCCTGATATTTAGATAGGACAGGGTTAAGTTTCTTCCAATATCCAGTTGATAAAGGTGCAAAAGGTTGTCCTAACTACCTAAATTATTCAGAGGTGTATTTTGGGCTTAACATGCAATAAAGTAAGCATTGCTATACTGGCATGTTTATCGGCCAAACCACATTGGTTTTTAGCCAAGGACAAGGACCTGCTGAAAGTGAAAATAAAGTGCACATCATTTATGGTTCCATCCAAGGCTTTTGAGGTAAAGCAGGTGTGGGATAAGGTATCAGCAAATCAGTGAGTGTTTTTTCCCTTTGTTCTTAAAATATAAATAAAAGTACAATCTTTGTTTAAACAAAAAACAACTTAAAGTTTTTAGGTGTTTTAGAATGTGTGTTTAAAAAAAAGCATTAGGACTGTTATTTTTCTACATCTCACAATTTAGATTCCTTACCAGGCTACACAAAATTCTGCTCTTCTGCAAACTGATTCCTCCTTGCCCATGCTGCACAGGCTGTTCAGCATCATGCCTTCTGAAGTCTTCTAATGTGTCCTGATTCATGTCAATAGATAATTCTGATAATGAACTTGATAGATTTTTTTTAATGATATGGTTTATTTTGAAATTTTGTAATATTTACTGTTAAACACTTTAAGCTGCTGAAATGAATCACATTGTGGCTAAAATGCAGTGATCCAAATATAATCCACAATCCAAAGTCAAAAGTTAAATTTCCAGACTGGATCCTTACAGCTGCATTTCTTTATACGTTTTATGATATATTTATTATGATACTTTACTTCAGTGCTTACTTTGCTTGTCCTACCTGCTTTATTTTGTAATCTGTTCACTTTGAGCTGCAATTTGTGTTTGAAAAGTGTTATACAAATAAAGTTTATTATTTTTATGTGAAAGGAGCAGTTGTACTAAAGCGTAAACAAAATAAGAAAAACCATGCAGCTGCACATTACTAAAGTATGCCGCTTAAAAACATTTAATAATATGCCACTGACTTTAGACGTTGTTGTTTTTTTGTCAGAAGCTCTGATATAAATGCAGATTAGGGCAGCATGCCAGAAGTAAATGATTGAAATTGTATATATTCCTCAATATTGTACGTTTCTCAGCTGAGAATACATGAGAATGTGATTCACTTTGACCAAGTGATCTAAATCACAAAACTACATGATTTATATCATTAGAAGTTTTGAACAGAGTATATAAATAATAAATATAAAAATATGTACTAGTTAAGTGTGTGTGTGTGTGTGTGTGAGTGAGTGTTTAAGAGTGCCTGAAACATAAAACTATTGCACATTCTGGTAGTGAATGCCCACATGCTTTCAGATGGCAGGAGGGAGAACAGTTTGTGTAAGGGGTGTGTTGGGTCACCCACAATGTGGGTGTCTTTGTGGATCCAGCGTGTGGTGTAAAGTCCACGATGGAGGGGAGAGAAACTTCAGGGATCTTTTCAGCTGACCTCATTATCCACTGCAGGGTCTTGCATTCCATGATGAAATTCCCAAAACAGACAGCGATGCAGCTACTCAGGATGCTCAAAATGGTCCCTCTGTAGAAGGTGGTGAGAATTGGTGGTGGAAGATGAGCTTTCCTCAGTCTTCTTAGAAAAAGTAGAAATGCTGCTGGGCTTTCTTGGCTGTGGAGCTGTTGATAAGGGACCAGGTGAGGTTCTTTGCCAGATGGACACCAAGGAGTTTGGTACTTTGGATGACCCCAACGCATGAGTTGTCAATAAGTAGCGGAGAGCGGCCATTTATAGTTCTCCTGAAGTCAAGAAACATCTTCTTTTTTGCATACACTCAGAGACAGGTTGCTGACTCATTGTTCTTGCTGATCAAGTCAAGTCAAGTAGGTTTTTATTGTCATTTCAACCATATACAGTTCACACAGTACACGGTAAAATTAAACGCTCCTCCAGGACCATGGTGCTACAGCAAACAAAGGACCACAAACACTACACAACTAACAGTATAAAGTGCATTTTGTGCAAATATGTGCAAACATCGCAGGACCGTGCAAAAATATAAGTTAAGGAATAGTTAAGTGTGTGTGTGTGTGTGTGTGCGTGTGTGTGTGTGTGTGTGTGTGTGTGTGTGTGTGTGTGTGGAAAGTCCCTGAATGTTTAAGAGTCTTATTGCTTGGAGGATGAAACTATTGCACATTCTAGTACTGAAGGCCCGAATGCTTCGGTACTTTCTTCCAGATGGCAGTTGTGTCATCAGCAAACTTGATGATGTAGTTCAAGCTGTCCATTGCTAAACAGTCATGAGTCAGCAAAGTGAACAACAGGGGACTGAGCACACAACCCTGTGGAGCACCAGTGTTTTGTGTGGTGGTGCTGGAGGTATTTTCAGTCCTGACTCCAGGACCCAATTACAGAGGGAGGTGTTCAGGCCCAGCAGGCGTTAAAACATATGGCTCTTTTTGTCCAGGTGAAAGAGGGTCAGATGAAGAGCAGTGGCTATCGCATAATCCGTTCAACAGTTTTGATGGTATATGAACTGCAGGGGATCCAATGAAGGAGGCAGCAGGGTCTTGACATGCCTCATGATGAGCCTCTTAAAGCACATGATGATGGTGAGAGTAAGTGCAACCGGACTGTAGTACTTGAGGCAGGACACTGGGGACTTCACAGGAATGATGGTCTGCACATTCTCTAAGCACCCTACCAGGAATACTGTCTGGTCCAGCAGCTTTCCATGGAATGACTCTGCATAGTATTTGCCTCACATCATCTGTGGTTAGACACAGTACCTTGTCTTTGGTAGAAGGAGTGGTCTTCCTTGTTGCTGTGTTGTTATGTGCTTCGAACCATGTGTAGAAGTTGTTCCGTGTTTCTGGGAGTGTGGCATCACTGTCACAGGCAGCTGGATGTCCTGGATGCACTGTCATTGAAGTGGCTGTGGATCCTATGGGCATGTGCACACGTTGCTGCTTTGATGACCCAGGTCATCCGGTATGTGGCTGGAATGTTTGTGTAAACAAGATCCGTTTGCCCCTTGTGTAGCAAAATTTATGTACTGGTGGAGCACTGACCTGAGATGTGCATGGTTGAAATTTCCAACAACAATAAAAAGTCAATCTGCAACAAGAAACATGTCTAGTGATGTAAACTCTGACACTGGTTGTTCCTGTGTTCCTTATGTTTGGTTGCACAGAGAGATAAAATCGCACAAAATTTCACCAATTTTGTCAGGAGAAGCTGTGATTTGATGCATCATTAATTGTTATTATAATCCATATTGGATTATTACAGAAGAAAACAATATAAAATGTAAGAATAACTGTTCATTGTGCATATAGATACCTGTAGATAGCCATACATGCTAAATTGCAGTGACATGACAATGGCAGGTGTATGGCAGGCAGATAAATTGTGCATTATTTTATGTGATTATAAGTCTGGGTTATTGGAACAGTTTAAAGCATTGGTTGTGTGACCTGATTTAGGAGTCTTATAGCCTCAGGATAGAAACTTCTTCTGGGTCTCTCTGTTTTGCCTATAAAATGTCTATAGCGTTTCCCTGATATTAACAGTTTGAACAGATAGTTACTTGGATGAGTCATGCCTCTGATGGTCCTGGATGCTCTGGTCTTGCATCTTCTAAAGTAAATGTCCTCCAGAGGTGGTAGAGCTGACCTGTTGCAGAGTTCTATTTCTTTCTAACTCAATTTTTTTTAAAGGTTTCCAAATTAAAAGTTAACTTAGGGGCAACAGCTAGTTCATAATTTGACAGACATGATTTTGGCATAGTCAATTTTATTTCTATAGAGCTTTTTACTGATGTTGTCACAAAGCAGCTTTACAGAAACCGGGGTCCTACCCCGTAAAGAGCAAGCCAAAAGTGACAGAGGCAAGGAAAAACTCACTAAGCTGTAGAAAGAAACCTTGGAAGGAACCAAGGCTCAAGCCTCCTCTGTTCGACACTGATCAACGTAGTGATTTTCATTGCATCCATAGCGACTGCAATGGTGTAATCAAAGATAACAAGGGGATGTAAAACATGCAATATCGGAAAGGTAACCTCCGTTTATCAGGTTGTGGCCACATATCAGGGATTTCTGGAGGGTCATTTTCCAAAACTGAATAACTCACTGAACAGAGGAGTTATGCAATGCAATACAACCCTCATGGTGATTACCACATTACAGTTGTTCCAATAATGAAGCACATTGCCATCACTTTTTAATAACTTGCTACATGCAGCTATTTGTGACTTTAATACAAAAACTGTGAAAAAATGCCAACATGCTGTTTGGAAAAAAGGTATTTGCAATCATTTCACAACAAGCAAAATGTATGGAGTTAGCCAGATGCCACAGGAACTTTAACTGGGACAGGATGTAGCAAAGATTGCTACAGAGAAAAGCATCTACTACCAAGTGTAATGCTGTGGAACTGTTTCTCCTCCCATGTCCAAGTATTACATTATGAATTCCAGGACATATCAGGTGATTTTAAATCAAAGTCTGGCCGTCTTTGCAAAGCCAGAATTTGGTCAACTTCCAACAGGACAGCACTTCAACTCAAAATTGTTAAATTAACACAATCAACCAAGGAGAGAAAGGCATTTTGCATTTAACCAATGATACAACACATAATGTAAGCATTTAGGCTTGTGCACCAGCTTTGTACATAATACATAAGCTGAATGCATCCAATTTTTGCAAAATGGCTTATTCCATCAGTCTTCCAGCCTCTCAACTCTCAGTTGAAAATCTCCACTATGAAGAGAAAGTTTCCCCCAAAGCCTGATTTCAGTGGCTTGAAATAGTGTTTTCATGTGGACGAGAGATAAAGCCACATTTTCAGAAATATCCATATACATGTGGACAGGGTCTGAATCGTCTTTACGCATGCAGACAGCAATGTTGTGCTGGGTGATTGCTGTTTCCTTTTCTTTGGCAGGTAGCTGCTGAGTCTTGCCAAAGCCTTATACCTGGATGAGCCCATGTCATGTACAGGCTTATGCTGAGTTGGTTAAGCTCTTTGTCACACTTCTGTGTGAAGATTCTGACTATACTTCCACACCATATGGTAGTGGAGGGGGTTGATAAGCTTTAAAAAGACTCAAGAGTTTATACTTTTTGTGCTTAATCTGTTGTGCTAAACCATGTAGAATTTTTTTTAGCTGTAGTGAAGCAGTTATCTTGAAGTATTCATCATTCCCCTTTTAACACAGATGGTCAGTAGGAGAAAAGCTGGAGCAGAGATTTGGAGCATCTCTAGGGCCCAAGCTGCACTGCCTGAAGTCTGCTGCTCCACACACTGAAGTCCTGTTAGGTTTGCATTCCACGAAAGATCTGACGTTGGCGGAGTGATCATTCTCTCTGCCAGCTGGGAGAAAGCACTAACTGCTCTGGGTGTCTAAGTGACCTCACAAAGGAGTCATATTCTGGATTATGACTAGATGGGATAAGGAATTCTCTTTGTGATTATTTTACAGTTGTTAAAGAAAACACCTAAATTATCATGATGTATGTATGTATTTCTTTAGCAGTGAATGGTTTGTCTGTGTGAACCGCTAACACTGAAGTGTAGAAAAATTATCCCTTGGGTTCCTTTGTACTCTACAAAGGTTTTGCAGGCAGTTTGAAACTTCTCCATCGCAGTTCTATGGCACTCTATGTTTGAAGTGGATAAGGTGCTATCTGGTAGTTGGTTTCAAGAGGAACTTTACTGTAGATGTGTAGATTTAAATTCCAAAGGAATGTGTACCACTGGGTTTCTCAAATGTACAGAAATGATTCTGCAATGTTTTACTTCATAGTCCAGGTTTCAACTGTAATTGATTTAGGGCTCTTTTGTTTACAGTCCTCAATGAATTGGCTTACAGATTAGCTTAGTAATAAACATGGCATTCTTAGGTCATTGCAAACTCGTTGCAAAAATACAATGAGCATACAATAATCTATCACAGTTGATTTGTTCCCACTTGAAGCTTAGTTCTGTTGAACTCAATTTAACCCTTTAATTCTGCCCGAAGAATTCCTTAAAGCTCAAAAATAGAAAAATAAAGAAAGAAACAACACTCCTACCAGTCTGGTGGAGTGAACAATTCTTTTTTTTCCAGGTGTCTTTTCAGGCCAATGGGTGGTCACTCAAGATCTCTGGGAGGCTCTGCATCACTTAATCCAACAAGGGAAAAAAACATGACCTGCAAATTTGAATTAAATTTGCAGTGATACATATGTTGCAATTCAGAACAAAGATTTTTGGTCTTTGAAAACCTCTTACACAAAATAAGATCTTAGCTTCCTTCACATTCTCAATTTGAAATAAAACATTCTCCTTAAAACAAATGTGTCAAACTACTACAAATTCAGAACAACCATCTACCATATAATTTAAGCATTTGCAACAACAGAGTGCTTCAGGCTTCCAAGGATTAACTTTAGTTACCCATCATGATAATGAAGGGGGGGGGTTGCAGTGTGGCTACCTCTTTTAGCACTAGTGAGTTCCACTTTAATTAATTGAAAATACACACACCAAAAGTATGAGGGTGTACTACAAGATAAGATTCCTGTAGGGCATCCGACATTTGTACATGTTTTCCAAAGTTAGTCTCTTGTCAATATTCTAATGTTTGGGATTTTTCTTATTATTTTTCTAGTTCCAGCAGGTTAATCTCTCCTCAATGGCCAGTGGAGTTCACCAAGAGAGAGAATAGCCTTTGTGAAGAGGGAAGTAAGGCAGGACTTCCTGTCACACTGATTCCTATTGGCTAACCTTCACCAATCATAAAAAGTAAGTAAAACAAATTATTTTTCAATTTTTTGAATTTATTTATTTATTATCATATCATATGTTATGTTAGCTAATTTTTCCTATTTTAGTGGGGCTACACTACCTTAGCACAAATGCTACAGATTTAAACACCGCAGAAGATATTTGATTCTGTCTTTCTGTCAACTCAGTATTAGCTGATTTTAGAAGTGCACCAGTTAATCATAATTGCACCTGTACTGTGATGTGTGGCTCTGTTTGGGCCTCTTGCCTGTTTGCTAAGCTAAGGCTATAGATTCTAATTACCAAGGTTTTATTTTGCCTTTTTTTCTATTACCTGTTGCTTAGTTATACTCCCTCACATTAACATCTACACTTCAGTTAGCCAGAATAAAACCTGTTCTTTGGAAAGCAGAGCAATTATCAAGCTACGTAAGGTAAACAAGTTAAACATATGAAGAAAAATTGCTTTGAGCACTGTAGGTAAGCAAACTGACAATGTAAGAAACATTTAGATTTATTTTGAAATGCAGGACATGACAAGATATTTCCACATAGTAATACTGTATACTACAGTATTTCTTGAAAACAGTATGGAAAAAGTGTGTACTGGCCTCTCATACCTGGACCATAATATATAGAAGTAATCACAATTCGGCTGTTATTATGATGGTGTGTTTAAAGTGGAAACTTCAGATATCACTGTCCCTAATTTAAGAGTATCATCTTTATTGGCCAAGTATGTTAGCCCACACAAGGATGTTTAATTATTGCAGTTACACTGGACTCCATAGATAGTGTCTATCTAATACTTATGCAAGTTACAGACAGTACTACACAATGCTTTCAATACACAATATTCAGTGTAAAGTAGTAGTTTGAATGTTTTCATAATAACTTGTCTACTTATGTTGCAGTTTCCTAAAGCACTGAGGGATGGAGAGGTTTATCATCTCACTGCTGGTGCTGGCGGTCTCTGCCTCAGGACAGCTCTGCCCCAAGCGTTGCATGTGCCAAAACCTGTCACCATCACTCGCTATCCTCTGTGCCAAAACGGGCCTGCTCTTTGTGCCCACAGTGATTGACCGGCGAACGGTGGAACTTCGTCTCACTGAGAACTTCATCACAGCAGTGAGGAGGAAGGACTTTGCTAACATGACGAGCCTCCTCCACCTGACACTGTCACGTAACACCATCAGCCAGATTATGCCTTATACCTTTGCTGACCTCAAACGGCTGCGGGCACTGCAC
The DNA here is from genome assembly GCA_037974385.1 of Arnoldichthys spilopterus. Taxonomy (NCBI): domain Eukaryota; kingdom Metazoa; phylum Chordata; class Actinopteri; order Characiformes; family Lepidarchidae; genus Arnoldichthys; species Arnoldichthys spilopterus. The sequence continues at coordinate 19,452,921 of JBBPDA010000001.1, read as the reverse complement.
CTGGACAGCAACCGTCTAAGTGTGGTCACAGATGATCACTTCCGAGGTCTCACCAACCTAAGGCACCTTATACTATCCAACAACCAGCTTCATAACATCTCCCCACATGCTTTTGATGACTTCTTGGGGACCCTTGAAGATCTGGACCTGTCATACAATAACCTGGTGGACATCCCATGGGAGACCATTGGGAGGCTTACCAATGTGAACACGCTCAACATGGACCATAACCTCATAGAACATGTCCCCTTAGGAGTATTTTCCAACCTGCACAAACTAGCTCGTCTGGATATGACATCCAATAAACTGAAAAAAATTCCTCCTGATCCTTTGTTTCTTAGGATACCTGTCTATGCCAAGTCCAAGGGCTCCCCGTTGTCCTCACTTGTTCTCAGCTTTGGAGGAAACCCGCTCCATTGTAACTGTGAGCTCCTGTGGCTGAGAAGGCTTACCAGAGAGGATGATCTGGAGACTTGTGCCTCACCTCCTGATCTTACTGCTAAATACTTCTGGACAATACCAGAGGAAGAGTTCATCTGCGATCCACCTGTGATTACAAGGAGGTCCCCGAAGATCTCTGCTATGGAAGGTCAGCCTGCCAGCTTGAAATGCAAAGCCAATGGTGACCCAGACCCAGATGTCCACTGGATCTCTCCTGAAGGTCGTCTGATCTCCAACACTTCCCGCACTCTCACCTTCAGCAATGGCAGCCTGGAAATAAATATCACATCTTTGAAAGATACAGGAGTATTCACATGTATTGCATCTAATGCTGCTGGAGAGTCTACAGGCACAGTGGAACTGGTTGTCAATCCACTTCCTCACCTGGCCAACAGCACTAACCGAGTCCGGGAGCCTGATCCAGGACCATCTGATATCTTGACATCAGCCAAGTCCACTTCATCATCTAGCAATGACACAAGGCCTCTGGAGAAGAAAACAGTACTTGCGGAGCTTTCTGCAAACTCTGCTCTTATCAGGTGGCCCTCACATCAGCATTTCCCTGGGATCAGGATGTACCAGATCCAGTACAACAGCTCATCCGACGACACCTTGGTCTACAGGTTAGTTCACCAATGTCAAAGATTTGTTCTCACTGAATTAGTTATTGCCTTTCTTGTAAGTTAAAGCACAATGGCAGCTTTGTGCATTAGCAGGATGCTTCTGAAATGATGAGAGGAAATATTGCATTTTCTGTTAGGGGATAACAGACTTACTGTTTCTGTATGCTACATGTGCTTTGTGGAGATTTATATCTGCTTTCGTAGAAAACATGTTTAATATAAAAAGTTTTTTTTTGTTGTTGTTGCCTTTGCTTCAATATGGTTAAACTAACTGCTGCATTTTTTTGTTTTGAGAGTACTCTATGAGACTAAGAGAGGTGGATACAAATATTTTTTTTTCCTTGGCTCAAGCAATACATTCCCTCACTTAGATGATAATGTAAATGTTAAAATTTTCTCTGCAGAATTATTACAATAAACAATGTTACTGTGATCTACATTCAACCTTACCTAATAGCTTGAATTTCCCCTTATGGAAATATAATTGACAATTGGCCTGTCTTCTGATATCAATAATTTCTTACAACTACAAAGACAGCATGTAAATCTATGCTCTTTTGTTTGGTAACTAAGAAAATGACAAACTTGTGCATTGGCACCCTCCTTAAAAACCAAATTGTTAATTTTACTCTCTACTGGAAAGTAGATCTCATGTACCTGTTTCATTTGCATATTGTCCAGCACTCTATGCCAGACTGGAGATCTGCATTGTGATCTTTCCAAGTGGGATTCAAAGTATGTTTGTGTGTAGTTAATTAGGGTGTTCTGTTTGTATATTCTGTGATTAAGCTAATTACATTTTATAACTAATTACATCAGTTAAGGTTCTAAAAATAGGTGCCGTCGCTACCATCCATTTTATAAACACCAAATGCCCATAACTTGGTGAAACTATTCAGCAGCACATACACGGCCAGTTCTGGATATGTTTGTTAAAATGTATAAGTTGTATGAACAACAGCAGCTTTAAGCTGTAAAAAAAATGGGAGGGGTTTGTTTTGCAGTAGCACGGCAAACACTGCCAGACTCTTGTACAAAACATGAAGAGTCTCAAATATGATTAAGAGTGAATCAGTGTAATTCGCAGAGGAACTGGGTCAACCAAATGAGAAGTTCAGCTTGCCAGGTTTGTTGCTTATGCACGAGAGTGTAGAGTACAGCAGTTTCTCAATGCCCATTTCTGTCTTTCTTAGGTTATATCGAATCCCTACAACATTCCTTTCCAAATTACATTTCAGTAACGTTTCCAAAGTATTTGAAAGATTTTTCTACCTTGTTTTCATGGGTAAAATCCACAAGTTAGGGTAAAAAAGGCTCTGATACAGTCCATTGAGGCCACCTTGCATTTGTACAGGCACTTGGGATCAGATATTGACACTAATGCTGGTGATACTTTCATGCAACTGAATGCTTTGGGAAATCAATTGGAGCTCTGACAGCTCCCACATGCATCGAGCCAGTAGAGTCTGCAAAAGTATGGAACTTCATCAAAGTTGGGCTTTCACTGATTCACTGTTAACTGTGTGGGAGACACAATCAGGACAGAATACTCATCGTTTCATTTTTTCTACTGATTCTTGTTTTCTCATGGTGGTATTATGACCTTATTTGTCTGAGAAGACTGCTCCTGTGACGCAGCCAGGAGAGACTACAGCTTACACCCGACATAATCATCCACTGCATAGTTTCCTGTGATGAGTGGTGGATGTAAAACTGTCCTATGAGTTGCTATAATTGTATGTTTGTGGATCTGTATAAATAGATGTGCTTGTGGGTAGTGATCTGACAGAATCCCATAAGCATTAGTGTGCCCTAGGTTAAACTCTGTATTTACATACTACTGTTTACGATGGCACTGTTTACAGTGTACATTTTTTGCATAAGAAGAGTCAAATGCATGAGATGAATCTGCCCTGACTGACAGTGTAAATCCTCCACAGCTACAGTATTGGTTAAAATGTAAAAATGACTGTATAATGCTGTGATGGGTTGGCCTCCTGTCCTGGGGCCTGTAGTTACCTGGGATTGGCTCCAGTTTCCCTGTGACCCGAAACATATATGTTATACATATTTGCATGTATAACAACAGTCATCCAGCTTATTTATCTAAACCAGCAGCAATCTCAGATCAAGTTAATGTACAGTACAACATATTGCAGTAAGGTAGGATGTGCCTAAAGATCTTTTAGGCTTGATTCTGTACAAGATAGTGTTTTATAAGGCTTGGGGGAAAAATAACATAATAGAAATAAACAGAATAGAAATAAGTGAAAGAATCAAAAGTAATTAATCACATGATTTTGTGTTGGTAATTGTAATTATTATCCATTGTTCTTTTGCCCAAATTTGACCTTTAAAACAGATTTCTTTCTTCCATCTCTCACTTGTCCATGCCCTGCAGCTGAAATACAGTACTTTGAATCAAATCATCTTGTTCATACAAAGGCAAAATAATATTTTTAATATACATTTTACGCCACTTTTAAAAAGATCTTTTCAGAGCTGCCGCTACAAATTGCCCTCCGGGTGAACTAGTTGGTATGCTCATTGTTCAAACAGAGGACAGATGGTTGATGCAACCTGCTTGTCTTTGCTCCCCCCTCCTCCTTATGTACAGTAGCTCTCCATGATGATTTCCAACAAATAGAATTTTTATTAAAAGGTTTGTCATTTAGTTTACAAGCTGCAGGGTATTCTGCACTTCCAGCATGAACAGTCAAATTATCACAGAGACTGGTAGCCATTGTGATAACTCAACCATTTAGCTCTGATATCTATAATCTCATTGTCCAAGGCTCCAAATCCTCCAAATCCAAATGACTCTGGTGCTAGAAATGAGCTCAATTATACCCAACACAGAGCAGCTAAAAAGGGCAAATGTGACATCTAAAATTATGCTTTCTTACACCTGACCAGACCCAGATGTGCCATTTAATGATGGAAAAATTAATTACACACACCTGCACACTTCTTGCTATGCAAGGGATTATATTCAGTTGTTTCAGTTTGCATGTAGATGAAAGGTTTGTATTATGTGATCTTGAATATGTTTGCATTTAAAGTAAAACAGCAAAAGCCATATAGAATAAAAGCAACAGTTCTTTATAATTGCACTTTAAATCTGAATGAAAATTATTTTATTTTGGCCAACTAAATTTAAGCAACACATTGCTGACAATCTTTTTCCAGGTTACATTTTGAAAGAAAGCTATAAAGAAGTTGTAGAGAAATTGTTCATTTTTTTCTGCTCTCATTGACTGTCTCAGTCAAGAACATGGCCACCGCCATGCTTCACTGTGGGGACTGTATTGGACAAGTGATGAGCAGTGCCTGGTTGTCTCCACACATACCGCT
>JBBPDA010000001.1:19346466-19362714 GCA_037974385.1 Arnoldichthys spilopterus | reverse complement strand
CGGCCCAAACCCAAAGCCCAGGTATCAGATCGATACTCAGTATCGGCCCAAACCCAAAGCCCAGGTATCGGATCAGTACTCGGTATCAGCCCAAAGTCAGATTGAACAAACTAAACCGCTGAAAAAATGAATATTTTTGTGATCACACCCACCTCTACCAGTTTCTTTAAAAGCTTCCAGGTGTATCTTTTTATCCCAAAAAAAACCATCAGAACACCTGAAAGGCTGGTTCTTTATTCTAACGTCAATTTTAATTGCTTTGTCTTGTAACAAAGCTCAGATTACTTCTTTAATCATCAAAATAATCGTGTTAGTTACCGAGCGATATTTCAATTAACAGTGACAGCCCTATCAGACACATAGGATTGACACACAGGACCGCATGAAACACTCACGTACTTACAGATGTGTTGCCAGATGTTTACAAACCCTACTTGAAAATCATGAAAAAAAACTCACTTTCCTCAGCTGCTTTGTAATAAATGCTAAAATGTTTTTACAGAAATATGATGCAGGAAAGTTGTGCGCGCGCATGTGTGTGAGAAAGACCGAATGTGTCAGGTTAGTGTGTGTCCATGCATGGCCTCAACTGTTGCTCACCCAAACTACACTCGGGTAGCATGCATATGCCCAATCAAGCAAACTATAGAGATGTTCTCTACATTTCATATGAATTTGGAAAAAAAGAAAAAACATGTACCTTTCTGTTGGGATAACCACTTTGACTATGGCTTGCGACAGAGTCTGGATATGAAGTCACATCAGATAATAAACATAGAATATATGTGAGTATTGTTAAAAAGAAACAAGCAGAATTACTATATGCAACATAAGTCCTACAACAACAAACGTGTTCTACGGTGGTCAGTTTTAAAACTTAAACTCGACTAGCTCCTTAAAACTGCACTATGCTCAAATATTTACTACACATACACCAGAAATCACATTTTCTATTGATCTGAATGAATTTAATGCTACAATTCTAATTTAAAAAAAACAAAAGGACAAAACAAAATTAAACAAAAACATAACATTATGTTAAACTTTCCTTTTAAAAATAACAAGGCCTACGAATATTAAAAAGGTGATTTTAAATCTAAAACACTTACCGGTACCTTCTGCATAGTATTTACGCTAAACTACAGCTAACTGACAGATCGACAGGGTTCCTCATGTTCCTCATAGTTGGCTTACTCCGCTAGCAGGCTAAGCCATGTTTCATTAGCATGGTCGTGCTGGAGGGCTGTTACGGTCAATCAACGGTCGATTATCGGAGGGAAGAAAGATTAAAAGTGACCTTTGTGACAGATATGCTGTTGTAGGAGTTTGCGCAAAGAAACAGAACCAGATGAACCGATTTGTATCACAGTGTTTTCGTTTATCCTAATATTCCAGCATAATTCAGTGGTTCAGATGCAAAGAGTGTGGTTCAGTGTGGGACTGGTCTGAGTCAGAACTGTTCACAGTGGTGGTGAATGGAACCAGACGTCGGGTTCCTCTAAAAGCTCCTCACTGAAGGTTTGGGGAAGCTTCTAGAACTAAAACCAACCCCATTCATGGTGGAGGGACACATGCAGGGCGCTGTGGGGCAAAATAAATCCTCAAAAGTGATTCAGTTTAGATTCACTCTTGTACCATCAACAACGTTTCATAGAAACGCTCAGACACGTGGACACTGGGGGCGTTCGGCGAGTAAACGATGTGTTGTAAATATCACCCCTGGTTCCATTCACCCCCATTATGAAGAAATCTTTAAAAAGTCTCTACAATGAACCACAGAACAAAAACCCACTCTGAATGACCATTTATATCTCAAACACCGGATTATGCACATTTTTTTAAATTTTGGAAAGAATTTTTGGAAATCCTCTTTTAAAAGTCTTTGTCACACTGGAACTGTAAAAGGCTCTGTGTGCTTTGTAATTCTTATGTCCAAACGTTTTATTGGAGAAAACGCTGATTTCTTGCCGAAAATATCACCAGTTTACTCATTTACTAACGATGACTGACTGTTCAGTCTGCCTGTTTTCAGTCCATCAGCCAGAAATCTCTCAATTATAGGTCGTGTCTTGCTTAAAAAGATCCAACTAATGCAAGCGAACTACGAGGAACATGACTTAGTTCTAAGAAACAAATGTTCTCAAAGGAAAACAGGAACATGTTCTTCCCTTAACTAACCTGACAACACTAATCAACAGCATTCTTCCTTCCCTCAATGCCAAGTTACCTTATCAAACTCCTCTTTGTTCTTGGGTGGAGGAGGCATTGTAGCGTTTGGGTTCTTCAGCCTCTCTTTCGGCTGAGCGTTGAAGGGCAGTCCGGAGGGCGGGGGGGGAAGCGTGTGCTCCATCATGGAGGGGGGAATGTAAATGGGGTGAGGTGGAATTGGCACGCCTTTGCCCCATCCCAGTTTCATTTCAAAGTTCATAATCATTTTGCCTGGAACAAAAAAGGGTGGTACAGGTAGAAGCATGTTTAAATTCTGCATCTACAGCTGTAAAAGGAAAATAATGTACTAATCTACAGAAAACAAAAAACTTAAAAAAATATTTGTTAAATATTTATTTAAATTCAATAATTAGTATAGTAGATCAATTTTAGATAAATAGATTTTCTTAAATTTTATTTTTATTTTCTTGAAATTAACTTGAAATTAATAAAAAACATTTGTAACTCATTTTTACACAAAAATGTCAAGCTTCTCTCTTTCCGTTTAGAACTAAACAGCCTGTGTTTGCTACTGTACCTTTAAGGACAACGTCTGAATGTCCTCTGCTCTAATTTGTGTGCATTATGCCTCATTCAAAAAGAGTTACAGCTAAAACGTGCAGGAACAACACTCTTTATAACATCCCAGTAAACAGGCAGCACTAAACTACTGCAGTCTGAACGAAAGCAAGTGTTTAAACTAACAATGTTTACACACTGAATCACAAAAGAAAGGGGATATTGCTCGGTTACAATACAGGCCCTTTACAACTACAACCATAACATTTTAAAAATGTACATTACCATTTAAATGTTTAAGTGCACGTTCAGCATCTCTCCTTGTCATGAATGCGACAAAGCCACAGTTCCTTTCCCTGGCTCTCTCCTCATCCGTCCTGGGCCACATGATCTTCACACTGGCCAAAGGACCGTAACGGCCAAACTCCTGACAGAGCATCTCCTCATTCATCTGGAGTCAGAAACAGCACATCAGCGCAATTAGCCTGAACATGGTTACTATGTGAGTGGTCAGTTTTTGAAGTTGATGTGCAGGAAGCAGGAAAATGGGCAAGCGTAAGGCCTTGTTGTGAAGACAGAACATAGTAGAGAATAGAAGAATGTAAATGTACAGATGTGGAACATTACAGTCTACACAGTTTTGCACGTGTACAACCTTTAAAACACAGTTCCAGTATTTAACAGCATTTAACAATATAACACACTGTACACGAACAATATCATAACACAAATATTACATATAACATTATAGTATAACAGCACAACACTGTTATATATAATCTATAGAACAATACACAACGCTGGCATTACTGTAACACTTCCAGCAGTTTGGCTCCGTCCTTCATCTCATTGATTTTTTCTCTTTTTTGTCAGTTTTGACCAGTTTAACAGTGTTTTGTAGCCTAATGTTGTCAACGTGTATGACAAATAGAAAAGTGGGGTGTGTCCAAAATGGACAGATGGCCCTTACATGCTGGTTAGAAGTTGGGCTGCACCGATCAGTCACTGATATCGGTCGTATACTGGTTCAAAAACAGGACTATGTTTGTGTACATGCTCTGCACAAACTTTAAATCCTATTCATTTTTAAGATTTATTTTAATTTTCTGGTGCATGATTCTTGTTTTAAACAGCACAATGTTACACAGGTTTTTGGCTCCGAAGTGTCTATATCCTCTGTAAAAACAGCTTTATTCATCCCAGACTCTGATTTTATCACCACAGAAGCTTCTTTTTTATTGTAGCACAACAGGGAAATGTTCGATCTTTTCTGTACAGTCCGAGAAAGTTCTAAAAGTTCTGGACAATTCTGGAATCTTCCGGAAGTCTACTTCGCATTTAAAGTGAACGAAGAATGTTCTCGAAGACAGACATTTTAAATGTGTCATTGTCCTGAGCACAGAAGCAATGTTTTTTTGCAGAACAACAGCCGTTTTCTACAGATTTTAGGCGTAAGGGATTGGGAAAAACACTTTGTACCCAGGAACAAAAATAAAACCGAAATAAAATCTCCGTAACGTCGTTTCAGAAATGATTTCGTTCACTGGTTTGTGTGTATTTACTCTGTATTATTACGTTTTGTTTTATGACGTTTGGGAAAGCAATGTTTCATCGTGATGTTGCGTTTCACAGTAAACAAATGATCCCAATGCCCAGGTATCGGTATCAGGACCGAAAACGTCGAATCGCTGCAGCCCTAATTACAACGTGAGCATTTCGGTTCTGTCGTCACTCACTTGTGTCACTTGCTGTTTGGACTATGTGTCTCTATCTTGCTGTAAGAAACTAAAAGCATGGAGACGCTAAGATAAGCTAGAGCATCCAGTTACCTGAGGATTTATATTTCCCAAGTACAGGTTTGTGGTTGACGGGTCACCAACATCGTGCGAGCCTGGAGCAGAGTCATCTAAAACTGAAAAGCCAAAAGAACCTGCTGATCAACTCACGTGGTCGCCGGAGGTCGATCTATCATCATCATCCATGATACATACACAGCCAAATGCTCAAGTGATGCATTACACAGTATATAAAGCAAAATTACCACTGGACGGACGGTTTCTTCGTGAAGAACCATCCGCTAAAAGAAGCAGAAAAGCAGTGTAAATTTTGTTTCCACGATAAAACACACACTGCTATAAAGTGGGAGTGGCCAAGACATGGCCTTCTCAGGAGTAGGTCAATGTCACAGAGTGACACAATAAGGCTACATTCTAGCATGGAGGCCTTAAAGGCCAGAAACTGAATCTAGTTCCCAGTCCTGGGCTTTTTATCAGTGGAGGCCTAGTGTTAAGGACACTGCCTTTGGGACCTAAAGGTCGCAGGTTCGAGTCCCAGCCCAGGCACCACTGAGGTTCCCTTGAGTTCATTTGGCTGACACTTTTATCCAAAGCGACTTCCAAGACATGAAGCAGTTTAGTGGGACGATACCTTGCTCAAGGGTACCTCAGTAGTGCCTGGGCCGGAACTTGAACCCATAACCCTTAAGTCCAAAGGGCAATGTCCTAACCACTAGGCCACCACTGCCTAAAGTACCGTCCCACTACACTGCTCCCCAGGCGCTGCTGCTCGCTGCTCCACGTGTGATGGGTTAAATGCAGGGGTCACATTTCGTTGTGGTGCTTGGGTGTGTTCACAATGACAAATCGTCACTTTCACACCAGGTGCCCAATCAGTTCCATCAACACTTCATTTTAACTACCAATTATTACAACATTCAGGACTGGAAACGTGATTCAGTGTCTGGTTTTAAAAAACCCACAGACACAAAGACGGGAAGCAGTGCTGGGTGAAATATCACAACACTTAATTTTACTCTGACAAAGTCAACTGTTAACTGTATTTTCCAAACATATCTCAGTATTTAAGTTTCACATTATATTTAGCATAGCATTAATAACAATATATAATAATGTTTCACACGCCTGTTCACTTTTCACGGATTTTAATTTTGAATTTTAATGTTTAAGACAATCCAATCAATAAACTGTAATAGTAAATCCTCAGGTCTTGGTCACCAAGTGCAAAGTGCACTAAAAACAACTGTAACTGTATACACTTCACTGTAACCAACATGAATTTAGTGGATTATAGATACATGTAATATGGAAATACATATAGAATATAATAAAAATATCAGTAAATAAACAAAAAATGCCATTAAACATAACGACTGAAATAATATCTCACTGCATTAATATTACAGTAGGGGTGGGCAATAAATATTAAATATAATACTACAACTTAGCATCAGTTTTTAATATTTATGTATAATCAATCTTTCATTTTTCTGAGATTTGATCAGTCGGAACAAACAAATAGTACAGTCAGTGCCACTTTTAGTGATCTCTACATAAACAATTGAAGAAGAAAAAAACTGACACAGTGTAGTATCGCAATAATTTCCCAACAATAAGTCAGCACGATGCCAAAAATCTAGATTTTTAAATATTAAATATATATAATAGACTATCAGTTTGGTACATATGTCTACTCCAATATGGAGCAAGACTTTGAGTTAGTTTGAAAGTGAACAGTTGTTGCCATGGCTGCAGAGACTCCTCTACGCATTTCAAGGTAAAATCCACCGCAAATAAAAACGATCGAAACATTTTGTACAGTGGCATCACACTCTGCACTGCAGTAAAGCCACGTAATCAGGACTGATCATGCGGACTCTGTGCTCGAACCTGCAGCTGGTCAGCGTTGTTTTAAGGACTCTGGCCCAGAAAAGTGTGACGCCTGTATAGCGAGAATGATGAAATATCGTATTGCCCATCCCTTCATGACAATATTCCCATACAGACGATAGATCACCCAGCACTGCACAGAACTTTCACCACACCTCATTCTAACCTTAACCAGAAGTTCCCTGAACAAAGCTACTTAACACTTCTTACTTCTGCAGTTACATCACCTGGATTCAACATAAACGCTCAAGATTCCAAATAAAACACTTACACGATCTTCTTCCCTCCATGGCTGACAGAGGTTCAAACCTACTGACTCTTCCCTTCAGCCTGTGGCGCTCGTCGCGCTCCTCCTGGATCCTACAGAAAAGCAGGAGACCCTTTATGACTTATGCCCCACAGAACTGGAACACACTGAGGGCGGGGAAGCTTCCGCACCGAATATTCATAAACATATTTCTCCACTTCTGCCAATTTTATCCCTTTATTTATTTATTTATTTATTTATTTATTTATTTATTTAAAGCTTTCCCCATTTATTTCACCCTTAGTTTCTCAATTTTATGTTTTATTTTATGTCTTTTACTTTTGTTTTCTTTTTTAAATGTTCGTAAGTAATTTACTGTGGCTCTTTGATCTGCACTTCAAAGGTTCTTTACCAAAACGTTGATTATTCACATGCTGTTGCATTCAACGCGTTACTAGTTTCCACTTGGACCAAAATAAAGGGAACGAAAGGACACTTACTGTTTTAGCTCCTCTTTGAAAAGTTCAAGGTTGCTTTTTTTCTTTTCCTTGTCTCCTTTCTTTGCTGCCTGGGGGCATGTAAAGGACAAAATAAATATTAATTACCCAAATTTGAATATATCTTCCAAAAATAAGTATAAAGGAAAGAAGAACTCACATTACGCTTATCTATTGCCAGAAACTGTGGCGGTGTTTCCAGGGGTAAAAAACTTTTTGCCTCTAAAACTCTCGATTTTGGTTTGTAGAGCTTTCCTTTCTTTTCATCACTTGCAGCTTCCTCTGGGGGTGAAAACGACAGCAGGCATGAAGAGAATGAACCAATTACAAACAAAAATGACAGAAAACAAACACACACACACGTAGAGTATATATAACCAGCTAAAGAATTGAAAGAAATCATTTGGCAGAATCACATTTACACAATTTTTAATTAATAAAAATGGGCAAAGACATATTTTGTGAGTGTGTTAGCAACATCAGCCTAATGTACAAAAAGCCACATTTGAAGTGAAAGTGATTCTGTCATTGTGAACACACTCAAGCACCACAACGAAATGGAGTGGAACGGTACCTTACTCAAGGGTACCTCAGTAGTGCCCGGGCCGGGACTCGGACCTGCGACCTTCAGGTTGCAAAGGCAGTGTCCTAACCACTAGGCCACCACTGCCCACTAGTTTTTTTTTTTTTTAAGTTTTTTTTTTTTGTTTTACTGAGGCAGAGCAAGTTTACTATTGACTGCAGTCAATTATAGTGCTTCACAAATGATAAAAACATAGAAAATTTTAATTATAAGTTAAAAATTTTAATTGATAAGATAAAGTTTAAAATCCAAAAACAAGAAAAAACGTTTTTCATGAAAATCCTTTTTACAAATCATAAAAAATAAAAGAAAATAGATGACGATGAGCGGCCGTGAGAGGACCGAGGTGCGGTCGAGCTCACGGTGTTAAGCAGAGCATTCGAAGGTTTTCAGCCTGGACTCTAACGTTCTGGGTCACCTGGTTCCATTAGCAGCAGTGTAACACCTCCATGTTTAGCCTTTACCTTAGGCGGCACTAAGCGACTCGCTCCTGAGGATCGGAGTGCGTTCGGCCTACATCGCTGCAGCATAGCAGACGGACACTCAGGGCTGACACCATTTAGCCACTTATAGACCAGTAAATGCACCTTACAGTCTGTTCTGTAAGGCCCAGTCCAGACAGGTGTTCAGATTCTGGATAAATCAATGTGCTCAGAGTAATGAAATTATTAAATAATTAATATTCAACAGTAGAACGTTTGGTCCCATCCAGGAAGTGATGAGGTCAAGGTGCTTACAACTTAGTCAATAGTGGATAAGACCTCGCTCTTGTGAACTGAAGGTCGCAGGTTCGAGTCCCGGCCCGGGCACCACTGAGGAACCTTGAGTCAGGTACCGTCCTGCTACACTGCTCCCTGGGCGCTGTTGGTAGCTGCCCACTGCTCCACGTGTGCACGTGTGATGGGTTACAGGTCACATTTCGTTGTGGTGCTTGAGTGTGTTCACAATGACAAACAGTCACTTTCACTTCACTTCATGCTTGACTTTACTTTCAAATGGTTTTCAGCCATAATTTTTCTGCCAACTTTTGAAAACCGTCCTGGCACTAATCTTCCAGAAGTGTCCGAGCTCTTTCTACCTCTTTCTCTTTTCCTCTATCCAAGAAACACAGAGGTGTTAAAGTTGCTTCATGTGCAGAGTAACTTAATGTCCTGCACCTTTAATATGGACAGAAATTCAATTTTGCAAAATATTCCTTTGACAAATTATCTAAAGTTTTGTCAAAATCACTTGTTTTTCTGCGCATTAAGCAGCTTAACAAGAACCCACCTAATAACAGCAATGAAATATGAATGTGTAATTTACCTTTAGTGGCGTTCGCGATGCCCCCTCGGACAAAAGTCTTAACCCTCCCTTCGCCTCCTTCAAAGGCAGCGAGGAACTCCTCATAGATCTCCGCCGCTGCTTTCTCGTCCTCCTGCGAATGTTCATTTTGAGAAATGATGTCAAATTTGCAATTTCGCTTTTTTTCGCTTGCAATTCTTCGGTTTGAGAAAAAATTTGAGTTTGTGTTGGAGACATGATGTCGGGTTCCATCCTTTATTAGTCCCACACGTAGGAAATTTGCAGGAAAAAAAAGTCCAATTCTCTATTGAAAACACGGGTCAATCAAGGGCACAGTTATTGCCCTGCTTTTTGTAAATGCCAACCTGACCCAGAAAAACAATTACAAAAATATTTTGAGTATCCCCACCTTTTTCTTGAGTTCATCTTGTTCTTTTTTACTCAGAGTCCTTTTGGCCACTGCCATTTTACCAATGCTGAAGGCTTTCAGCTTACTTTCCAGCAAAGCCTGCAGAGAGTAGAAGAAAGTAGAAGAAAGTAGAAGAGAAGAGAAGAGAAGAGAAGAGAAGAGAAGAGAAGAGAAGAGAACACTTCACATTAGGCTCTACAGGGATCAGAGTGCGATCAGGTCAGAGTGCTGCGGGCAGTGTGTGGCTTTGATCCATCACAAACCCCAGCAGCCACATCCCCCTGCACTGCACTGGCTCAGGGCGCACAGGTGAACGCTTTGGACCTGACTGTGATTGCACGTGACTCTTTAAAAATCCATGTCTAAGGATCTGCTGTGCTCCTGGTGGGATGTGGACAGAAACAGAGCCTCATCTTACACCAGGGGCCACACGAGCTACAGTTAGCTTAGCCGCCGCGCACCACTGTTTACTCACGTGTTTGGCGAAATGGGCAAACCTCCCGTATTGTTCGCTTCATGAAAACAGCACACGGGCCTTAAAGTACTTAGTGTCCCGCGTCCACTCGGTTTAACGAGAAACGGCGAGACAGAAACGACGTCAACGTTCAACCGACGTTAAAAATTACGTCCAGCCCAAGAGCTAGCATACTAGCTAATTCACACATCTACTGTGCAGCCAAGATATTGTCTTCAAAAGTCACGTTTGTCGCTCGTAAATTGTAATACGTCTCGAACAGTCTCAACTGGACGTGTCTGAGCGCAGAATGTGCTTTTATAAAACGTGATGTGACTAAAAACACGGAGTTAGCTGTTAGCCTTCTAGCCAGCTGACGACCTGTAGCGCCGTCGTGAGGGGGTTTAAAGCGCTCGGGTGGTCGCTAATAAGCTCAGTGGAGCAAATAACACGACATTAATGTGTTTACCGTGTTCGAAGTCGGATTTGGAGGCGATTTAGAGGCGAAAATATGACAAATTACCTTCGAGTTGGCCTTGTGAGCCCCGCCTGGCGTTTTGTCCGCCATTTTCCCAGCGATGCAGCAGCGAGCTGCGTTCCACAAGCAGCGGGCGTTCGAGTCAGAGTCGCAACACAAACGCGGACAAAGTCCGCTTCAGTTCGCTTCGGATCGACGTGCGGAACGCGAAGCGTGTAGAATTTAAAATACTGAGAATGCCGAAATGCTCGCGGTTAATATGGAAAAGGCAGGTGTCTTTGCAACGGCTAAACCCCGGGTGCTGAACACACGCGGTCAGGTTTAGATCGTGAACGCGCTTCTAATTATTATCGAATGATGAAAAATCTCAGAGCATAACACAAAGATCACGGCACAGGTTATTTAGACACATAGTTAAATTGTTGCGATGTAAATAAAGCCATTCAGAGTTGGTTTGGCTTTGTTATAGACAATTTTATAGAATCATGACAATGCACAATGGAGGCGAATGGAACCAGACGTCTGGTTCCGCTGACAGCTCCCTCACAAACAGCGCAGTCTATTTATCAACTGTCCAAGCCGAGGCTACAGAGAGCTTTACGGCGAGTTAGAATATTAAATAAAAAATTAAAATGTGAAAAATAAACACATATGCACAGTAAAGTTACTAATACTACCTTAAACACACAGACATGATAGAACATCAGTGAAGATAAACAGAGCGAACACTGAACGTGTGGTGTATGTGGTATGGTGTCAGCACTCACAATGGCTAAAACACCAGGATGGCTGTAATCTGCTTCTTTGCACTAGCTGAGGAATCAGGCAGCCTGATATCAGGTGGAACACCGCTCCAAAGTTCAGGGCCTCAAGCAGCAAATTCACAGCCCTTGGTTGGAGAACCTGACACCAATCAGTTCTGTTTTTCTGTTTCCATCGACAGTATCTTCTCCATACTGCACCAGGGAATCGAGGGAATACACTTCACAGGGCTTAAGTACGCCACGCCACAGGAACTGTACAAATGATAAAAAACCCTAAAAAGAGTCTGAACAAAAGAACAGTAGCTCTAATCCTGTATATACCACACACACTTACTGGGCAACTCATAAAGGCTATTCAGTAATTCATGGTGGATACTGAATAATTCATATCTGATACTGAATAATTCATAGTAGATACTGAAAAATTCACCGCAGATACGGAATAATTCACAATGGATACTGAATAATTCATAGTAGATACTGAATAATTCACCGCAGATATGGAATAATTCACAATGGATACTGAATAATTCATAGTAGATACTGAATAATTCATAATGGATCCTGAATAATTCATAATGTATACTGAATAATTCATAGTAGATACTGAATAATTCATAATGAATACTGAATAATTCATAGTAGATACTGAATAATTTGTACTAGATACTGAATAATTCAAAGTAGATACTGAATAATTCATAATGAATACTGAATAATTCATAGTAGATACTGAATAATTTGTACTAGATACTGAATAATTCATAATGGATCCTGAATAATTCATAATGTATACTGAATAATTCAAAGTAGATACTGAATATTTCATAATGAATACTGAATAATTCATAGTAGATACTGAATATTTCATAATGGATACGGAATAATTCATAGTAGATACTGAATAATTCATAGTAGGTACTGAATAATTCTTAGGAGATACTAAACAATTCATAGCCGATACTGAATAATTCATAGTAGATACTGAATAATTCATAATGGCTTGTTAATGAGCTCAGTGGCTGAATCAAGTGTGTTGGGAGCAGGAGGAGCTCTAAAATGTGCAGGACGGTGCAAGTCCAGGAGCAGGCCTGAGCACCACTGCAGTACGGTCTCTAACTAGCACTAACAGTAATAGAGATAAGTTCACAGCGCCATCATGTGGATGAGGAACATAAAGCTCTTTAGTGTCTTTCAACTGACTTTGACTTAGTTTAAAGAATAAGAGATATTAAAGGTAAAATGAATTTTGAAGATAGACCGAGTGCCAGAGGAAGAGAGGGCAGCATGCTGTTGCTCCAATATCTTATGGCTGATTTGTTCATTTGGGTAAATATCAGCCATGTGGGGCTGCAATCACACCAAGCTTCAAAAGGAGCGGTGATGTCTAAGCATATTATATCGTCCACCAAAATTTAAAAAAAAAATCAGTGTTGTTCATTATTAAAGCTCAGTAAGTCATACTGTGTCCTATACACCATCCAGTAGTCTGCTCCACCTTAAAGGGCACAAACCATGGAATTTTTAAAAAAATAAAAGATGTGGTTTGTAAACATTGTTCAACATTCAGTCAGTCCATATATGGTAATGCAGCTGCAAACAGCAGTTTTGAATTTACTGTTTTTCTGATGTCACAAAAACATTCCATTTACCTTGGAAGTTAAAAGTCAGAGCTGGGTGATGATGTCACATCTGAATTGACTGTGTTTCAGTACAACAAGTCAAAAAGGTGTGTTATACCCAGGTTCTGCTTCTTCCGTTTCCGGGTCGCGGGGAAGCTGGAGCTAATCCCAGCTGACTGCGGGCCTAAGGCGGGGTTCACCCAGGAGAGGAGGCTCAACCCATCGCAGGGCAACACACAGACAGACAACCATTCATACACACACTCACACCTACAGGCCATTTAGAGCATCCAATCAACCTACTGCAGCCTTTGGACTGTGGGAGGAAACCGGAGAACCCAGATGAAACACACGCCAACACGGGGAGAGCTCGCAAACTCCGCACAGAAAGGCACCCATGGCCGACCTCAGGGGATCAAACCCAGGAACTTATCGCTGTGAGGCAACAGCGCTAACCGCCGCCCCCCATTGGATAACACATTACACACAATTTTGAGGTCAGGGATCATGAGATTACTCCAACTTTCCAGTTGGAAAACACAGGGTGTTTCAGTACCAACTTCCCTGTTCAAATAGAATGCACCAACACACACATCTGCTTATTCAGCTAGATTAGCACCACCCAATCACACTAAAATATCATTTTTCAAACACAGGATAGCCAATCAGGAAATAGGTCATTTACGGGTATATTAAAGGGCCAGTAATTCTAAGTACAAGAGTAACAATGAAATGGAGAGAAGTTGTGGGAATGTACTTACAGACAAGATTAGGGTGACTATTGACTTACAGTGTTTGCAAGCAGTGTTAGCCTCGTAGCTTCAGCTTTAAGCAAAGAAGCAAAGTGTGGTCTCCAAACCTGACTACTTGTGGGGTCAGTAGACAACTGTATCAGTCTGATTTTAGGATGAACTACACCTTTAATGCAGGCAGACAACTACACCTTTAAGGCAGAGTGGTTTCAGCACCACAGGTAATGGACAGCACTGTTACCAGGGATGCCAACTCAGTCCTGGAGATCTACCATCCAGAGTCCTGATTTTTTTTGGTGGACGATATTACATACTTAGACGTCACCGGTCCACAGTTAACATGGAGCCCCACCTGACTGATACGGAATAAGAGATGTTCCTCCCTAGGTGGGCGTGTCCCTTTGTGCTAGCGCCCCCTATAGTGGGGTAGGCGTGAAGCACATTTTGTTAAAAAAATTGATTTGGCCTCTAGGAGGCGCATGACCCTAGCTCAAAAGTGGCGCCACCTAGTGGATGACGTCAATGTCAAATTCTAACCAATATTTTACGACATAAAGGTTTGAATATTGCAAAATTGGACACACTGCATCGCTACGTCATTCTTTAAAATTTCCAACCACAGGGGGCGTTGCAACTAATGTATTTTGATGCAAAAATGTACGCAACGTACGTCTAGGTGAAGAAAACGTCACAAGGGACATGGAAATTAAGCAGAATCAGGTTTATTTCGAGTGTGTGACACACACTGGCAACGTGTACGTACCAAGCAAAGCAGGCTAGAAAAGGTAACGAAGAGAAAATACAACTAAAGGCAGAAGAATCAATAGAAAGGGAGGTGAGTACGAAATCCATGAGCTTTCACACGATGGCGATGACGACGATGGCTCCGCTCTTAGCATTCACCGCGTGCCTTAATTGAATGACATTAAATCAAGGTCCGCTGCGAACACGCAGAGTGAGAGTCTGGGATGTCTTCTCCAGAGGGAAGCCTGCATGAATGTACCACACACACACACACAGGCCCAGGCAGCCAGCCTTCATTGCTCATGCAGCGAGACGAGCATCCCCTTCATCCTCCTGCATCCAGGCTGAGGCACAGTGGTGTAAGAGTCATCAAGGCCCCCAAAAAAAGACAAACAGTACATATTAGGTCGAAAAAATGGCAGACGATCGAGTTTGGGCACGTGTTCCTTCTGTTTATCTCGAAAATGAGGTCAGCTTCCCATTCGCCCAGCTTCTCGTTCGAATGATCAGTTCCACCTTAAATGGTGCAGCAGTTACAGGATGTACCTGCTGCACCATTTAAGGTGGAACGAATAATTCGAAAGAGAAGCTGGGCGAATGGGAAGCTAACGTTCTTTCGGAGCCCATACAGACCCGAACACCCACTACACACACACACACACACAGACACTACATTACTCCACAATAAAAGCAGCAGCCATTCTCCTCGTCTTCCTGCACCCCCTTCATCTTATGCATCTTCATCGTCCTCCTCTGAATATGACGGAGAGGCATAAATAATTGCACCCCCACCCCCCATCCCAAAAACACCTCCTCCACCCTCCTACCGCGACACCCCAGGCTGAAGAAACCGCAGCCAGCGCCGCGATGAGGAGGGATGCTGGTGACGTCACGGCGCATCGCACGCACATAAATAAATGAATAAATGAACACATACATAAATAAACGAGCTAATAAACGTATTTTGTACGATGTGTTTCGTTATTACCCGTTTTTTTATGCTGTCGCTTTCGAAAAACGCTCGTTTGATGAAATATACGACGCCCAGGGACAAAATAAAAGTCCCATCAAGTGTCTGTGTGTGTTTTATACAATAATAAACCTTTCATACATCTGAATGAATAAATACAAAAATCCATAATATCAATAAATTATACAATAAAAATAACAGTACTAAAAAAGCAATTAAAAATAATTTTTAAAATGTAAATAAACGAATAAATAAATATAATATTAATAATAAAAAAATTAATAATACGAAAACTAATAACAATAAATAATATAGCAATAAAAAATAACAATACAAAAACTATTTAAAAAATAATAAAAAGTTTAATATATATAAATAATACAAAATTTATAAAATTGTTAAAGAAAAGAAGACGGAGGAAAAATCTTAGTCGTAAAAATGGACTAAGAATTGGTGTATAAAAGTGTTTTATGCTGCTTTTTAAAAATGAAAAGAGAAGGAACTTAGCGATTAGCTAATGGCAGGTTGTTCCAGACTTTTGGCGCTTAAAAGCCAAATGCTGCTTCCTTTATATCTATCCATCTATCTGTCTGCCAGTCTGTCTATCTGTCTGTCTGCCAGTCTGTCTATCTGTCTATCCGCCAGTCTGTCTATCTGTCTATCCGCCAGTCTGTCTATCTGCCTATCTGCCAGTCTGTCTATCTATCTATCCGCCAGTTTGTCTGTCTATCTTTCCGCCAGTCTGTTTATATTTATCCGCCAGTCTGTTTATCTGTCTATCCGCCAGTCTGTCTATCTGTTTGTCCGCCAGTCTGCCTATCCACCAGTTTGTCTATCTGTCTATCCGCCAGTCTGTCTATCTGTTTGTCCGCCAGTCTGCCTATCCACCAGTTTGTCTATCTGCCTATCCGCCAGTCTGTCTATCTGTTTGTCCACCAGTCTGCCTATCCACCAGTTTGTCTATCTGCCTATCCGCCAGTCTGTCTATCTGTTTGTCCACCAGTCTGCCTATCCACCAGTTTGTCTATCTG
>JBBPDA010000001.1:19318145-19342107 GCA_037974385.1 Arnoldichthys spilopterus | reverse complement strand
ACTGCCAGGTGTTGGTTGTACAGTCTGACAGCAGCTGGAAGGAAAGACCTTCTGAATCTCTCCTTCCCACACCGTGGCTGCAGCAGCCGGTCGCTGAAGGAGCTGCTCAGTGCTGTCAGAGTCTCCTGCATGGGGTGGGGGATGTTGTCCAACAGGGATGACAGCTTAGCCACCATTCTCCTGTCCTTCACAGCCTCCACTGGGTCCAGAGGACATCCTAGAACAGAGCTGGCCTTTCGGATCAGCCTGTTCAGTCTCTTTCTGTCCCCAGCAGTGATGCTGCTGCTGCCCCAGCAGACCACACCGTAAAAGATGACTGGTGCCACTACAGAGTCATAAATGGCGATGCAGGCATTTGTATTTTTATGGGGTTTATTAAATAAAAAAATGAAAACAACTAAGGAACCTAAACTGAGAAGCTAACAAAGACCTAGGGTACAAAGACATGGAACAACGGAAGACTGACATAGGGTGAGAAATACAGGAAAGCAACAGCAGGGTATTTACAACAGACTAGGACCACAAACGATACGGACACGACATGAACACGGCATAAACACGCTCAGCGAAACCAATAACATGTACGACAGTTACGACAATAACCCACAAGGGACTGAGTGAAACACACAAGGTTAAAAAATGACATTAAACAAGCAACAGCTGACACGGGAGGAGACAAGAAACGATGCACAGGTGACAAGGCGGGACAAGGGCGTGGCTAGACAGACACGAGACAGGGAGTAGTGGAAAAACCAAAACAGACAAGACTCTGACATAGTCCGCCTTAGGCCCGCAGTCAGTTCCCCGCGACCCGAAAACGGAAGAAGCGGTTTAGAAAAAGGATGGATGGATGGACGGATGGATGGATGGACTTGAAGTGCCGTTGCCAGGCTTGCATGACCACCAGAGGGTGCTGCAGTGGTTGAGAAGTTCTGCTGTATGATGTGAAGTTATTTTTTACTGAGAAAATCGACAACGCACGCGATTAGACCAGCAGGGCCTAAACGTTTGGATACAACTCTACATCCAAGTGCAGAGCAACTGAGGAACCTTTGCCTAAGAGTGTTATGTATCATTATCAATAAAATAAAAACAAAAAAAAACTTTTTTAGTGCAATATCCCAGCGCCATCTGAACATTCTCCTCTTCCAGAAAAGTTCAAGTTCAGTTTACTGGTCATATGTATGTTAAAGTTGGGTCAACAGTACAATGAAATGCGCTGGGCAAGAAGAACCACACAACTCGGCAGTAAAAACGTGGTCATTTTTAGAATTAATATAAGAATAAAAATGTATAAAATACATGTTAAAGGAGCAGGGAAAGGGCTCGATACTCTGGGTGTTTGTGCACAGAGAAAGAAGGGGGTGTGTACTAATGAGCATGCTACAGTTTTTAAGCAGTAATGTGATGTATAAGACTTTCTGTGAAGTGTGATGTATAAAAGTGACCAGTGAGAACAGCAGTACTGCACATTGTGTGTGGTGCAAGAACACTGGGTAGAGTGCAGGCCAGTAGAAGAGTATTAAGGTGACAGTTATATTGGCCATATCTAAACATCTGTACAATGTTGATCATTTTTTAAGCTATTTTGTACTGATATGATTCCCATATATTTATTCATACCTACATACAGTGATAATAACAGTGTAAATACACTGAAGTATGAAGTAACTGGGGTCATAACTGAATCAAAATGTTGTTTAATAATAAAGGATATTGTTATCAGCCTGATTATACAAACTGCATTTCCAGAAATGGGACATTTTGTAAAACGAAATGAAAACAGAACGCGTTGTTTATTCTTATGTGGGCAGTGGAGGCCTAGTGGTTAGGACGCTGCCTTTGGGACCTGAAGGTCGCAGGTTCGAGTCCTGGCCTGGGCACCACTGAGGTTCCCTTGAGTAAGGTACCATCCCACTACACTGCTCCCCGGGCAATGTCGGTAGATGCCCGCTGCTCCACGTGTACACGTGTGATGGGTTAAATGCAGAGATCACATTTTGTTGTGGTGCTTAAGTGTGTTCACAATGAGAAAGAGTCACTTTCACTTCACTTATGATTCCTTATTAAAATGACAAGTACAAAGTAAAGCTTTCCAGTGTTTTCACTTATCAACTTAAATGCATTTTGTAAACATAAAGAATGTAAAATTTTAGTTGGGACGGTGGTGTGTTTTCTGAAACTTTTCTGTTTAATTACACTGCCTAATCATTTAGGAACTGAAGATACTAATTGCAGCAGCTCTGCAAGTGGAAAGTTTGCCCATTCTTGCTTTACACAAGAAGTAAAGCTGCTCAACAGTCTGTGGTGGCCATTGTCTGATTTTCCTCTTCATGAAACTTCATACATTTTCAATAGGAGACACATCTGGACTGACAGCAGGACAGTCAAACTCACACACTCTGTGCCTATGAAGCCACGCTGTTGTAGCCAGTGCAGAGGCCGGGACTTAAAATAATGATGGACTTCCTGGAAAAAACATACCTTGATGGCAGCATATGTCTCTCTAAAATCATAATGTATGTCTTTGCATCAGTGTTATCTTCACACATATGCGAGTCACCCATGCTGTGGACACTGATGCACCCTCCCATATGATGAGAGACTGCCCTTGACACTTACTTTCTTTTTGAAATGACGGTCAGTTCTCTCATGACGTTTGGCACATAGTGGTGAACCGTGGCTCATGTTTGCTTGTTCCTCTCACCTGTTCCCAGCTCACCTGCTTACTGGGCAAAGTTTCAAACCTGTGTAACCTGAACATTCTGTAAGCTTTTTACTCCTGATTTGCCCTGTCCTGATTTTTCTTTGAGTGTGTTGCAGGCATCGAATTAGAAATGTGTTTGTGTTTACAAAATCCAATCATGTTGATCAGCCAAAACATTAAAAATCTTTTTTTTTTTCAAGACAATTTACAAATTGCAGATTTCTAATGTTACTGCAGTTTACAAAATGTTCCATCGTTTTCAGAAACGAGGTAAAGAAATACTGTGAAAATTCCCAAAACATTGTGTTTTTATTAAACTGAACCTTCTGTAGATCTGCAGGTCAAAGGCTTAAGCAATCAGGTGAATTTGAGCTCTGTGTTGATGACTCATGCTGATCAAGCAGCCCTCTATTGGCTGAATGTTGGGAAACTCCTCACCTCCCCTACTCGGGACATTCAGGGTGATTGTTTTCTAGTAGAAACTGAGGTGAACTAATCAAACTGCAGCTTGTATACAATCACAAAACCCACCTACTCCACAATCTCCCAAAAACTCCCAAATTAAGACCCAAATAAAGTCTACACCTAGACTAAACTTCCACTTTACACATAGTCCTGTATTTTATCTTGTCTTATAAATATTTTTTTCACATATAATAAAGCATGTACATATTGTTTATTGCTCAATTTATTTATTTTGTTATATTTTTATCTTTTTTTTTTATTTCTAGAATTAGTTTGTTTTGACAAACGTTTTTAATCTTTAATCTCGAGTTTTAGCCTTTTCCTGCTAAATGTGAGCCAGTTTTGAGGCCGATCCATGATTCATAATTTGATTCATACTGGAGTTTCAAAGAAAAGAGCTCAGTGATCTTGTAAAATGTAGAACGGTGAGGAAAATGCCACAGAACTTCTCCTTGTTCTACAGTGATAACATTTCATGCAGTTTTACTTTGGATGGATATTTAGCAGTAGCCATGTTACTCACAATCAAATCCGATCAAACTCATTGACCTTATTCTGTAATCCTTTCTGACCAAACTGGATATACTGATGACTGATCAAACACACCTTTTAACTGGAGGGATTGACTGATTAGATTTGTGCTGGGAACATTCAACATTCACAAAGCATTGGTGGTATAGTGGTGAGCATAGCTGCCCTCCAAGCAGCTGACCTGGGTTCAATTCCTGGCCAACAAATTCCCTAGTGGAGACCTAGTGGTTAGGACACTGCCTTTGGGGCCTGAAGGTCGCAGGTTCGAGTCCCTGGGCACCACTGAGGTTCCCTTTGAGTAAGGTACTGTCCCACTACACTGCTCCCTGGGCGCTGTTGGTAGCTGCCCACTGCTCCTTGGTGATGGGTTAAATGCAGAGGTCACATTTTGTTGTGGTGTTTAAGTTTGTTCACAGTGACAAATACTCACTTTAACTTCACTTCAGATCAACCTGTCCAGGGTGTTTCTCCACCTATGAGCACTAGGATAGGCTCCAGCACCCCTTCGATAAAATGAGCAACTCAGAAAACGACGAATGACTGAACAAATGACTGCATAAACATACAGACCAGTGGCGATGAACCTTTTAAATATGGACTTTAGACTGTTGGATTCGGCCGGAATTCAACACTCAGGCCCAAGGTCCCTTAAACTTCAGGACTCTTTGACCCCTCACAAACGAAGATCTTTTTAGATTACACGTCTCTTCGCTTCTGTGTCAGTCGTCACACTTCTGCGTTTAATCTCCAATCAAGGCCAGACTTTTCGGCGCTAAGTGCCCTATGACGTTCACAGCTGGCTGAAATGGTTCACACACACACACACACACACACATAATGTTGTGGTTTGGTATACAGTCTTTGCCTGACTGTCGTTCAGAACTCACTCACTCTTTCTAGGCTCAGGCTCAGGGGACTTTAATGCTTTGAGGCCCTGTGATCCTGACTGCTTCCTCTGTTGTCTCTGTCTTTGGGATCCCAAACCTTTTGGGGGACCCTTTTCCAGATAGGACATCTCTCTCTCTCTCTCTCTCTCTCTCTCTCTCTCTCTCTCTCTCTCTCTCTCTCTGTTAAATTAAAAAAAACTTTTATATATTGGTGTAGTCCTGACCTCTCCTTGAAGACACGTCGACACTCGCCAACATCAAGACTAAGGCTCCAGTCGTCCTGAATCTCAGAGTTACAAACACAGTCAGCCATCAGTTTAGGCAACACTTACCTAACAGAAACCTCATGAAAGCTTTTCCTCCTTCGCTGAATTGCAAACCATCTGTGTTTTAGTGCCGCCTGCTGGACGATCAGAAGACTCTTCTCCTTTTGGTTCTTTACCTTCAGAACTCAGGTCTTTGTAGTTTTCACACATCACTGAAATCTCTGCAGCTGCAATAACAGACACCTACTGAATATTAGCAAAACCATACAGAAACATAATATTTGCAATCAAGTAAATAGAAGTATATGTTTTTGGCATCACTCAGTTTCCAGAAAAAAGGGGGCAGTGTTGGTGCCCTGCTGCTTGTGCTGTGTTCACAATGAAAAATCGTTTTAAAAACCTTATTTAAAGCACTTTTACTGCACATTTATCATCTGAGGTGAATGATCTGTATTTATAGGCTGCTATATTTTGCTGATATCCAAATATTATTAAAGAAAAAGCATCATATTCATTATAGAAATATGATATTTAATTTGTTTGGGTCCAAGAAGATCAGGGGTAATGTAAGCATTCAAATAATCTGCTATAGCATGAAAAGTTTACTGGTGAGCTGAACAGCCCCCTAGTGGCATTTATTAGAAATAATATTGATATTGTATTATTATTTACACTTATGCAGTGTATTACATCTATAAATGGTTAAAGAAAGAAAAATGAGAAAAATACTTTTACATCTTACTGGGCGATATAATGGACTTTAAAATATATTTACTACTACTGTTAATATAAGTCAATGTTATTGAATAATAATAATAATGATTATTATTACAACAACAACAGAATAATAATAATAATAATAATAATAATAATAATAATAATAATAATAATAATAATAATAATTAAAAATATTATAACAAATTTTGCAAACAGGAATCTTTATTAAATCTTTATAAATGACTTTTAATATTTTGGCTGATTAATTTGATTGCATTTTGAGAAATGAGAAAAACTTGTACGAAGCTCCATGAAGAGGAGAATCAGACTATGACCACCACAGACTCTCAAGCAGCTAAAGTCTTATATCAAGCAAAACAGGCAAAACTTCCATCTGCAGACCTGCAACAATCAGTCTCCTCAGTTCCCAAATGATTAAACAGTGTGAATACGAAGTAAAGTGATGCAACAGTGGTAAATGCCTCCATCTGAATTTCCTTTTGTGTGTGTAGCAGGCGTCAAATTCTAAATGTGTTTATAACACATGAAAGTAGATCAGTGAAAACATTGGAAATATTTTCTTTGTACTTTAATAAGTTAAATGCAGTTTCAAGAGAGTTAACAAATCACGTATTCTTTTAAAGACATTTTTAAAATGTCCCAGCTTTTCTGGGAATGAAATCTGTAGCTGTTACTGCTATCACTACTAGAAAGATCCTCTGGAGCCATGTGTCAGTTAGGACAACAAAAAGGAGGAAAGGAAAAAAAGAAGGGAGGACGTGAAGGAGGAGAAGAGGATTACTTATTGGATTAGTGGACAATCAGGATTCAAGAGTCACTTAACCTGGGCATTAAACAAGCAACAATCAAAAACAAGAACATTTTAATATATTATTTTAAAACTGCAATTTGCAATTTGAATCAATGTTCTAATAAAAAAAACATAAATATTAATACAAAATATGAAACAAGTACAATAATGCAATAATGCAAATAAAATAAAATAATACAAATAATAAGAAAAGTCAATGATTGTGTTAATAACTTCAATAAAAAGAGAAAATCACAAAATGTTACAAGTGAATCACAACCCCCCTACCACCCCCCCCCCTCAAGAAGAGGAAACAGAAAGGGGAGAGAAAATGAGAAGAAAAAAAAAAGATGATGATGATGGTGGTGGTGGTGGTGGTGGTGGCGCCACCTACAGATGAAAGTCCAATTGTATGCTTAGGAACTAAAGTCTAATTCCACATCTGCATTAGTTTAGTTCTCCTCCTGCTGCTGCTGCAGACAGAACTGGGTTTTGTGCTGATTAGTGTTTCCTAATTCCCTCGCTGTAGTGAATGTGGGTCACGTGCGCACTGTAAACACGGACTTCAGCCTCATTTTACTGCCGCTTCTGTACAAACATGGCTCCTGAGCACTCTGAGCAAACTCTCACCGCGACGATCTCACCTTCAAACTACGTGAGATGCGATTATGAGATGAATAAAAGTTATTCTGGCTGTTATGTAATATTATATAACGTAGTTTATGTGCGTGTGTTTGTGTGTGGGGGGACCAAACTAAACCTCGACTTCTCGCGATACTTGGAATCTTCCATCTTGCCACGTTCCCGTTGCCGTGCTTGAAATGGGCGGGGCCAGTGCGCAGCCAGCCACACGATTGAATAAACGCAGCGGCCCCTCGACGCCGATTGGACGAGATTTTCCCTCGCTCCGCCCGCGGCACGTTCTCCGGGCGGCCACTGGCCGAGCGCCTCGTCACTCACACGCGGACGGGTTTCGCTGTGGGCTCGGGTTGTGTGGAGTCAGAGAGATTTGATTTTAACTGAGAGCGAAAATCAGCACTTCGATTTTTTTTTGTTTACAGCCGACAGCAAGGAGCGACGATCGCAATGGCCACGAAGAAAAACGCCCGGGGACAAAGCAAGAAAGGTGGGTACATGTACAGCAGTTTAAAGGCGCATAAGAGGCAGGGAGAGGGAGAGAGAGTGTGCAGCTCTGCAGTTCAGGAGGCCTGGAAGTTAATCGGACGCCAGGATCATGTATTTCCCTGTCAAACTGACTCCAAAAAGGGGCGAGTTTTGTTTATTTTGCTGGTGCACGAGCGATAATATAACAGCGAGTGACGCTTATGCGCAAAACACATTATTATCGTTATTATTACTATTTGACAAGAACTGAAGCCTGTGCATATGAATCACTGAGCTTTAATTTTTATTACAGACGCTGAAAACCCGTTGGAAATATTTTAACCCCTTTACGCTGTGTACAGACCCTGATTCCCGTTTAAACCCTAAACTCCGAGCCAACGAGTCAAAAGTTCAAGGCTTTGGCTTTATCAGAGGCAGGCCGGACTGTGTTCTCCCCAATCCACTGCAGAAAAATGTTCAAATTTACAACGATTTCGGCGCATTTCTCCCCCAAGTGCCCACGTGTCCTGGTGTGGGCGGGGCTACACGTGGCCTTTATGCTTTTTAATTAGAAGCACATTTTTTTGAAAGGCCAACATTTGACCCGAGCACGTGGTTACGCACTGGCCACTGCTGGTGCAGGTAAATCAGTTTTGTGAGCTTGATCGACTATAGGTCACTCTTCTCTTTAGGATATATAGTTATTCTATAAGCACAATGTATGGCTCGTGTTTACATTTGGATAAACTATTTTCTGTGATCGGTTTCTCTGTGGTGTATATATATTTTATGACATTACGTTGATCTTTTCCACATTTCTGTTGAATCTAATTGTTAGCAGTCTCCGAAACAATCGGGGTACATTCCACTACATGTTGGACTTGTGTAGGCCCAAAGTGACAAATAAATAACTAATCTTGATCATATCTATAAAGAGCCAAGGCTTATGGTTTTTGACTCAGGCTGCTGCTGCTATCTGCATTTCAGATCAACTTTAACAGCCTTTAGCCACACCCAGTTGTTTGGTGTTACTCCACAGCCCGGTTCCCTGGGGCCTAAGTGAACTGAGCACTGGGGATTAGCCCGTGTGGGGTCATTTATAGACAGTTTGACTAGTAGATGAATCCTGTGCGACGTGTCTATGATGTGCACTAAACTGCCGCACTGTATTCTGGGTTTATAACCCAGTTGTGCCCTAGTAGGGGGCAGTATAATGTAGAGCACTTTGGTTTGGTTCCTCTAGTTCTGCACATGGAAGGAAATCAGTATTGATTCCATATATGGAAGATAAACAACAGCATGTTTTTAAATCACAGTTTTTGTGATGTCACAAAAGAAACACATTTGCATATATCTTCTTATTTGGTCTACAGCACTATACCACCTTCAAACAAAAGTTCTAATAAGTTTTGTGATTGGCTAAAGGCACCTCTGGTCCTGAAGGGTCAATGTCCAGCCCAGTTTGATTACCTCCCTGCTCAATCACACCTGCTTCTGCTCACCTGTTCATGGTAGTGAGTATGTTTGAGGAGGGGAACTATTAGCTGTGCTGGACACTGGCCCTCCAGGTCCAGAGTTTTCCACCCCTGGGTTTGAGGCTCATTTGCATATGGCCGGAGATTTATCGTGCAGCCCTGATTTCCTCTGCTCTGTCTTCAGACTCTAAACTCGCTTCTTACTTTCTTTCAGCTTTAGAGATTAACTTGCTGGAGGCCGAAGTGGTGGTAAAAGAAAGTTTGGCATGGCGTGTTTTCTGTCCCCTCCGGAAACATTCGCAGGGGTCCTCGTAAAAGCGCTGCAGCATGGCGGTTTAGTTGGATGGAATGCTTGGGGTAGATTTATCCAGGGCTCGCATCTGTTAGTGGAAAAACTGGTTCATTTCTAATACACAACAACTCTGTCTTTACATTAATGATGATTGTGGTGTTTGTGCGCCACTAACATTTAACACCGCAAACATTAATGATGAATAAACTAAAAAGGAATTTGTGCATAATGTATTTCAGACTAAGAGTTTGTTGTTTTTAGCATTTTAAATCCGAAAAAATGTGCATGTCCTTGTGTTTGCTAACGCACTGGTGGGGATTTTGTCTGTGTGGGCATTTTTATTGCAACTAAATTTGAAGGGACTTCAGTTATAAGCTAAAACAGCCATTAGGTGGTCATTAGGTTGGGGGGGGGTCCACCAGGCTTGGAATGTGAGTTATTGGGGTGTGTTTGTTTAAGTGTGACCATTTACACTGGACAAGGCAGATGTTCTGCTAAACTAAAACAACAACAGGCTCACAGCCCCCACGACGTCCTCGCTCACATGTTCGATACACGGTCGTATGCAAAAGTCAGATTACATGTGTTGACTGAGTGTAAATATTTTTTATCCTGATTGTTAAACTTGTGCACTAAAATGCACAGAGAAATCCCATATTTGTTGTGAAAGATGTTCCCTGTGGACTTATTTTCACATCACCAGAACATGCAGATGGAACAGGGGCGTTCGAACGTTTGCATAGGTTTTGCATGCATTTAGAACGCAGCTGTTTATGTCTGGTCGCCTTGTAGTTGCTATATGCGACCTGACAGAGGGGGAGGGGTACTAGGTAACACAATGGACAGCGTTTGACTGTGAACTTGCAGTCAGGTCTGTGTGACTTGTGGGGTGTGTCTGATTGGCAGGAGATCACTGAGCAAATGGCAAAGGGCACATTTCCACAGAAAGTTTCAGGGCATTTTTCGCTCCACTGGAAGGTTTAATGGCACCTTTAAAAAAAAAAAAGATAATAAATTTAATACAAGAAAAGCAGCTGCTTTACGGTACAAATATTCAAAAATGAAAAAGAAAAATTTAAAGTGTTAAATTAAGGCATAAATTTAATCATAAAATTGATAAACTGAAGGTTAGAAAACAGGAGAAGTTTAAAATAAAATTATACATTAATGATAAATAAATAAATAAAACCAGCTAGTTAAAAATATTTACTGAGCAATTTCCCTTCCCAAAAAAAGAAGCCTATGACACAAAATCTTTTTGTTGTACTGCAAGATGGGAAAAAAAGTGACTATTTGTCGTTGTGAACAAACCCCATCACACAAAGTGCACCATAACGAAATATGACTGCTGCTTAATGGTAAGTATATTATAAATTTAAACAAGAAAAAGTAAGTATTAAATTAAGGCATTAAATAAATTATAAAATTGGTAAACCAAAGGTTTAAAAACATGAGAAGCTTAAAATAATATAATAACTAAAAGAATATAAATGAATAATAAATAAATGGATAAAACAATAATTAAAATAAATAAATAAAATCAGCTAGTTAAAGACTTTAAAAATATTTAGTGAGTGATTTTTCCTTCCCAGAACTCTTAGGCAGGCCTGTAGGTTTGGAAATATGATTCTTTAATCTATATTTATATAAAGGAAAATGAAGATTATTGGGTGCTAATGGTCCTTGATTGGGGAAAAATTAAGTTTTAATTAAAAAAGTATTCATTTTAGGATATTTTTAGTTGTAAAACATATTTTGGTTTGAGCATACTGCCCTCTGAAGGTTTGGGGGTCTTACACTCCATTTCCCCCTTTTGTAAATATGAGTGTTTATATGTGCTCAGTGCTGCTTTCAGGACTTGCCTGTTCATGCCCAAGGACTGATGCAGTTTGATTAAGTATTCACGTTTCCCTGCGGCCCATCGTAACTGGTTTAGCGTTGCTCTCATGAGATCTGTCATGCAACACATAATGAGGAAGTCCTTACATTACCTAACAGAGTCCTATTTTATTTTTGTTCCTGAGTACAAAGTGTGTTTTCCCAGTCTGTTACGCCTAAAATAATTTGAAAATCGCCACATAAACTTTGCTTCTGTGCTCAGGACAATGATGTTTTTAAGAACATTCTCCATTCACTTGAAATGCTATGAAGGCTTCCAGAATATTCTGTAACTGTGAAAACTGGCCAGATGTTTCTAGAATTGTCCAGAATTTTCTAGAACATTCTGGAATCAGTACTTTCTTGAACTTCCTGGGACTGTCCAGAAAAAAATTGAAATTCTCCTGTTTTGCCACTGTAAATACGAAACGTTTGTGGATTGTGGTCATAAAATCGAAATTTGGCATAAAATATGACATTTAATCCATCCACACATGGAGCAGTGGGCAGCTATCAACAGCGCCCAATGAACAGTGTAGAAGGACAGTACCTTGCTCCAGGGAATCTTTAGTGATACCTGTAACCCTCTGATCTCAAGGGCAAGTCCTCAACCACTAGGCTACAAAGGGAATGTTTTCGCTGGAAATTGAGCCTGGGTCAAAACTTTGGAAGTCAGTTATGCTCACCACTATACCACCAATGCTTTTTTGGTATAGTGAATAAGTGGTGTATTAAACAAACATCACTCACCACACATTAAGGCTGAATAATCCTTTTTATATCAAATATAAAATAGAGTGCAGTTTTCACATCACGAATTATAGAATAATTATATTCTATATGATCCAATATTGAGTTTAATCTGGGGAGTTTAATAATAATAATAATAATAATAATAATAATAATAATGATGATGATGATGAAATCTAATGATGCACAGCTTGGGAACTGGCACATTGCATTTATCCTTAACTGTGAACAAATATTTTTTGTGTATAAAAGGGCCTGGGAAAAAACATAAATAATCTCATTTAAATTGCAATATTGGTTAAAAAATGGCAATCAAATATTTTCCGAAACTGTTCAGCCCTACTGAGAATGTTTTGCCTGATCAGCTACATTTGGTGTAAGGGGAAGTTTAAAAAAAATGTTTTTCAAGCCATTCTTTGCAGTTCTGCAAGTCTTTTAGTCTGTAGGCCCTGTTCACACCTGGCATTAACTTGTGATCTAATCCCTTTCGAAGTTCAGTGTAAATGCACTCAGGATGCGCTGAGATCCCAGGGCGTCAATCCAGATGCATTATAATGCCAGGTGTGAACTGACACGCTTCGTGCTGTCTGTGATTCTCCATATGCACTTTAATGCTAGGTGTGAACAGGGCCTAAGACTCCTTTTGTGTCCCTTTCCCGTCTCCGACACCCACCAGAACTTTGACCATTTTGCTGTGTATCTCAACAGCTTTCACGGGCTTTCTCTTACAAGAGGCACAATGACGTTACATCATTGTTTAGATACACTTTTCATAAATATGGCCAAACCAGATTTAATAAACGAACAAAATTAAATATAGTCCCAACTGAAGCCCCCCAGGGGTCTCGGGTTTGGGAACCAATGCTTTACCACAAAGCTACATGTGTCTCAGGCTGAAGTCGTCACTGAAATGTGTCTCCATATGTTTTCTATCTACATGAAAAACTGCAAAATAGATCAGCACATGGCCAGTGCTGCATCCTGAGCTCGCTATTGTTAACTGAGGTTATTTTTATGGTCCCGAAGTCTCTCCCAGCTCTTATTATTGGACAGTAAGAACAGTAGAGTGGAACGGCGTTCGCCCCTACCCTTTCCTACGGGTGCTTGAGATTTTACTGGCTTGTCAAGCCAGTTCTAAAAATAGTCCACAAGGGCCGGCCAGGTTCCATATTCAGTTCCGGCTGAACACTCAGAACAAAAACGCAGGGCAGCTGTGGGAGTGCAGGGGTTTGGGACAGAAACAGGCCGGGACACACTCTCTTCTCCCCGCGGTTCGGAGGGATGGGGGAGCCCAAGGCCGAGGTCAAGGTGGTGGAAGGAGAAGCAGGTAGAGTAGCTCTGCTGTCTGGAGTAAGCTTTAAGATGAGCGAGGACACCGACTGCCCGTTGGATGCTGTTGAAAAGACGATGGGGTTAAGAGTCGATCAAGTTTTCTGATTCTTAGGGCAAGCTGGTAGCTGAGCACTTGATGGACGTACGCAAAAGCTAAAAACTCCCGTTTCTAAACCGTGGGTGAGATGATTAGTTTCACTTGCTCAACTTGAGAGGTATTTTATTATAAAAAAGACCCAAACATGTACTGAACGGTAAACGTGGGGATTAAAAATGGCATTTTCTTATCTAGAACTGTATTTCTATATTTGGCGAAATGACTACGTTTATGTGGTGTGTGTGTGATTTGACCTAGCAGAGAACACAGCGGACACAACACCTGTTCATTCTCTCTTTCCAGACCTCCTCTTCAATGCAAATGTATTTATACCACGGCTCTGGGAAGAGTGTCGGCGGCACCCAGAATAAACTTCACTTGTTAACTGTTTGAGCTCTCCCTCACTGCCCAACATCACTGGGTGTACAGTAGTAGTAGTAGTAGTAGAGTTGAAATGTTTCTATTTTCCTCCCTAATGAAGGACATTTCCAATGTATTCTGACCTCCAGGATGAGCCTGAGTAGCTTTATTTTAGGATTTGAATCCTTTTTGGCATTTTTGAACAAATATCAGAATTCTCGCTCTCAGGTCCACTTTTTAAAACTAATTCTGTTCATTACGTTTCATATTCAAACAACTTTTGCACGTTCGCCTGTTTTATAAAGATCTATTGCAAAAACTAGTGTTTCCAGGTTTGCCGTCTTACTAAAATTTTGTGTTCCACCTTAAATAGTGTGGCTGTGCCACTACAGCGATGCTCCGTTTAAGGCAGAAGCAAAAACGGAGATTCTGTTCAAGTCGGGAAAGAATATAAGAAGCCGACTTCAGCTTCATTTACTCTGTTGCGAGTAAATTCCTTATGAGTATTCGAGCGAGGTCTTGCACTGTTAAACAGCAGCACAGACGATCTGTACTACTTTAATATTTCTCTCCCTCTCAGTGTCCGTATGAGTGACTGGGCTCCTTCAGTCAGAGGCTCAAGCCGGACGGCCACTGCTGTCAGTGAGAGGGAGGTCAGGGCCCCGCGCTCAGACGGCAGCCTTTATATTTGCACATTTTAACAGTGTAATTACACAGTATAGATATAGTAGCAGAATGTGCTGATCTGCCTAATAGTGCAGTCAAATATTTGGTACCAGCCCTACTGCCTTCAGTGTGGAGGAATTCTGCTTTGTGAAATACCCCTTTGGGTTGTCCCTCAAGCGTAATACCCCAGTTGTATGTCCCTCAGAAATGTACATGTGGAGCGTTTTTTTGTGTGAAAAAAATGCCACTCAGATTTGCAGCTCTGTACACATAGGCATTCAAAGCTTGCCATTGCCTCAGGTGGAAATTTAGATGTTTTCCCTTTTCGTATTATTGAAGGTTGTGACTTTAACTTTGAAGTCTAGAGTCACTATTGCCATTTTTGCCCTAATGTTTAACTGAAATGATGTAATTACACACAGATTATGTATCACCACGTTGAAGTGTGCAGATTTCATACAGTTTCATTTGTTTCCTTTGTTTCAATGTCACACAATGGCAAAAATGTAAAGGGTGTTTCTACTTTTCACACAAATATAAAACATCTACTTCTGAATGTTATGTGGATCTAAAGTTCGGATTTGATAGGATTGCATCACCTGTTTCACTGAGCTTTGGGTGTAAAGTATCCGATTACACCAGGCATTGGCTATTGCTCGGGATAACTGCGACTTCTAAAGGTTAAGCTACTTTTATCTAGTGCATTGCATGTTCTTGCTCCTCACATTACTCTAACAGTCTCTGCTTTTTTGCTGATTTGAACTCTTACTACTACTAACTGGCTTGATTTTCACTGCTAATTCTTTCCCCGGTGTCCAGAGGCTAAGCAACAGCTGGCAAGTAAGAATGGGAAGAAGCCGGAAGCAGCAGGAGGAACCTCCTTCTTCACCTGGTTCATGGTGTTGGCTCTTCTTGGAGTTTGGACCTCTGTAGCTGTTGTGTACTTTGACCTGGTCGACTATCAAGGGGTCATTGGTGAGTACATCATTTGACGCGTTTCGATGCCCCAGCCTGTCTATCTCTTCAGACTGGGGCTGTGTGTGGATATGTGTCTGATTCGGCTAAACTGCTGTTCGGTTCAACTGTACGTTTATGTAAATCCTTCTGTATTTCTTCCTTGTCTGCTCTTAATTTTTCACGCAGCCAAGGCAAAGGACTTTCGTTATAATCTTTCCGAGGTCTTACAAGGTATGATGTCGTAGCCAATGATTGTGATCACCATCATAAACTTCATTTCCTTAATGAAATGACTCACTGCATCTCAGCACACAAGGTCGCACAAAGAAGTGAAAGTGACTGTCATTGTGAACACACCCCATCACACAAAGTGCACCACAACGAAATGTGACCTTTGCATTTAACCCATCTCACGTGATGCAGCGGGCAGCTACTACCAGCCTGGGGAGCAGTGTAGCGGGACGGTATCGAATAGTAACCCTTCGATCACAGACGCGCTTCTCTGACCTTTAGGCTGCATCTGCAACAAAGTGAGCAGGTGACGGGTGGGGCTTGAATCTGCAGCGTGACCTGTGCAAAGCCACCACCTTAGCCAGTTAAGCCAAAGAGTAGGAAGCACAAGTTCTTCAATGTTTCGTTATCAGTTTGCACAGCAGTGTAAATATTAGGGCTGTAACAATGAATCGATCTGTATCGATGCATCGAACAAATAATCTGAATATGATCCGATATATCGACATAACCCATGAAGTCGATGTGCGAGTTCACCGCACAATTAATTCTCCTTCACTTTACTGTGAGCAGTGTTTTGTACTGAGAAGCTGCTTCTGCTGACGCTGCTGCATTTGACCTTTAATGATAAAATGTTCACATTATAACTTGTCTGCAATGTGTGAGTCGATGGGATTAGCAGATTGTGTGAAATGTCATATTTCATACTGACTGCAGACCCCAATATCGCACCCAAATCACATCGAATCAAATCGCATCGCTACACATTTTAAGGCATCGAAAATGTATCGGATGCTTAATCAGAACAAATCGAATTGTGATCAAACTTAATAATGATGCCTAGTAATTATATGGATTCATGTGATCGTAGCTACACAAACGGCCCTTGCGGTCACCCAAAGACCAATGCAATATTTATAATGAAAAACGTTAGACTAATAAATATAACTGAACAGAGACAAATCAAGGTTTCCACTGGTAACGGTTCTCCATGGTGGCCCAGGGTGGATAACACAATGAAAACCCATCCATCCCACCTACCCACCCACCCTCCCACCCTCACCAAACCACTGAATGTAGCATCATTGTTCACCTGAACAGAATAAAACCAGCAGGAAGAAATTACATGTAATGAGCAAAGATAATAATTGACATTAATTTTTTTTTTTTTTTTTTAAACGTCTTGTGCTTTTTTTTGTATGTTGTGCAGTGATGGCGAACTGTCATCTGCCCTTTTGGAGCTTTTATCTGTTAACCACAATTTCAGAGACACTCAATCATTCATACTCATCCCTTCAACATTTTGAACAGAGTGAATTCTGTGACTCCCATTACTACACGAATTACATTCATGTCTTTATTTTGGCAGGTAAACTTGTGTCCTATGATGCGGACGGTGATGGTGACTTTGACGTGGAGGATGCCAAAGTGCTGCTAGGCAAGTGCCCTCATTTTACAGTGATGACCAGATTTAGGTTTTTGTTGCATGACTGACTTTGGTTGACTTTTGTTCCTCAAAACAACGGCAAATAAAAAAACTGAGTGCATGTGCATGGTGTCGGAGGGATTTCTACGTTTGTACGTGTGTGTAATTCTACTGTTTAAACCGCACACAAGCCTTCAGAAATGATGCGATGCCTAAGAATGTTTTCAGCTTGCATGACCATTGCCGAATGTCTTGACCTGGATGCGCAGGGTTAGCAGTGTGGAAAGGGGGACGTGTAGCATAAAGCACATCCGTTTCTTAGCATTTTGCTTATTACGTCACACATGTGTGAACATGGTGAGTAGTGCGTGAAGCCTGGTTCACACATTTAAATGTTGGCGCGTACCAGACGCTGCATGCCATCTAGCTGCTGATCAGTATATTGTTACCAATACAAAGCAATATGCTACGAAAATCAATACAAATTAAGATTTAAAGGCAAATCCTTTAATCATTTATTATGTGTGGGAAATGCTATAGAGGTGATAACATGAAGTTACCATAATATTTGGGCCACGATACAATATTGTTGCAATTAAAAAGTGAATAAATGAAGAAAAATTCCCCAACTTGAAAGCAGACCACGCATTACGCGTAGGAGTCTCTGCAGCCGTCTCTCGACTCTGACTTTCTGTCCAATTTCTGCTGTGATTCAGGGTCTTACGCCATCTTGTTAACAAAGCAGTTGTCTGTACCAAAAATATATCGATACTTGCCACCTGTTTCGACATATCGTACTGAAAATGATCTGTAATGAATTCACAGTATGGATTATTAATCGTTAAGGTGAACTACACTGATTTTAGAATCCCACCTCTATAGCGTATCCATTAAAAATGTGTAGAACAAAAGCTGTTCGTGTGAATGACCTGCACAAGCTGTAGCAGTTGCGCTCCCATGTTACACATAGTACATGCGTGTCCCTGCAGACTGGTCTGTCCAGTGTTCAAGCTTTCAGCAAGTTTTTGTTCTGCTTTCCCGTAGCTGCTGACTAATCCCACTGTTCCAAACTCGTGTGACATAATAATCAAAACTTGCTGCCGTGTGAAGGTAAACTGTATGTCCGTACGGAGGCGGATACACTTTGGTTTTGCCTGGTCATGTCAGCCCTGCCAAGTGTCAAGGCCTATAAAATCACCGTGTTAGAACCCAGTAGTGTCTATGCATGTCCCCGTCCTCTGCTTTCTTTTCACACTCAACTTTACTTTTCTCTTTAGCTTCTCTTAGATTCAGACTCTAGTTTCCTTATCCACTAAACCTTGCCTACAACTTCCAATCCTTCCTTTCCCCGTTTTCTTGCTCTACCACTGTTTTCTTTCTCTCTCTCTCTCTCTCTTTCTCTCTTCTTCTTGTTTTTTCCTTTCTTTGTTTTCCCATTTGCGTAGGGCTGACCAAAGATGGCAGCAAAGAAAACTCTGAGTCCCTCGAGGAAGTCCTCGATATTTTAGCAGAAGAGGGCTCTGATTGGTTTCAAGGCTTCTTCACCTTCCTATATGATGTAATGAGTCCGTTTGAAACGCTAGAGGACGAAGAATCCGAGGCGGCAGCGGAGGACGTTGCTGGCACGTCACAGACTGACGGGGTTCAGGGTCAAAAGACGTGTGTGATTTTAGGCCTTCAAAACCAGTAGCCATGTTTTTTTTTCCGTCTGCATTAAGGGCAAACGCACTTTTACCAGAGGAGAAACCGTTCTCTAGACTCTGAGATTCTGTTGTGAGCGCTTGGGGGAAGTTTGCCAGCAGTCACTTCAGTGGACCTAAGAACCCTTAAGAAGATGTCACTGGGAACATTCAGCGATGTAAATATCCTGTGTAAATATCAAGGCTGTGTCATTAATGCATTTATGCAGTTCTTTTGTAAAAGATATCTGCAGTGTACAGTCGTATTATATACTATTGCTTATATGTGCAGAAGACATGAGAATAAGTCCTTTCCATTGGGCATCTTCACTGGGTGTCGTTGCCTAATCTGTAACACTGATTTTAAAAGAAAACTCCTATGTTCATCCATTTTGCCATCTCGCAAATCGAGTTTAAGTATGTCTGTCGTTTTCCTGTCGCAATACTAATGTTTTCGTGCCCATCTGTTCATCCTTAATGATCTTCACAACCACAAACTGTACACAGAGCAATAATTGTGGATTCAGGTAACTTGCCCTTTCAGCAGTCTCCTTGTAATGGTACTATTTGCTATGTGTTCCTAATCCTACTTTCAGCCAATCTGATTAACTGAACGATCAGACACTGGATAAATATGTGGATAAGAGAACTTGCTCAGTCATGTTTACAGCGGCCTTTGCTCTGACTAACTGTTCTTGCCGTCTTCAATCTGACAAATTAAAAACATTTAGCACCTTATCGCCATGTTTCTGCCAACAGCATTTCTGGAAACGCTTCTTTTAAAGGTAGATAAAGGAACTTGCACAGAAATCTTTTACCCAAATACGTTGAATGTGATGGTTGCGTTGTGCTAGTATTTACTATGCAACAGTTCTTTATTATCCTGAACCCCAGATTTCTGTAACTGTCAACAAGGTTCTGACATGCCAATAAAATAGTGAGAAACACTGGATATTCAGCCTAAAAATGACTTGGGAGGACATCAGATATGACTGGCAGAGCTTTGGCATGGGCAACTAATTTAGCACTGTGTAACTGTGCTAATTTACTATTTCAGGGGATTCGTTTATTAAGGGGCCTTGCTACTAAAAAACATGGTTCTTTTCATGGTGTGACGACAAATATTTATGCCTATGTAGTATTCATTTGTAATTGAGTTTTTGGTATAAAGGACATTTAAGTTTGTGTATATTAGGAGTTCTGTTTCGTTAAAACCCTTAAAAGCTGTAAGTCAGTGCTATAGAAATGGGTTGTAGTCGTTAGTCGTCGTGCACTTTTTCCTGGACTAAAAAATAGGGATTCAAAAAAGATTTAATGTTCGCGATTAGAAAATTATACAAATAGTCTAGCCTAAAAAACTAATTCAGAAACTAGCCAACTGCTTTATTGGCTTTTTTAGTTCTTATTTTAGAGCAGGTCTTTAGTTACTGGTCAGTTATACCGAAGAGGAGACCTTTATATAAAGAAAAGCATATTGTTAATATGGCTGCTTTCGAACAATGGGACTTCTTGTTATCCATGGATGAATGGAGTATGTACTCTTGGTCCTTGCATCAAAGGAATGTATGAAAAGATGAACGATCGTGGATTATGCCGTTTGAAAGGTTGGCTTTGCTCATTTTTTAGGGCAGACGTTGCTTTGTGAAACACACTGATTGGGTTGGCAGATCCCTGTGTATTATTTATAATTTGCCATGTTTTTCCCTCACATGCCAGATGAGAAGCCGCGAGAGTTGTCCACGAAACAAGGTATTCTGTACTACCATATAAAACCTCTCCAGTGTGGTTTGAGGTGTGATGTTTATGTGCTGGATGAAAGTTGGTATTACTGCATGGTAGGTTTGAGTGTTTAGCTCTGTAGGTATATCAGGTTTTTTTTGGGACCCACTCTGATTAACTGTTGCGAAGACTTACGAAAGCTGCATGGAGTTTTCAGTCTCCAGCACCTTTTTCTCATGTAGAAACCTGAGAACTTGTTAGGCTGCATGGTCATAACCGCCATTCTCTTTGACCTGTGTTGGGAAACTTCCCTAACTTTATTAGAAATGACTCCACCTTGCCAGTGTATTAATGGGGTACGCACTGATGTCACTTTACCACTGGAACACACCCTCTCAGTCCGACAGAATAGCACAACATACTGGACTCAACAGTGATCTTGGATTCCTGACATTTACACATCAGTCAGATGTTTCTTCCAGTGTTTACTGCTAATTTACGCAGCTTAATTACAGTGAATAACCTTAAATGGTTTGTTGGGCTGCAGTTTGTAACTGTGCACCTATAGACAAGACCTCAAATGTAGATGGAACTCAGAATGGCCAAAAAGTAGAAATTTCTAATTAAGTGGACAGTGGGTGTGTAGAGGTTGTTTTTTTTTTTCCAAGTTAAATGTGTATTTTGCATATCGTCGCTGACCAAGAAAACACAAGTATCTCCAAAATTTGAACTTTCCAGGAGAAGAGAAAACGTCAGTTAATGGAAGAACAGTAGAGAACAAGTGATTTTTGAGCATTTCTACTGGTCTGATCATGATAAAATGTTCACACAATGTAAAGTCAGCAGCTGTGTTGTTTTAGAAAAGAAAAAATCAGAAAAAGAAAAAAATGGAGAAATGCGTTTTTTCTCTGG
Source organism: Arnoldichthys spilopterus (assembly GCA_037974385.1). Classification (NCBI taxonomy): domain Eukaryota; kingdom Metazoa; phylum Chordata; class Actinopteri; order Characiformes; family Lepidarchidae; genus Arnoldichthys; species Arnoldichthys spilopterus. Next base: position 19,320,845 of record JBBPDA010000001.1, on the reverse strand, counting down.
ACGGCGACGCTATGATCATCATTACGTAACCTACATAGTTTTTAAAACATTATTAAAAAATATATAAAACATTAACTTTGTTCTGCGCTTTAGAAGTCATTACATATTAACATCTCATGCATAAATCACTGACGAACTGCTAATGGAGCAGTGTGTTGTCTTCGTATTGCAGCTTGTTTGATCTGACAACTCCGATCGTTTAAACTAATGGCCTTGTGGCTTCACTGGCTTGAGCCTTGAGTGCTTGCATTTTGGCATCGTGGCATTTCAAATCCAGCTGCAGTGATTACATCAGCAAATTGGCCTTTCACTCTCTAGAGCATTCCCATGCCAAAGATGCTGGGCTGAAGCTGAGGGAAGCGCTAAAACAGCAACTCACCATCATCCACGAGAGAATAGAGGCCAGGAAGATCGCCAAAATGGCTCTTGCGGAAGTCAGAAACATCATAGCCAAGGAGGACGAGGAGAAGGCCTTGGATCGAATCAGGGAGGAGTCGGAGGCTAAAGCCTGGGAGAGGGCTGAGGCTCGGCTCAAACAGGAAGGCGAAAGAATAGAGAAGGAGGACGTGGAAAAGGCCATGGAGAGGATCAAGAAGGAAAGAGAAGAGCGGGAGAAAATGGCAGAGGGGGTAAAAACAGACAAAGATGAGGAAAAGGGAAGCCCAGAGAAAGATGAGAAACCCATTGACAAGCCTGCTGATGCTGAGGGCAGGAAAGCAGAGAAGGACGGCAAAGGAAAAGAAGCCAAAAAGACTAAAAAGAAACAGTAAAGCGTCTCTAACGTGAAGTTAGTGCCGCACATTCTGCACATTTTAGTGCCATTAAAGATCATTTGGTCAGACTTCCTGTATACGCGTGTTTATGGTCTATGGGGAAAACGTGTTTAGCTGCTCGGGGCCTTAAATGACAAGCATACGGCTCTTAAAGGATCTTGTGAGTTGGACACACAGGCAGGGTGCTGTATGCTAACATAGTCCCTTTTTGTTTCTGCTGAATGTTGTCATAATTAGGAGGAAGCTGCCTGGTTTTATTGTAGCATTAGACATATTTTGAGTTATTTGTGCACCGCAATTTTTTTGGCAGTCGAAAAAAAAAAACTTTGGAGGGATCAGCTTTTAGTAAATGTGTTGTTAGTAAATGAGTCATTTGTGATTTTTGCCTTTTCAGTATTTGGAGTGATTGATCCATCTGGACTGTTGATTAGGAGAAACTAGGGAGACATGACCGTCTAAACAGTTAAACGCAGGGGTGGGATTTGCAACAGAGGTGATGGTATGGTACTATAACAACATCCGAGTCACTATATAATACTGTGATCGTTGGACTTCGCTCTGCAGCCGTCTTGGCAACTCTAAATTCCTTACCAGTTTCAGCTGTGAGGCAAGGGAAGAACGAGGCTTTGCGTCGTCTTGTAGACTTTGTCATCAGAATAGGTGTTTGTGCTAAAATCTGAATCATTATATTAAATACAAATATCGATACCTGGTGCTGCTTTATCGATTATATTCTGACAAAAAAAAAAAAAAGTGACGCTGTGCTGTATCAATGTCTTTTCCTCCCACCTCTAATAAAAAGCTGATTTTTTTTTAAAGTAAAAACTGCTTTATAACTCAATCCTGTATGTTCTCTCGTTTCTTTTCTCTATTCGTCTCATTAATATTCATTTATGCTTTCACAAGATTCACAAGAAAATCTACAAGATTATGAATAAAAACCACTTGAAGCAAAAGTTAACCAAACGTCAGTCCATGTGTATAAGCTGTGTATCATTCAGATGGTGTATTGCAGGTTTCATCTGATAAGTGTCTTTGTATTATCGTCTGGGATTTGAACGCTGTACCTTTTACACTGTTTGAGTACCATGTGATTTTTGCCTCATTGTTTAACACCCATGCTTCCTATATCTGCACATGCACATGTGAAACCCTCAGGACTGAAAGATAAACCCGCCATTGTGACCAGTACGCCTGCCGAGGAAGAGCCCCCTGCAGCACCTGTCGAAGAAGGTAAAAGTAACATCAGATTCTCTACATGGGCATTAAAGTTGAGCTGACGCGCTACAAATGAACACCAAAGCGGGTTAATAAACGTTTGTCTTGAAAATACTTAGACTTTCAGCTTTTACACTAGCAAAAAGGCTCAAGTTTAGTCCGTGTTCTGCATAGGCAGACGAACCCGCATGTATGGTACTTAAGTACAGACAAGAACCAGGAAATGTAACCGCCATAACATTAAAACCACGGACAGGTGAATGAATAACCTTGACTTTTATTACAATGGCACCTCGGGGGTGGGGGTGTGTGTGTGTGTGTGGGGGGGGGTATATCAGGGAGCGAGTGAACAGTCAGTCCTCGAAGTTGATGTGCTGGAAGTAGGAAAAACTAGCAAGTACAAGAATCTGAGCCACTTTGACAAGGTCCTTATTGTGATGACTAGATTATGAAGTCAGAACGTCTCCAAAACAGCAGGGTAATGGAAACCCAAGTGGGTTCGGAAAGCATTCAGACCCCCTTCAGTTTTTCACTCTGTCATATTGCAGCCATTTGCTAAAATCATTTCAGTTATTTTTTTTCCCTCATTAATGTACACACAGCTCCCCATATTGACAAACAAAACATTTTTGAAATTGTTGCAGATTTATTACAAAAGAAAAACTGAAATATCACATGGTCCTAAGTATTCAGACCCTTTGCTCAGTAT
>JBBPDA010000001.1:19275657-19294062 GCA_037974385.1 Arnoldichthys spilopterus | reverse complement strand
TTTACCTGTGGGGGGCAGTAATCAGACAGTCCAGACTGTAATTCTGTGCGTTTACCTGTGGGGGGCAGTAATCAGACGGTCCAGACTGTAATTCTGTGTGTTTACCTGTGGGAGGCAGTAATCACAGTCCAGAGTGTGTTTAACCTGTGGGGTTTGAGCTTCATCCTTCACTGTAGTAGTGAAATATGGATTAGTTTAGCACATCCCACATGTACTCAATAGGCGTGTACAGGAATTTTGAGGCCGATTCAACACTCTATACTCATCATGCTCCTCAACGTCTGCAGTGAGCGTGATCCTGCTGAAGGAAGTCACTGACATTAAAGAACACTGTCAACATGAAGGGGTGAACTTGGTCTGCAGCCATGTTCAGGTAGGTGCAAGGTGTCATTGGAACATCCACATAAATTTAGGACCCAGCAGAACATTGCCCAGAGCATCACACCGACTCCGCCTCCTCACCTTCTTCTCATATGGCATCCTGGCGATCTCTTCACCCTATAAGCACAGCTTCAGACCAGGCCACCTTCTTCCATTGTTCCATGTTGTAGTTGTGATGTTCACGTGCCCATTGTGTGAGCTTTTGGGGGTGGACAGGCGGCAGCATGGGCACTGTAAACGGTCTGCAGGTGCTGCACTGTGTTCTGACCCCTTTCTATCGGTCAGCGTTCACCTTTTAAACCGCAGTAGCTCTTCTGATCAGACCAGATGGGCTCACCTTCACTCCCCACATGCATCATTAAGCCTTGGGTGCCCATGACCCTGTTGGCAATTCAGTGCTTCTCCTTCCTTGGATCGCTTTTGGTAGGGACCAGCTACGGCTCACGTGGAACTCTCCAAAAAGACCTCAAGAACTGCCTGTTCAACTAATTATCTCCCACCCCTGGACAGGAGCCACTGTAAAAAGATCAGCAGACAGTGGCTTTAATATTGCAGCCCAATCATTTTTTTCTGCACCAAGCTTTGCTTAAAAAAACCAGAGCTTTCCAGAACCAGCTTTAAAAAAAAAGACCAGAGAATTAGAAATTGAACTGAATTTGCACCCGTGACCGCGTCTAACACTAAATGAGGGGGATCCTAATCTGGCTGCCATGAGAAGGCATGAGCCCGACAATCTCACACAAAGCAACATCTCCTGTCCAAAAATCCCGAAAACTTCCCTCACTGCCAAAACTGAGCTCTGCATGCTGAGTGCACACGAGACCTATGGATTTCACGAGCCACTTCATCGGAAAGTGCAATTATGAAAAACGTCTGTCGAGAGAGAGAGAGAGAGACAGAGAGAGACAGACAGAGAAAGACGGGAGAAAAAACTGAAGCGAGAAAAGAGGGGGAAAAAAGGGGGGTGGAAAGAGTAGACATGGTGAACGAAAAAGGAGGAACAGCAAGGAGAGAGAAAAGACAGATGGAGAGAAAGCAGTGGAAAGTGAGACAAAAGAAGGAAAGAGAAAGGGAGAAGGTGGGAGATGGAACAGATCGAGAGAGAGAGAGAAAAAAAGAAAAAGCCTGTCTCTTGTTCCAGGCATTGGGCTCATAATGGCTGGTCAGTGGAGCGGACACAGAGCCCCTGCCACGTCCTCCCGGCCTGTCGGAGCGCGTTACGTCAGACGCTCCACAGGACTGATGGTGTTTATGATGGTGGTGATAAACAGGCCTGTCTCTAACCCCCTCCCCCCTCCTCCTCTGCTGAGCCAGGGCTGCAGTGCTAGTGTATCAGACAGCAGGTTAATGATGCTGAATTATTCAGTTGGAAGCCACACACACACACACACACTTAATTCAAGGGTCTGATAGCAAAAACCAGTTCGTGTGCAGGGTGAGTGGGTAAAGCCTTCAGCACCTTTGCTAAATCCGCTCCGCTCACCCCACCACATTCAGGATCCGTACTGAGGGATCATCACACTAAAAATAACCACATTGAAGAATGACCAACATTCAAACCACTTGATAGACTGTCCAGGTCACTCCGGAAAATTACACAGGACCTGCTCACGTCCGTGTTCAATTACTGCAACTCAAATGTGAAGAAATTTTTTTATTGTTTTTAATTTCTTTGTGCTAGAAAAAACCTGTCCACAAATTCGCACCCATCAGCCATAACATTAGCACCACAAACAGGTATAGAACACAGACACTAATTATTTTATTACAGTGGTCCCGGTCAGGGGAGTGGGCTATACTAGGCAGCAAGTGAACAGTCAGTTCATGTGAAAGCAGGAGCCTAAGGATCTGAGCCACTTGTGGTCTATTTTGATGGTTGGACGAGCATCTCCAGAACGGCAGGTCTGGTGGAGTGTACCAGGTGTGCAGTAGTTACCTACCAACAATGATCCAAGGAAGGAGAACTGGGTCATGGGCACCCGAGGTTCACTGATGCATGTGAGGAGTGAAGTCTAGCCCGTCTGGTCTGATCCCACAGAAGAGCTACTGTGGTGTAAAAAGTGATGCTGACTGATAGAAAGGGGTCAGAACACACAGCGCAGCACAGTCAGAGCCGTTTCACATTGTAGCATCCTGCTACTTTGCACCTGGTCGTCCCATAACTGTGCACTGGTCTTTGTACCCGTTTGTCTTTGCACCATCCTGCAATGTTTGCACATCTTTGCACAAACTGCACTTTATGCTGTTAGTTGTGTAGTGTTTGTGGTCCTGCGCTTCATGCAGCACCGTGGTTCTGTAGGAACGCCGTTCCGTATCCCTGTGTACCGTGTGAACTGTACAATAAAATCCGACTTGACTGGTTTCAGCAGCAGACGGGACACAATATTAGGCAGGCGGTTTTAATGTAATGGCTGATCAGAGTCTTTTCGCTGAGGCTTTCACACTTAGAAAAATTTTAACCCGAATTCACGACGAAATTCCTCTTTAGGTCTTCGAGCAAAACACACACAGTTTTGGTTTCCTAGGCGAATATCATGAGTCACTTTTATTAAAAGCATCATTACTACAGTTGGCAGCAATTTACAGTTCATCATACATGATGGTTTCCAAAAAAAAGAAAAAAAAAAGAAAAAAGAAAAAAGGAGAAGACACACAAAAAAAAGAAGAAAAAAACATTTACAACGTTTATGTATGTAAACTTCAAGGCTAGTTAGAATTGAGGTAATGCTGTTCAGCTTTGTGGCTAAAGTAACAAAAGTCCATTCAAATAGATTAAGGTACCTGATTTAATTCTTACACCAGTGCATTAACGTGGATATAATGAGACAATTCGACTGCAGTAATTAATGTCATGTCGTTTCTTTTTTTCTTTTCCACACTTTCCGGTGTCTGTCAGAGTAAAATCGAACATTCAAAAGCTGCCTTCGTTATTGCTGTCTCCACAGGCCGAGATGTCCCCTCACCCGTATAGATTGTCAGTGTGAGAGACTTTTGAACAGTCAGAGTGTAGGCTATGATATGTGAGAACTTCATCCCTCTCCTCTCAGCAGAACAGTACAACGAAAACCAAAAAAGTTCCTTTTGTTTTGTTTTTTTTGTGTGTGTTTTTTCAGCAGCAGAGAGAGTTGCTTAATGCCGTTAAAGTTGTACGCCACCGAATATTACGAGATGCTACTCATTGTTACATTATCAACAGTAGAGAGAGAAAAATAAAAATAAAAACAAACAAACAAACAAAAACCTCAACAGAAGAAGCAGCACAGCACTATTGGAACGAGTAATTCCTATAATATTTCAGGATGTTCCCACCTCTTCTAGAAAAGAAAGCACCACCCAGTGCTCGGACATGACAAAAAGGCGGAAAAACAAAAGAAAAACCCTTTTGACATCCACAGCTCTACTACTGCTCGTGTTCTTCTCCGCCTACACTAACGTTTGCAGAGACAGCGCTGTCGTGTTCCCCTTGTTACCGGTCAACAAAACTAAACCAAACTGATAAAATGTTTCGGGATATTGAGTTGGCGTTGTAAACAACTGGACTAACCACATTGTCGTAGAGTTTTAAAACGGCGTCTCCGCAGCCCCTCTGAGAAATGGCAGAAGGCTGATCAGTCACTTTTGTCCTCATCCTCCTCCCCAGGTTCCTCCTCGTCATCGTCCTCGTCGTCTTCGCCACCTTCCATTGAGTCCAATTCCTCAGCGGGTCCGGCCAGGTCCTCGTCCAGCATGGATGAGTCGGCCGTCTTGTTCTGGCTCTCCTCGGAGTCGCTGTCGTCGAGTGCGTTTTCGACCGGGTCGGTGCTGGCTGTTAAGGCGTTCCGGTCCCGTTCTGGTTTGGATTCTTTGCCAGGCTCTTTCCTTTCCTCTGCAGTAGCTCCTAAAGATCCGGACATGGCGTTCTGGAGGTCAGCAAGAGCGGCTGGAGAAAAGCCTGGAAGGCCCAAGCCTGCCAAGCCTGGTGGCAGAAACATGGAGGGGTAGAACAGGCCTGGGGCCATAGTGGACAGCAGGAAAGGGTTAAAGGCCAGTGGACCGGTGGACATACCAGCAGCAGCGGCCACTGCAGCAGCCCCTAAAGCAGCTTCGCCATTGGTCTCCGTCGACTCCAACTGTGCAGGTTTCTCTGCCTCTTTCCCATCCTCCTTCTCCACCTCCTCTTTATTCTTCTCCTCCTCCTCACCTGCCTCCTCCTTTTCCTCCACACTTTTCTTGGGCTGGGCTTTCTCTTCAGACTCCGTCTGCTCTGGAGCCGTCGCCGTGTTTGTGGCTGCTGCAGCGGCCGCTGCCAGATTGCCCCCAAACAGGCCCCCAAGGCTGAACATGTTGGGCAGGCCGCCCATGCCGGGCAGCATTAAGGGCAGCATGGTCGCAGCATGCTTACCGTCCGCTGCACCCCCGCCCAGTGCCGGAGGGAAGCCCATGAGGCCTGCGGCCAGCTGGAGGCTTTGCAGGCTCTGGAGGCTCTGCAGGCTGGTAAGGTCCATGCCTCCGAACAGGCCGTTCATCAGCAAGGGGTTCACACCGGAAGTGGAGGCCGCAGCGGCGGCTGCTGCTGCCTGGGCTGCTGCCGCCGCTTTGGCTATCTCGGACTTTGGTCGCCTGCCTCTGCGTCGCACACCCTCTTCTCTGACCACAGGCCCTGTGAGGAGACGGTCAAACATGGACTCTGGGAGGAAACCCTGCAAATCAGAACATGGAACAGTCACAGTTTAAAGTGAGAGATAAATAAAAGGTTGGATCTAAAATAGTGAGTGAACAGTGAGGGAGTAAATCTTTCTGGACACTGACCACATGCTACATTACGATCTCAACACAGTAGTGTATGACAGATAAAGACGACACATTTTGCTTTGGAGGGTTTCATTTTTATCATTTTATACCCTGAATGCTTGAATTGTTAAAGGCAACTGGAACAAAACTTTCAAATCAATTCAACACACAATTAAATAGACAAGAGGTAAAAGCTCAACCAGCGCAGAAAAAGCAAAGCTCTCTAAAGGCAGAACTTGCTCGTCATGAAATTGTGATGTCATTTTTTGACGCCAATGAAAGAGCTGCATTAACGAAGGGCGTCTACAGCATCAACTCACCGACTGTTTGACGATATCAGTCCAATCTGGAGATACAGCAAATTCTGGATTTTCAACCAGCCAACGGGGCAAATCCTTCATCGGAGGAGCCATGGCACCACCCATCTGTAGACATGAGAAAAATGTAAGACCAACACCTTAAAAAAAAAAAAGGGTCTGCAAACAAACAAAACCGAAGGACTGCAGTAATTGCCTTTCTCCCGTTCCTCTTGTTGACCACGGGGACCCTCTCCTCTCCCGTCAGTGTGTTGATGTCAATTTTGTTGGGGTTGCGGCAACGGTGCCTCTTCTGCTTCGGTTTGGCCAACTGCGAAAGGAGAAGTTCTTCATTCTTCTGCAATGAAACAAGACGAGTCTTAAGATCTCGCAACACCAGTGACCACAGAAACCAGAACAAGAACGAGATTCAAGGTCCAGGTTTGAAGACCCCTGGTTCAGGATATAACCATCAACTGAATAAGTTTCAGTGATTAAGCAATTATGTTTTTTTTTCTTCTTTTTTTTTTAAAACAACAAGAACAGAAACTTCAGTGTACTTAAAAAAACAAAAAACAAACAAACAAAAAACAAAACAAAACCAACAAACAAAACCCCCCCCAGTTTTTCAGAGATTTACCACAGCAGTAAAGACAATTTTTAAATTTTAACAATAAATAAATCTGATATTTATCTATTTTGTTTCTAATATAGTAAATAAATTAAACTAAAAAAACAGAAATTCCTATTTGAATCCACAAGGAACCAGAGACTGAGTTGTTCTTGACTAACAGACACTCAAAATAGACATCAGATATGAGATCTGATCCGGTCCAACGGCCCTTTGTGCTTGAGCTAATGATCTCGGTGTTTCCTCTGTAAGCAGATTAAAACGAAGGGCTGTATAAACAGTGTGAAGGTCACTCACTGGTATGTATCCAGGCATGTCCATAGTGTAAGTGGGGTGCTGTCTCAGCCACTCCCGTAGGTCCTTAGTGCTAGTCCCGTCCTCTGCCTTAAGGCTGCTCTCCTCCAGGGCGGCGCTGGAGGCCTTTGATACAGGAGCTGGAATGTGTCTCTGTGCCCTTCCTGGCATGTGTGCCCTGTTCCCAAAAGCTTTGGTCCTGTCTGAATCCTCCTGTACAGACCAAGTTCACACAACACTTCAGGCATGTACATGTTTTAAATCTCCTGACATATTTAGACTTGGATGTAGACACTAACTGTAAAACACCCGTTGCCTTTTGCATTGAGTAAACTTTGAAATGTCTCTTGCTCAATCATAAACCTTAACATGAATCTTATATTAATGAAACCGCAATCGTATACGCACTCGTACAACAACAAAGCTAAAAAAGTTCCACTTTCATGACATCTTTCTGAATGGTCATCATACTGCATCCTTACCGTACTGTGCTGTCCTCTCTTGTTGCTCATGAAGAGCAGCTCCAGGCCCTCCACGTTTTTCCGGCGGCCTCTCCGCCTTCGGGTGGGGAGTTCCGCCTCAGGCAGGATGCCGTTGGCCCCGGATGCTCCGCCCGCCTGCAGCAGCTCCATCTGGGCCTTCAGGGCTGCTGAGGAGGTCAGAGCTCCAGGGAAAAGAGCGGAGGATGAAGAGGATGAGGCTGAAGGTGTCAGACTGTGCAGGGCCTTGGTCAAGTCCATGGCCTGAGCCTGACCTTCAGCAGCGTGCGATTCCCTCAGCTGAGCCACCATCTCCATCAGGTTACGGCGCTTGGCAGCCCGCTCCGCCTCAATCTCCACCTTTTTTCTCCGACGTCGCCGCTGCCGTGGCACAGACAGACTCAGGGCCTCATCCTGTGCAAGGAAATTAGCAAAATGTCAGCGCTGAGCATGCAAGCTAACAGAGGGAGGCTTGGCTTGCCACGACATTTTATTTTATTAATTTTCCCCTCCCTCATATTCAAGGACATTATACATACACCAATGGAGGCGCCTCGGTTAGACGTTCAATATTTTAACACCAGCAAGCAATTCAATCTTAAAATAGACAATTATTTGTACATTTAAATTTGCTAATTATTCTACAAAAGCACTGCAAAGGGTTTTCCTAATGTGGGTCACATTTATTTTTCATTCATTTCTCAAACATTTGCTTTATTTTGGAAAACTGTATCTGAATTTTAAGAGGCTAAATTTGACATTATTATTACTAAATGAATGCTGGTTACTTCTGACAGCCTCCTCACACTCATGATCACACTGCGCACCGTTACCGCCGGCTGAAAACGGCCCTATGGGCGGATGACCCGGTGGAACAGATCGTTCCGAGTGTGAGGAAGCCACGGATCTGTAGGGGGGCAGGTTGGGTGACTTGCCTTGTTGACCTGTGGTGACATGGTGAGGTCCTCACTGCCACTATAGCTGGTCTGGCTCACCATGGAGAGATCACCCAGGCCCCTCCTTGGTAGGGGGCTGTCCGTTGCCATGGTTCCGTAGCCAGGCAACAGGCCTGGGAAGTCAAAGAACTGCCTCCTGTTGGAAGGCCACTTGCCCTTGATGACCGCCTCACAGATGTTGTCCATACGATTGATCATTACCCTGTCCTGCAATACAAACACAGCAGAGATGCACATGAAATGTGAGCTTGTGTGTGGGCGCCCAGGTCATTAACTAGTGGGTACACAAAGCAAAATGGTGCACTTCATCAGCGAGGTCTTCCACAACCATCAAACAGGACATTTTTTTTTTATTATTTGGGAAACTTTTTTCCCCCGGAATTTCAAAATAAAACTGAAGAAAAATGTAATATGAATTAAAAATAAATAAATAAAATATTGTTCATTAAAGTGAACATTAGATGCATTAAAATACAAACATACACTAGATCAGCAATGTCTGACATTTTTATAAATACGATCCAGCGTATTTAGTCTTGTACCGACCTTTGGCCAGAAGGAGAATATGGCTCGGTCACCGAACATCTGGGAAGCAGATGGTTCAACGTCATCCACTCCGAAGTAGTCGCGAGTCTCGTCACGTGCGGTGCTCAAGGAGGCGTTGCTCTCTTCATCGAAGTTCTTCCTCTCCGAAGACCCGCCAGCTGGAAGAAAGGTAGATAGAAAGAAAAAGAAAGAAAGAAAAAGAAAAAAAGAAAGGTAGAAAGATCTATTTAGTGAAAAATAAAATACAAGAAATATGCCATAAAAATTGTAATTGAGGCATAAAGAAATTCTGGAAGATGGTCATTTAAAAATGAACCCCGCTGCATTCGTGTCTTTAAAGCTCATATGTAAATGAGCTCTGTTGTGATCAGCTGCCCTGTATTGTGCCTGCAGCATGAATGGGTGGAGCTAAGCAGTGAATTGAAAGTGGGCTAATGTGCACAGGGACCTGAGTGGGAAAATAATATACAGCCTCAAATATGGAGAGTCTCGCATTACAACTCGCATTACTTAATGAGCTTTCGAAGAACCACCTCCACAATGAGTAATTCCAGAAAGATCCACCAATTGCTCACAAATCTGTCCCCTACTCTTAAAATATGACAGATCGCTGGTTAGTAAAATATGTTGGTATTTTTTCCTCTGTTACAGGAATTCATGTTGAACTGCACTAAGAAATTCTGTCCATCATCTGCTCGGCAAATTAACACCAAAAATAAAAAAAATTAAATATGGAAAAAGTGAGCACTGTTACTTCAATACTTTTGCGTCAAAACTGAAATATTGCAAAATCTGCAGCTAAAATATATAAATTATACTGTTTAATAACTTTTTAGACAATCATGGTCTTCAGGCTTCTTTCACCAGAGAGCAGGGGGCATTCAGGTCTTACCAGAATAAAGTACTTATTGGTTTTGAAAGAATGAAAGGTTATATATTTATCTTAATTTGCCATATTCTCTTATTCCAATGTGTCAAGTTCTTCAATGTTAAGATTTAGATTTGCTAACTGTTTTCATATAAAAATATTTCATCTTAATTTCTAATAAGAAAATGAATTAATATTCTCTGTTATTTGGTCAAATCATTACAATGTACAAACAGCTTTTTGGATTTCCCTGACTGTGAGGTGTTACAACGGACACCGACAGGATGAGAGTAAGGCGCTTGTGGACGCAGTGGAACCTTCGTTAACTTAAAGAACCTGCCAGTTAGCCAAGTTTACCTTCAGCCTGAGAAGACTTCTCTGATTTGTCGTCCTCATCCATCTTCTCTTCTTCCTCTTCCTCCAAGGTTTTGTCAGTGTTGGGTTTGGCATCACAAGGAGCTCCTGACGACATCTCCTGCTCTTCAAGCAAGGTGTCTTTGGGAGCTGGAACAGGGAGAGTTTCTACCTCGAGCTCAGCGTCCTTCTCCCCTTTAGATGTTTCATGAGAGCTGTGGTTTTCTTCAACCTTCATATCCGCTTCCTTTTCTTTGTCCTCACCCTGTTCCTCTGCCTCCATCTTCTCCTCCTTGGGCTCTTCCAGTTTCAGCTCTTTATCCTTTGCCTCTAGTTCAGACGTGATCTCCTCTTCAGGCTTCTCAGGCTTCTCCCAGTTCTCATCCTTAACTTCCTCTTTCACTTCCTCGTTGGTTTCCACTTTTGTGTCCTCAGGGTCTTCGTTCTCCTCCTTCAGCTCTTCCTCTTTAACCAGAGTCAAAGGAGTTAGAGGGTTTGAGGCAGGTGTGGGTTCAGCTCCCCTGCCCTGGGTGAACTTTCGGTGGGCCTCCAGAAAGCCCAGCTCGGGGTCGTTGAGAATGTGGTAGTCTGTGCGACTGACTCCATGCTTTGCGGCTCCGCGGAGAAGGTCGTGGTCGTGCCGGCCAGGTTCCCACCATGCAGGGAGGTCCTGGCTGGGCTGGCACAGGCGCAGCCGCTCTTCCAGCTGTAGGTGGGGAAGGACCTGCTCTCTAATGCGTCGTAACAGCTCAATACGATATAGAGTTCGTGATGCTCGTTCCTCTGTGATGGGGTCAATTATCAGGGTGGGGTCTGCTAGATCAGCTGAGAGAGAGAGATAGAGAGAGAGAAAGAGATAGAGAGAAAGTAAGTAAGTATTTGGAGGGAAACCAAAGGACTAAAACAACTCCAACTCAAAAAAAAAAAAAAAATACATGTAAAACAGAAAGCAATTATTTGCAAATCTCACAAACCCTTATTTTATTCACAAGAGAACGTGGAAAACATCAAATGTTGACAGTGGGACACATGGACTTTTACATAAATATTAACTCATTTTCAATGTGATGGCAGCAATGTGTCTCAGAAATGTTGGAACGGTGCAACAAAAGGCTGGAAAAGTATGTGGAACTAATAAGAAAGAGTCAGAGGAACCTTTTACAGCTAATCAGGATAACTGGCCACAGGTCAGGAACATGATTGGGTATCGAAAGCGCCTCTTACAGAGGCAAAGTCTCTCAGAAGTGAAGATGGGCAGCAGTTCAACAGTCTGCAAAAACATTTCTACAGAATTTTTTCAGAATATATTCCTCAATGTAAAAGTGTGAAAATTTCAAATCTCTCATCATCTACAGTACATTTGATCATTAAAGGACTCATAATGGGCTCAGGAACACTTCCAGAAATCAAGGCCTGTGAACACAGTTTGCTGTGTTGTTCACAAATGCAGGTTGAAGCTCCATCACGCAAAGAAGAAACCGTATAAACATGATCCAGAAATGCCGCCATCTTCTAAGGGCCAAAGCATTTAAAACGGACTGAGGCGAAGTGGAAAAGTTGTGGTTCACATGAGTCTAAATTTGAAATACTGTCTGGAAAACATGGACCCAGCATCCTTCAGACTAAAGAGGAGAGGAACACCTGGCTTATCAGTGCGCAGTTCAAAAGCCTGCATCTCTGATGGTATGTGGGTACATTAGTGTCCATGAAATTGGCAGCCTGCACATCTTGAAAGACTCCAGCAATGCTAAAATGCAGATTTTTAGAGCAAAATATGTTGCCAACCAGCACAGTCTTCTATAGAGAAGGCCTCGAATATTTTAACATAACTAGGTTAAACCGCATACTGCATCGACTAGAACAGCGCGGCTTTCTAGTAGACGAGTCCGGGTGCTGAAGTCCTGCAGTCCAGACCTTTGAAAACATCTGCCTCATCATGAAGTGAAACATACAACAAAGACCCAGGACTGTTGAGCAGCTAGAATACTACATAAGACAAGAATGGGACAACATTCCTCTTTCAAACATCCAGTAATTGCAGTTCCCAGACATTTACAGACTGTTAAAAGAAGAGGGGATGCTGCACACTGGGAAAACATGGCTCTGTCCCAAGCCGGAGATGTGTTACGGCCATAAAATTCTAAGACGTTAAGTTTTTTCTTTAAATTTCTGCAGTTAAATCGATTTATCAGCTTTCCATGTTCTGTTGAGAATTAAAAAAGCGTTTATGAGATTTGCAAAGCATTACATACGGTCCACTTGCATTTCACACAGCTTCCAAACTGTTTCGGAATTAGCATTATAAATGTAAATAATAAAGTAAATAAAAACCAACAAAAATGTAAAGATGAGTAGCAGGACGTAGAGGAAGAGACTGGATCAAAGAGAAATTTAAAGTACAGAGAATGCCAAGTGCAGTGACCGATATTTTTAAGGTCTCAAATTGGGCATTTAGATGTGATATGAGGGAGCTATACCTGTGTCTCCTTTGACCTGCATACGGCACACGCGCTTGCACATGGCCACGAAGGCATAGTAGTATTTCTCCAGGCTCTCGTCGGTCTTCTTGTCCAGACGAGCGAAAGCGCGGAACTGTGTCCAGTCAAAGCACTGGCGGTGGACGTCGTAAACCACTCCAAACGTAGACACCACGCGGTAAAAATCGGCCTCCTCCCGTCTGGTCCATCTGGAAAGCAGACAGCAGCAGAGAACAGGAGTTACACAAGCGGTCATGGGTGAAACATGGGGCTGAAGGGGAACTTCAACGCATCTCAGAACTGGAGACAAATACAAGCAATCACATCAACTTCAAGAACTGACTGTTCCCAACAGGTGCCATTGTAATTAAATAACTAGTCCATGTTCTTCATTTCACCGGTCAGTGGTGTTAATTTTATGGCTGATCGGTGTATAACCTCTAACATTTCAAGTGAATTTGGCTCAAATAGAGACCACTGGCCATTAACCAATAAGAGAAGCAACAAATCCTGAGCTTTAGTACAAAAAATGCCCAAAATACCACAAAATCATTTCAACTCACAATTGACTTTTATTACCTGAAGAACATGAGGCAGCTACACAGAGTGTGACCTGTTAAACTGAACTTAATAGATAGAGCAAGATTTCTACAAAAAAAGGTCTAAAATTATTAGTTATTGGTACATTAGCCATGGAGTGTTCTTCTACTGATGCATCCCAATGGCCTACCTCTGCCGTCTCTCTTTGAAGTAGGCAGCACTGTCTGCCAACAGGGCGGCGCTCTCCGGCATGAATGGTGAGCTCTTCATAAAAGGCCCACTTTCTGCCAGGAACGCAGTGGCGGCCACATCCTGACAGTACGCCCCTCCTTCCGTTACCATCGATAGAATGTCATCACGGTGACGTCGGCGCCTGCGTCCATCGGGTTTGGTCAAAGCTTCCTGTCTCAGCTGCTCCCTCTTGTGGCTGCGCTGGTAGGCGGTTATAAGTCGGCGGAGGCGGGCGGTTAGCGCCGATGCTGGGGGCCAGTACAGGTTACCCGCTTTACCGTTTTCACCAAGCTTAGTTGCAAGTACTGGGGGCAACAGAACACACGCAATTGTATTATGTATTAGTAAAGTGGCTATTACATATTTAGATTCACCCGATGCAAAAAAAAAAAGAAAAAAAGAAGAAGATCTCAGATCAGTTCTCACCTACGCTCCCTTTACGTACAAAAAACAAATGCCTGTTTTAACCTATGTAACTGTCACTGCCCACATACTTCCATGCCTGCTTTTCACTGGCATAGACTAACCAATACATCCCCTAGGGGGCAGAGTCAAACATTTTTGGCGATAAAATAAGACGCGAATAAAATCGCAATAACGGAGAAATATGTCAAATCAGAGGTTCTCTGTAACATCATATAGATGTCTAAATTGCCTTTACCCTACACAACATCTCCCTGAAAAAGAATGGCCTTGTCTCGCCTGAGCTATCAACTACACTGCCCCCCCCCCGGACTTCTGGTGGTCCTGCTCGGTTTCGTCTGTATGTGTAAGCTTACAAAAGCTTAGAAAAGGTGCACCAACAAAGAAAATGAATGCAGAGCATGGAGGGAAGCTCCGTTTGTATCCCTAATTGAGCTTAAAAAACGTATTTGACTCTACAAAATCAATTTAGCAAGAAGAGTTAGGGCAAGAAATGCATGAAAATACCTTCACCACCCTCAATATCCATGGTCTCCTCTTTATCATCAAGGGGTGAGTTGGTGAAGTCCTGGAAACAAGAAAAACAAAAGTTAATCACACTAATCACTCATTTGCTCGTTCGCTCATCCTTACTGAGTAACAGCAGTCTACTTAAAAACTCACATCCAGTTCGTCCTTGAACGGCATCCGGAGAGGTTTATACTCTGGGTCTTCATCCTCACTGTAGGAAAAGTGGAAACATCTTAGAACACGGACATAACCCACCGCAACATTAGCTCCGATAAGCTCTAAAAATGAGCTCTGATTAGCTGGTTAGCTAGTCTGTTAGCTTAGTCTCCATCTCTCATCTTCACTGGGTTAAATTAGTGACTGAGCCTCCGCTTCACCCGAACGTCCTTCAAGAGTCAAAACTAGAGCTAAACCGATAGTGGGGGGGGAGGAGGAGTTAAAACGTTGAACATTTAAGCAAAAAAGACGTTGAACAGACAAACTTACACCAACTCAAATATGTGAATTATTCAGGCCGGTCCTCGTAAAAATCCCAAGGTCATGCATTATGAATCAGTCACAGCCAACAGATCATGTGACGCAGGAAGCTGACTGTGTACATTACTATGTTAAATATGTTCTAGATCGTGTTTGTAAAGCAGGGAAAAAATTTATTTCAACGCTATCTGGGGGGTGAACCCGAGCTCCTTAGCATGAAACTAATGAACAAAAGGAAGAGCGAGAAGGGCAGAAGAGTTAGAGGGAGACAGAACGAGAGAGGGGGCAGAAAGACAGAGAGAGTGAAGAAGGAGCAGAGTCCCTCTTGCTGAGGCTGTGATATCGGGCCAAAATTACCCCTCGCCACCATCTGCCACCATGTCCGCTCCCCTCTGCTCGGCTGCGATGGCTTTGGCATCAGGCATGCCCACCCTCTCCAGGAAACACAGGGTGGGGTCTGCACGCATGGAGTTATACTTCTCATAGCCTGGTGAAGAGAGGACAGAAGGGGGAGAGAGGGGGAGAGAGAAAGCCTCAATATCATGTAATCAGGGGCTGGGCTCCAGGGGCTGGGGGACAGTAAGAGATAATTGCATCAACAACCAAATACAACGGCCTGACAAACTTGGCTGTAGCATGAAGTCTTCAGACTGAATGACACCTAGTTGTGGAAAATCAGTATTCATATTAAAAGCTAATATATAATTTAAAAAAAAAAAAAAAAAAAAAAAAAAAAATCTACATCAAAAATAAAAAAAAATGAATGTTCACCAAATAAAAACAGTATAATTATAAATAAGTAGAAGCATTAAAGGGGAAATCTATAATTAAAAGGTTAAGATGTAAAACGTCACAGCATGTTGTGTGAGAAATGCCCCGTTCTAGAGGAACTTCCCGAGTCACCAAGTCTTCACAGAGGCAGTGAATGGAACCAGACGTCCAAATCGTTTATGATGCCTCTAAAAGCTTCTGCAAAATGACTCAAAATAAAACCTGTAGGTTTACTAAGGGGTCTGCACAATAAATAAAGCCATATTTGCCACCACTTGTTCGCATCCCCACCGCTGTAGAGAAATCGGGAGTCTGCGATGCACCATTAACAAACCACCAACGACTGATCAGCCAGGGAATTATGAGGCAGTTCTGAAAAACCTGTGGAATTCCATTTCCTCCTCGGCCTGAACGACAGCACGGCCTGAAAGGTTAAGCTCACTTTCCACAACACAAAAAGTGCAGGATGCAAGTCCAAGCAACAAAGGAGGAATCTGAAAGCTGAAGCCGATCTATAGCAAATGGAATAAATAAACGTCCGGCAAAAAAAAAAAATCAGAATCAGAATCGTGTTTATTGGCCAAGTATGTGAGTGAACACATACAAGGAATTTGATTCCGGCAGGTGGTGTCTCTCAAGTACAGAGTAAAATAAACAAAAACAAGGAAAGTACAAGAGAGCGCTGTACCGAGGCTGCCATCCGCGGCGCCATCTTGGATCTTGACGATAATCGGAAGTATGAAGCCCATTAAACAGCATTAAGCTAAAAACAAAGCAAACTGACCTATGCGACCTAAAGATACTGGATAAGAAAAAATGAAATACTCAAAATTAGGCTACTTTACATAAAAAGAGGTAAGAACTATTTATAAATCAACAAAAATTATATAAACGTCATATTTACTGATATTTATCTTTATGCTGCTACACTCTTCCTGCTCCCTGTGTCATTGTATAATTTCACATTATTGCATTTTTTGCACGACCTGCTACTCTGCACCTGGTCGTCCCATAACTGTGCTCTGGTCACTGCTGCACTGTCTTTGTACCCGTCTGTCTTTGCACTGTCCTGCAATGTTTGCACACGTTGCACTTGATGTTAGTTGTGTAGTGTTTGTGGTCCTGTGCTCCATGCAGCACTGTGGTTCTGGAGGAACGTTGTTTCCTTTCACTGTGTGAATGACAAGCCGATTTGAGAAAAGTATCAAAAAAAATAAATAAATAATCTGGGCTACAGCACCGTGTTCTCGGAGAGAAACGCTACGACTTGTTTCTAAAACAAAAACCGAAATCCAAAGTGCAGGATACAAATCAGCATCTCAATAAAGACAAAAATAGAACAGAGACACTGAATCAGGTTCCCCTCACTAGAAGGAGAAAATCACTACAGAATGACAAACCAAGCAAAGCATCCTGAAAACGCAGCCTCTGAACGAAGTGCTACGTCTCATTTCTACAATTAAATCCTAAACCAAACTACGGATTTAAAACCATGTTTCTATTAGGGAGGCTAAAAAACCCAGTGAAAATAGGGCAAAAAAAATAGCGAGAAAACACGAAAGAGAGTGCAGTTGCGGAGGAAAACGCCCGTTGAAACTGTTCGAGCAGAACAGATTTGAGGCTGCGGATCCCGGCCGTGCGCGGCAGGGGAGATGATTGGCAGGCTGGACCCACTTCAGCTGAGAGTTGCTGATTCTCGTCCCCCCCCACCCACTTCTCTTCTCCTCCACCTCCTTCCCTCCCCCGCACCCCTCCCCTGCCAGAACATCACATTTCAATTAGGATTTATGCGGTGACACATTGTTCCTAACTGCCGGCGCGGCCCGAGCCAAACTGTAATCATGAGGGGGTTTTATAGGCTATCATTCTTCCCTCTGCAGCGCAGGACCCGCCACCTTTCTTCTGCTGCTTCCTCCTGAGACCTCCCCGCTGAATTGGGATTATGATTAAGAACAGGCTGCCTGTGCTGTACACACGCTTGCATGCATGTGTGTGCGTGCACGTGTGTGTGTGTAGGGCAGAGTTAACGAGGCTGCACAGGGCTCCTGGGAGACGGCGAGAGTGCGAAAGAGCGAGGTCCCTGCGTGGACATTCACTAAGAAGCCTCTTGTCTTATTAGATTAATGGCAGCTATGAGAGCAGGGACCGTTATGGAGTAAGAAAAGTGCCGATTACTACATTTAATACTACGAGGGAGGTGCTGACAATTCCAGCCTCTGGTCTGTCTCTTTCTATAATGTTAAGGGTCCCCAGAAAAACAGCGAGGCGCACGCAGAAAAAGAGTAAAGAGGTCCAGACAGCTGTGGCCCAGCCCCGCAGTTAAAAGGGCAGATCCTACATTACTCCTTATTTGCCCCACTGAGGCCGATGACACAGATGTGGTTTAATGTACCAAGCTTCCAACCTCTTTTAATCCTGTGGAATTCAACCTACTGTTCCTGTTGTTGCCTTTAAAGCAGATGTACGTTAATAGTCACTGCTCTGATTGGCCGCCCTGTATTATGCCTCATTCAAAAAGCAGCTGAACGCTCCTCATAACGTCAAAATGAACTGGGAAGGCGAAACTGCTTCCATTCAGCCCACAAAACGCTTTTGTGAAAATCTAGGATTTTGCAGCTTGTTTTTGATATACTGATGGTACACAGACTAAAAAACATTTACATCCTTCACCGAGGTGCCGGATACGAGCCCTTTCAATTCTCCTGACGCTTTCGTCTTCATGGTTAATGAACTGCTGACCAATTAGAAGCCACTACGGCTCAATTCCGACAGTTCACGAGCCGTTCTCCACCCAACGTCTTCATCCAGGAAGCAGCCGTGTGAGAAATACGGTCTATCAAATTTCAAACCATATTACTTTGGGTCAGCACAGGCAATTACAGCCCCCTCAAAGGGCAGACGACGTCACTGCGAGAGCACCAGTAGCACAGCTTGGTGGAAAGTGCGTGCAGAGAGGATCCGAGGGGGTGGGGCTTACCATGCTTAAAGACCCCGATGAGAAGGGACTTGTCAGCCTCCAGGTCCCACCAATCAGCAGGGACTTCAGCGTGGAAAGGCTGTGGGATCCAGACGTCCAAATCGCTGCAGGAAGCAAAAAAAAAATATATATATATAAAGGGTAAACAAACACAGGAAGCGTGATTAAGCTGGAGATGGCTGCGGCCACAGCCGTGAGTAATCTGATGAGTGCGGCAGTAATGTCCGTCCACAGACATCTGGAAGGAAACATGGCCATTAACACGCCGCATCTTATTTAGAGGCCATTTCTCAGCCTGGCTGTCCAGGGCCAACCTGATTATGGCCAGAGATCTGAGCCACTAGCTTGTCTTACACACACACACACACACACACACACACACACACACACACACACACACACACACACACACACACACACACAC
>JBBPDA010000001.1:19261980-19273846 GCA_037974385.1 Arnoldichthys spilopterus | reverse complement strand
AGAGAGAGAGAGAGACACAGAGAGAGAGAGAGAGAGAGACACAGAGAGAGAGAGAGAGAGAGACACAGAGAGAGAGACACAGAGAGAGAGACACAGAGAGAGGCTGAGTAAGTTTGGCCGCTCTGCTTGGTGCCAGCAGCAGCGGTGGAGGCAGAGGCAGCAGCAGCCGCTCGCTGGCGTGTGCCACGGCTCATCCATCATCCTGCCAGGCCTGATTAGCTACGCTGCGCGCCAGCCTCCGCGCCTGACAGATGGCAGCACATAATCACCTCTGTGTGTGCCGCCTTTCACCCGCTTCCAACAGGTCTGCCTGGCTGGCACCTGGCCTGGCACCATGCCGCTGCTGCACAGGGGGAGAAACGCCCGCCAGTCCACAGGCTCACCACCCTCCCCCTCCTTCTCTCTCTCCCTCTTTTTATTACCACCCTCCCTCCATCAGTCACCCATTCCATCCTGCATGTGTAACACATCGAGCTCCATCATAGAATCTACCTATTTCTCTCCCTTCTCCAGATTACTCTCTCTCTCTCTTTTCCATACTGCTCTCTTGCCCCTTTCTCCTCCATATTGCTATGGAACCTCCAACTCTGTATTTCATTCCATTCTTCTTCCGTTCTCATCTCCAACTCCTCCTGGTTTTGCTTTCGCCACTATACCCTACTCTCCACCTTGCCCCCTTTTCTCCCCTTCATCAGTCCATGCTTCTCTGCTCCCTCCCCCTCCCAGCGTTCCATTCATTTCCTGTGTAAACGCAGCTGAAGTTGTGAAGTGCGACTGGGACGAGAGAGAAGTTCGCGGTGCGGCAGGCAGATGGTCGGCGGTTGAGAATTTATCGACTCGGAACGACGCTTCCTCAGCTGCCGCTCCGCTCCCTTTCTTATGAGAAAGAGATATGGGGTGAGTGAGAGAGAGAGAGAGAGAGAGAGCGAGAGCCAGCAGTGTACACCCCTTCTCACCCTCCCTCTGCCTAGGCGAGACCCAACAATGCAGGCCTGGCAGCAGAAATTATTTATCAAATGAAACCAGAGAGGCCTCGCAAAACAAAAGAAGGCACACTACGGCGCGAGGAGGATGACGGACAAGCGGGCGGGAGGCAAAACAACAGAGCCCGGCGTGAAGAGTACAAAGATGAACGGATGAGATCTGAATATTTTTAAATACAACGAAAGGAAAGAAAAAAAAAGAAAGAAAGAAAAAAAAACATTTGGCAGGTATGGTTTACACAATTAGGAGGCTCTTCGTTTTGCCCAGTTTTATCATTTTTACTGCAGAAGACGGTTCTAACAAGGTTCACGTCACGGTTACAGCGCCAGCGAGATCTCCACCGAGCATCACGTTCTGTTTTGGTGGAAGCCAATGATGGGTGCTCTCTCTGGGTGCAGTCGACCAGAGCAAAAAAGGGCGGGAATTATCCTAGACACACCCACAACGAGCACGTTGTTTTACTGCACGCACTGGAAAGATCCATTGTTAAAGGGATTAGGTCTTAAAGTTTGAGAGAATGTATTTAAAACAAATGGACAAATGAAGCAAATTAGAGAATCCAATACTCAAAGAATTTAAATAAATCGCAATCGCATCTTAACATCAAAACTGAAGAAAAGTTCTACCTGTAAAGTGTTCGATGGCTGTTTGCGACGTGCACACTTTAATACTCGTCCAGTCAAACCTCACATACGCCCCTTTAGCAGCAGCTTGTTAACTGAACACTTTGCAGCGAAGCGTTAAATTTTCCAAAGGACATTAATGACTGAATCGGATTTTATTTGACGATGTCAGACTCCATATCTGGATTAATAAGAGTTTGTTGAGTTTATAACGACTACATTCAGGTTGTATCACACTGCACCGTTCAAGAGCCTCAGATCTCTCATTTTCATTGGCAATGTTCGAAAACTCAAAAGGGAAAATACGGTTTTATACACTAGCTTATTTTTGTGAGAAGGAAAAATGTACTGATCCAGGACACGCGCCGTGTTTTGAACCGGATTATGAATTGTTACACCTCTGTACCAAACTATCATATTTAATCCAGTCACTACAGACTGATATGACTTGGAAATGAGCGAAACTGACGAAAAACTGGCTTCAACTACTGACCAAAACTAAAGTCTACTGACCCTGGACCAGGGCTGATCCATTAAAATGAAATAAACAATAGGTGAAGGATGCTCGCGGTACACAAATTCTGCCTTATTTGCATTTTGTCAGCTATATTGAAAATGTTTAGGTACTGCAGTAACAAATATACACTTATCAGCCATAACTAACACCACCTGCCTAATACTGTGTCCCTCCTGCTGCTGAAACAGCTCTGACTGTGATGCACTGTGTGTTCTGACCCCTTTCTATCAATTACAGTCAGCATCACTTTTTACACCACAGTAGCTCTTCCGTGGGATCAGACCAGACGGCTAGACTTCACTCCCCACATGCATCAGGAAGACATGACCTTGTCGCCATTTCACCAGTCGTCCTTACTTGGATCACTTTTGGTAGGTATTAACTACTGCACCCCTGAAACACTCAACAAGCATGGAGATGAACTGACTCAGTCATGTAGCCATCACAATAAGGCCCTTGTCAAAGTGAACATTCAGTTCTTGAAGTTAATGTGCTGGAAGCAGGAGCATAAGGACATGAGCCAATTACTGCCTAATATATCCCACCCCACTGACAGGCACCACTGTAATGAAACGGCTAGCTTATCAATGCTATTCACTTCACCGGTCAGTGTTTGTAACGTTGGGGCTGATGAATGCAGAGTGACGAACAATGTTCGGCCTTATTTCTTACTTGTTGCAGTGATGTTTCAGATGTCTCTTGTAACTGTCCTCTTGGAGCAATACATCTGGGTTGCAATCAGCCAGCCAGTCTGCCTGGGGCATGTGGGGCTGTGCCGCCGGCAGCTTGCCCTTTTTACCTTTACGGCCTCTGGGCACTGGAGCAGAAAGACCTACAAACACACACAGGCGCACACAGTTGGGCATTTAAAGAAAGTCTCCAGCATTTTTCAAGCCTAATCTCTGACCATTGCGTGTGTACGAGACACCATGGTAAAGAGAGACGGTAAAGGGGAAACGTGCTGAAAGCACAGCTTGAGGTTATCGACTCTACAGAGATGAACCGGACAGATCGGGTCTAAAGTCACCGCACTGTTCCTTTAAAGCCATCTATCACTGAGCACAGCGAAAACCCCATAACATCTACAAATAGCCTTTTCAGAACATGATACATTTTTTTGAGGGTCATACCAGAGTGGTTGGAAAGTGTGCGGCTCTGGCCGTCCTCTGTGGGGGTGATGAGGTCCCAGATGAAGCTCTTGATGTTCTCGTCACCGCGGTAATGCAGCAGACAGTAGGCCAGCAGTGCACGGCAGATTATCTCCACGTCCCTCTCTCGCAAAGGACGTTTGAAGCGCCCGTGGGACAAGATGTCCCTCCAGCGGCCCCAGCTAGACGGAAAGAAGAGCGTGGAGTCAGCCAAAATATCCAAACAAAGGAATCAACTCTACGGTATCTGGCTCTGCATGTTCTGTTCCGATATTTC
This sequence comes from Arnoldichthys spilopterus, assembly GCA_037974385.1. NCBI lineage: Eukaryota > Metazoa > Chordata > Actinopteri > Characiformes > Lepidarchidae > Arnoldichthys > Arnoldichthys spilopterus. The sequence continues at coordinate 19,270,297 of JBBPDA010000001.1, read as the reverse complement.
AGAAATTCAGCCGCACTCGGTGGTTTGAGATTTCTTTTTTGGTCAAGAAGCTTACGGTCTAATTTTAGGAGGACTGTAAAACGCGAGGAAGAGCTGAACGTTAACCTATAAACGACGATGGCCTTAATCAGATTTACACCAACTTCTCATGCTCTCGGTCAAACAGGGTGTTTAAAAAAAGCACCAGGGAAGCAAAGTTAACTGGGAAGAAAGAACGCCGGCTGAAATCCATTTAAGACAGGCAATGAGCTACAATAAACACATGAAAATCTGAACTTTCAGCCTGATTCGTATTGTTTTAAATAGTGTTTCAACCCTTCCCAGCCTCATGCAAGCACTGCGTTCCAGGAGGGTGAACACTTAGTGCTACCACAGTCTTAAGGCCATAGAAGGTGGAGCGTTTGCATTTCTCCGCTCCACTGTACGTCAGACTGCAGTACGCAGGAAAACGTACAGGCTCTGGCTTGCCGGCATGGTCGGTGACCATGTGCATGCCCTTGTTATTTGACGGGAGCACTCAGGCTCTCAGAGTAGAATACAGCTCTGCCCCGCGGGACTTTCTGGAGAGATGGCGAGAGTAGAAGCGAAAGTGTCCATGGCACAAGAACGTACGTGAACGCTTCAGAGGGAGGGGGAGAGCGAGCGAGCGAGCGATTTCACAGCCCTACACTGCTTTTCATAAAAACATCAGCAGAGACAAAGCCCTCAGACTTGATGGATCTAATTTGCTGTGTAGCCTGGGGGTCTAGACGCTTCTGACTGAATGGGGTGGGGTGTGTGGGGGTGGGGTGGTGGGTGATTTTAAAAATAATAATACTGGTCAGACATGGTGCGTGCAGCCAGCCATGATTAGTGCCAAGAGCACTGAGGCCTGGCGCTTAATTAACTGTGTGTTAGATAGCGCTCAGTCGGCCACCGCCACCGCCCGGGGACAGGCAAGGATGACGAGCTCGGCCACAACACTGGTGGGCTGCAAGCTTCCAGATATCTGCATCCCAAACAAAAAAACTAGATGGGACAACGGGGTATTTGGGTGGTGATGAAACGGCGCAGGAAGCCGAATATCCCGTCTCGTGGCATCGAGATGGACTTCCTGCCGTGGCCGGTTTCCATGGAGTGCTCTGGCTCACAGCACCATCGAGGGATCTGAGGGACGTGGCCTGGAAAAGGCTGAGTGGGGGTGGGGCTTGGTGTGCCGTGTGTGTGGAACTGGGACAGGAAGACTGCATGTTTGTGCAGATAAAGCTGTATGGAGATTTCCAGGGCATAGGGCAGCATCTTCCATACCAATTTGGTACATTTGGAAATGACGAAATGAAAAAATGTCAAAGAAATCGTGTCGCGAGAACATCACGAACTGCACTCACCCATAGACCAGCAGGTTTTTCTCCACTCTGAAGCATTCACTCCGGGGGTACCCCTGGGTTTTGTCCTGGGGGCGCCGTGGTTTCTGCACAGGCTTGTCCTCAGAGTCGCTCTCGAGCTCCGAGTACTCCAGCATCTCGTCCTCCTTCATCGAGCTGTAGTGACGTGTCTGCTTTCTGACCCGAGGAGTGTCAATCACCAGGGTGTTCTGAGAAGAGATACGGTCTGCTGTTATACCTCCAGAAAAATGACGGGGGAAAAACAAACAAGCTTACAGCTACTGGTCCTGAATCAGTTATCCTTCAAATGGCCTGCAGTCAACCACTTACAGACGAGCGTTGGACAGATCTGTCTGCTCCCCGTATCCACTTATACTGTTTAGATTAAGAGCTTTGCTCAAGGGCACAAACAGAAAACAATATTGTGATAAAACACTTTTGGTTTGACGTAAAGCAATGTTTCCCTTCAGCAGCCCGTAAGCTGCTTAGAGCCTTAAATTCTCCCGAGTGGAGAGAACAGTGGTAATTACAGAAAACGCTTCCCATGGCCAAGTTTAAACAATTTCGCCTTTGCCCAATTACGACTACATTCAACGCACTGTTAGCCTGGGGAAATAAGCCTCATTAATTATGCTCAGATAGCATATTTATGAGGAGTGACACCAGCGAGTGCTGGGGAATCTACCCAGACCTGGATTCTCCCCTCCTTTAATTATCAATCTTCGGCTGTAGCTACGAATGCGATACCCGTCAGGAAGCTGCTAATGCGTGACCCCGGCATTAATGAAACAATGATTAACAGTCAGCTCTAAATCCCTCACACGTCGCTACACAAGCAAAAGTGCCAGAGATTAGCGAACGGCTTTAACTACATCTCCCACGAGGCACTTTTTCCACAAGAGCACGCGTCCCGGTTTCGTCTTAAAACTCTGCGCCAGGGGCCTACCCTGCCATTGATGACATCCAGGTCCAGCTCTGCTTTCTTTGCCCACTTCTGCCAGAAATCTGGGTCCTCCAAAGAAATATCCGTCCTATTCCCAGAGGACACGAAACTTGCCTGGTGAGGGGAAGAAAAAAAAATGAACATTGTACACTTTGGTGCTACATAGGGCGAGGTGAGATTCCAGTCAGCCGAAGCAGGGATTAATGTATTGATCTACTATTCTCAGCTAACAGACGTTGCGGTTACCTTCGCAAAAGTAGAGCCTTTGCCCTCAGACTCAATGGTAATGGTCTGAGTGCGTCTTTGTAAGATCTGGTCAATGTCCTCCTCGCAGAATTTAGAGCCCTCGTCCTCCTCGTCCATAAGGGCCCCATACGCGCCTTTGCGCAGGAGGTCCTCAATCTCCTTCTTTGAGAGCTGCTGAACCTGAAATGTCACATGTGAAAGGTGCGGCTCTCAATAACCAACCTTTTTATTTTTTATTAGGGATACTTTTCAGACTCGAACTCAGATTGGAGCTAGATACTGAGACGGGGTTTATAAAACATGCAGTCCAGAGGTATTAAAGGCCCATCCGCCAGCTGCCAGCGTGTGGAAAGTATGTTTGATTAATGAACCATCTGGAATAGAGTTTCGAGGGCAGCTCCATAAAATGGAGGTGCTGTGAGCAGTTCATACCCCGTTGGCAGCGTTCTCCCTTCCGCTCATGGACTGAAGCACAGCTTTGTCCAGCCCCAGCTTCAGACTGGCCTTGTCGAACATCTCCCTCTCGTATGAGTTTCTGGTGATGAGGCGGTAAATCTTCACCGCCTTGCTCTGTCCAATCCTGTGGCATCTAGCTTGTGCCTGGAAGTACAGTGGGAGTAGAGTCAGACATACACAACCTGACAGAGCAGACTCTTGCTGACGACCAAGAAAACCGCTCCGGTTGCATAATCCTAGAGCCACATTCCATCCACTCACTCGTCTGAAAGGGTTCCTTTATAAAAGGCTTTTGTCGAATAAAATGGTTTCCCCTGCAGAGGCTGCTGGCGGGGCAGCCTCATCACTAACGACCCGCAGCCATGGAGCAAAAGAGGCCGCGCTTACCTGCAGGTCGTTTTGAGGGTTCCAGTCAGAGTCAAAGATGATACAGGTATCAGCAGCAGTCAGGTTAATGCCCAGGCCACCAGCTCGGGTGCAGAGCAGGAACACAAAGCGGTCGGAATCGGGCCGAGAGAAGCGGTCGATAGCCGCTTGCCGGAGGTTCCCCCTCACTCTGCCGTCGATACGTTCGTATGGGTATCTGCAGCAAGGCAAAAATACAGGACCTTTATTTAGAGAATTACTGATTTGAGATGGTTTTACCTCATATGCATAAACTGAACAATACTGCTGCCAACAGAATGGCTTTAGAGTAAGCAGCCAAATCACATCAAGGCCGAGACTGAGTCTTAAATGGCCAGAGAAAATTTGTAAAGGCAGCCTGTAAGTGGAAAGAACTGATAATTCCTGCATCCATTCATGCATTGTTTGTCTTTTAGTCTTTGTTTGGCAGGACTTCTACCGTCTCTGGATGAGGTAGTCCTCCAGGATGTCCAGACATCGCACCATCTGGGAGAAGATGAGTACACGATGGCCACCAGCCTTGAGCTTGGGCAAGAGCTTGTCAATCAGAACCAACTTTCCGGCAGCCTGGATCATGGCCTGTAAGTGGAATTCTAGGAGGTCCGCAGGGTGCGTCTCTCTGAACTCTTCCATTATCTTCTCCTCAGCACCTGGAAGATGGAGAGAGAGGGGAAAAGCAAGGACTGCATTACCAGAGCTGTTCTAGGTTCTAAAAAGAAACTTAATTCAATTTCATTACATTTCAGTAATAAGAAAATTATTATATTGATATGGCTGCGTGTGGCCTCACCATTGATGAGGTAGGGGTGATTACAGCATTTCCTCAGCTCCATCATAGTATTTAGCAGGTTGGGGACACTGGACCCTCCCCCTCCCCCTCCCCCACTTCCACTCTTGGAGAGAAAGGCAAAGTTTTTCTCCAGAATTGCGCGGTAGTATTTCTTTTGCACATTGGTAAGCTCGACTTCGATAATGGTTTCCTCTTTCGGGGCTAGATTCTTCTCTACGTCCTCTTTGAGTCGTCGCAGCATCATGGGCTTCAGAATGCCCTGCAGCTGTTGAACCTAAGAGCAGAATCAGACAAAGATGAACAAATGAATTTAACACTTCACCTCACAGAAGCTAGCACGGCCAAAATAAGCTATATATCTGAAGGTCACTCTGCTGTTCCTGTAGGGAGTAGGCAAGCAAGGTGTGGAGGTGATGAATACTGCACCTGTTCCTCCGTTTTTAAATCTCCAAACTCCTGCATGAAGGTAGACTCAGAGGGGAAGCGTTCTGGCTCCAGAAAATTGAGGAGACTGAAAAGTTCCTCTACAGTGTTCTGTAGTGGCGTTCCTGTCAGCAGGACCTTGTGTTCCTGGAGGAGATGAAGAGGTTCGTTAAAAAACATGACCCAGTTTCCCCAAGTGGATATGAATTTCATTAGAGGGGTCATCTGCAGCCCATTAATCAAACATTAATCCAGCACCTTGTGTGCTCTACAGCCAAGGGTCCTGCAGCTACCTTATTTTTTCTCCCCTAAAGCTTGGGACGCCGCAGAGCCAGATTCACTCAATCGCTAACACACAGAATGATTTAAAAGCAAAACCCTGTTATTAGCTCACTGAAAGACACTTTTAGTGCCAGTGTTTACATTAATAGAGAGTTAGTGACACAAACCATGTCCATCATCTTGAGTCCCTCCAGCAGCTTGCAGTTTCTGTTCTTCAGACGATGAGCTTCGTCAATGATTACACATCGCCACGGAACGCTGCGAAGCTCTGGGCAGTCGGTCAGGATCATCTCGAACGTGGTGATGATGGCATGAAATTTGAAGGCTCCCTTTACCACACGACCCTGAAAGAGGTAAGATGGTGCCAGTGATGACAAGGGGCCCCACGGAATGATGCACCCAATTCCCTCACAGTACGACAATCAAGTTTTTAACGAAAAAAGAGAAACATGCTCAAGGTTTTTTTAAAGAAATGGGCCTTTTTACCTGTGCGTCTCTGTAGTTCATCTCGTAGGCCTGAATAGTCCTACGACTGGCTTGGCTGCCGTGGTAGACAACCACATTCAGCTCGGTCCATGTCCTGAACTCCCGTTCCCAGTTGGGTATGGTGGAGAGGGGCGCAATCACTAGGAACGGGCCTTCAATGCCTTTCAGGTAGATCTCGTAGAGGAAGGTGATGGACTGGATCGTTTTTCCCAGACCCATTTCATCAGCTAATATACAGTTTCGTCTGAACGGGTTAAAAAAGGAGAAAAGTTGGAGGGAGCAGACGAGGGAAAAGCTGCAGACTGTAAGAGCTTATTAAAATGTCTGAATTAAAACTGCATTTTACTGGATTAAATAAAAAAGGTGTGTGTGTATTTGTGGCCTTATGGCCTGCATTAACGAGGGTGGGGTGCAGTGGAGCGCTCCTTTGCAGCTGGACGGCGAAGTAATTGCATACATACGTGTTGTACCAGTTGAAGAGCAGCCAATTGACTCCTTCCAGCTGGTATTCCCTGAGCGCGTTGCTGTTTTTATATTCCCTGGAACTCTCGGATTTCTGCCAGTCGCTGGCGGGAGGTCGCTCCTGTTTCAAATAAAACAATTCCCGTTAGTGGTTTTCGACAACCGCAAGAACGTGGCCCTTTTCCTTTCGCCCCCTCTCCAGCTCAGTCGGCACTCAGCAAAGAAAACAAAGCGTGACAGAGCAGAGTGCCAGCCCTCACCACACGCTTCGGCGCCGGTTCTCGCGCCATCACCCGCTCAAACTCCTCGATCTTGCCCTGGTCAATGTCTGCCTTTAGCTCCCAAGTGCTGTCCTCGTACGGCAGAGAACACCACTTAACCAGGTACAGCGCAACGGTCTGCAAGGGACGGAAACACACAGACAGACACTAAGCTTAGGTCAGTCCACAACGATGTCGTTTTTCCTACGGAGGCCAACCGGCTGAGGCTGCACACGGACCGCAAGCCATTAAACTGACCAGCTTTCGATAGTTAGAAGGTTCTCAAGTCTTTCCTAGGTTCCCAAAATCGACAATGTGGATTTTTTTGCACCAAACCGAGATTGAGGAAAAAACATGGACTATCTATTGGTCCCTGAGGATCTGTGTTCCACAGGAGGTTAGAAATAAACCAAAAAAAATGTATAGCGCAGGATTAACACATACCTCTCCATTTTCATCTGTGCTCTCTGATACATCCAGAACCCTGTCCACTTCAACATAGTCTGGGTTAAAAGGTTCATCATCCATCTGAGAGTGAGAATGACAGCAGCTGGTTAGATGGTGCACCACTTAAGAAGGTTGAGGGAATTTACATCCTGTATCTCCTACTATAGAAAGGCCAATTATCAAATACTGCATGTGGTGTAAAACCCTACACAATCTATACTGTTGTGTATACACTGCTCATTTCTTAGTGTAGACTGTGGAATAATTTCTGTTATTTGTTGTATTCACTATTTATTCTGCGAGTTCTCCATTTATACCACATTCAAAACACACAAGAACCAGGAGTAAGGAGTAAACTTTGTGGAGATAAAGTGCGCCATTTTATTGCCTTCACGTGAGACCATTCAAAAAGCTGCCATAAACACATGCAACAGTGCTCCACCACACATTGCCACCATTATCAGTAGAAGCTGTAATAGGAAAGGGGAAAAAAAGAAAAGAAAGGAAACACAAAATGGTGGACAAAATGGGAAATGGGGGCGGGGGTGGGGTGGGGTGGGGGGGGTGCACTGACCTCTGTTAGGAAGTTGTTGAGTGCCTGTTTGGCTTTGAACCTCTTGACCTTCTGATGGATTCTCTTGTCCTTCTCCAGATCCTCCAAGTCCGCCCAGCGACAGTGCAGGTATGAGCTACGCGACAGCAAACAAAGCCAAAGTTTGTTTTAATGTAAACAAACTTCACATGGTTGGCTAACAGACGTGGGACGATGGGATAGCGGGTGTGCAGAAGGGTCAGTGGGTGTATAGAAGAGGTGACAAAAACAAGGCTTGCATAAAAGGGGGGAAAAACAATGATGGGGGTTTGATTTGATGTTGCATGCGGTGCCTGACTGGCGTTTCACTGTGCGCTCAAGAGACGCAGATAAAATAGGTCATGTTCTCAGCACACGTGAACAACCCAAAAGTACTTCAGTCCAAAATGATGTAGGGAGAGAGTAAAAACCAAACAAACTAAAAAAAAATGCATCCTACATAAAAACACGGCCTCATGTCATGTTGCGTGTCATTTGCATAGGAGCAGATACGCAAGAGATGGCGCCATCATGTCTAGAATCCTACACTACCATGGTGTGTTCACTCAAACTTTAACAATGATAATATTAAACAATTATATAAAATCTAGACAGTTTTCTCTCCAGCACATCGGCTTCTTTTCACACTTTCACATCTAACTTTTAGAATTTAGGCTTTAGAATCAGAGCCGAGTGTTAAATTCATTGTCTATGTAAGTATGTTCTCACACAAGGGATTTGGTTCTGGCAGATGGCGCATATCTAGTACTCTGTGCGTACACAGATACAGACAGAACTATAGAACACTCAATATACAACAGGCAATATACATTGCTTAATATACGACAAACTATATGGTTCTTAAATCTAAATGACGCTGTATTTGCTAGTAGCTTGAGCAGTTTTCCCTTTGTGATGGGTGAATTTTGTGTTGAATTTAAAATAAAACTTGCAAAGTGCAGGGTGAGGGCGAGTCCACACGGGCGTTCAAATCTTGTATAAGTGAACGTGCTCTGAGTAACGGAGGCGTTATAGCTGGGGTCTGTAGCGGCGGGTGATTGATTTGAATATGACGCTACTGCGTGTTCGTTTGCCTCTTGAACTGCAGCACAGAGTGCAATACTGTGTGTTCACCTGTGGGGACAGTAATCAGACAGCACAGAGTGCAATACTGTGTGTTCA
>JBBPDA010000001.1:19216792-19246011 GCA_037974385.1 Arnoldichthys spilopterus | reverse complement strand
GTGTGTGTGTGTGTGTGTGTGTGTGTGTGTGTGTGTGTGTGTGTGTGTGTGTGTGTGTGTGTGTGTGGGGGGGGGGGTTACACATTCCTTAGCGAGCTCAGATTACTGCTTTCAACAGAGAGGGGGCAAAAAATGGCCGCCAACTGATAATGCATATTCACTCTTGATGAGGGTTTTTTTTCGTGCTTGGAAGGACTTCATGATAAAGAACCATCATCCAGCACCACTATCTGACCTGACGTCTGGCTGCAGACAATCAAATCCTCATACCAGTGTTTCAACACCTTAAGGAAAGACTTGCTGTTGAAATGGAAGGAAGGCTGTGTGTGCAAACTGTCTATGAACACGTGTAATGTCCCAGAGAAGAAGTCAACTCTAAAGCTTGATGAGACTGGTTAGAAGGCAGTGTTGCCCGAACCTGGTACGGAGAGAAAACGTCCTGCACAGCTTGGCAATTTTCAATGTCAAACAGTGGAGCAACTTTATTTAGTCCATCAGGAACTCACCATTAAATTAAGCAGTTTCCTCCAGGTTCTATAACGTTCTCCGGTTCAGATTCCAAAACCATGGCAATTATCAGGGGAGTTGAACCAACAACTGTCGAGTTAACTCAACACACTCTGCTGGACCACCATGACCAAAGATGGGGAAACCCTGTCCTCACAGGACTAGTACACAGACACTGCAAAACTCTGAAATCTCTACAGCAAGTGCAGTAGTATGGAAGCTCAAACACACTGCACCAGGGCTCGTTGACTCAAAAATCCACACAAACACGGTATTTGCAGTCAACCAAATCACAGACAAGCTCCTTGGTCCAGTTAGTAGGAAGTGACAAAATATCATAAAGTCATAAATATTCAGTATATAACTTTAGACAATATCATCTTATGCCTAGGCTTTATTAATTGGCTTGGATAATCCTGGATTCATATAGATAGATCACATCACAGGAGACTTGCAACAACAGGAAGGGAACAAAAAAACAAACACAGTGCCTATATATTCCATAAGCTCAGTTACTGCTACCATTATATAAATACTTGACTTCAGCCTCTTTGCAAGAGACAATCATCCCACCATCGGCACTAGACGGTACCAGACGACCTAGAAAACATAACTACAGTTCAGTGAACCGGATGATCACATGACCATCAGTGCCTCCATCAAATTGGATGTTGGAAAACAGATCAGGTCATGTGACCACAGTTCAGGCACTTCATTCGCTCTAGAAGGTCATGTAAATGTGGGGCACACGCACTGTTTTGTCTCAGTTCATTTTATCCCAGTGGGCCCGATGTACACAAATGTATGAGCATAGACCCTTAACCTACCTGTAGTGTCTCAAAGCCAGAAAATAAATCTTTAATCGCAAGTCCTAAAACGCTTTTGTAGCAAAAACAAAGTGGTTCAGGACAAAAAAAACAACAACAAATTAGAATATGACGCCACATACCTGGGCTTCTTGGCGCTCTTCGGCTTAGGAGTGGTTGTCTTAACCTTTTTCTCTTTAGGTTCCTTAGGCTCTTTGGGTGTTTTGGGAGTTTTCGGTGTTTTTGGAGTCTTGGGCTCTTTCGGCTCCTTGGCCTCCTTCTCCTTTGGTCTCTTTTTGCTCTTCTTCTCGAGAGGTGACTGTTCAGTGGGGCATAGCGCGGTTTCTCCATCACCCAAGCTTCCGCTTGCATCCAGTTTGCTAACCCCATCCTTCCCTTCCAGGTCCTCGCTCACCTTAGCTTTCTTCTTCTTCTTCTTTTTTGGCTTCTGCACGCTCTCCATCTGTTGTGCGTCACAGCTGCCAGGCTGGAGGTTCTGGCCTGAGGCAGGTGTCTTACCGGATGCAGTCATCTCTGAAGAGGGGTCAGATGGGGAATGCTGCCACCAAGAAAAGTAAAGAAAAAAGAAATCTCAGTTAGAACAGGAAAAAGGGTTTCGACAAATGGCTGACACTTGGTCACTAAACAGACTTCGCCCTGTTACCTATGAACGGTAGAGTCCGTGGAATATCAGACAGAGTGCATGTGTAAATAATGCAGGTCATTATCTAGTGAATTCACAGCAGGCAGGTGATGGCGTTAAAACCGGATGACAAACACCTGATTGTCATTTACATGAAAACGTCTAACTGGAGAGACGTTACGATTCAGTAACACTTGGGTTTACGGCCAAAGAGATAAATTTATGAACAGGAAGAGACTCTGTTTAGGACCAAGTTATAAAGCAGCTATGTGACTCATGTTCTGGGTCTTGCATGGCCTTGCCAAAACAACATAGGCGACTTCCATTAGGTGAGAATGCACTGAACACGATGTCCTGTTGTGTGCTACGTGTACAAGGGCAATGCCGATCAATCTCCCAGCCCATCCCCTCGCCATCGGTTCCTCTGACTTGCAGCCTTCTCCTTGCTTTAGGTTCTCTTTTCAACCGCTGATCGTTTCCTACCAGCAACGCATGGAGGTAATCTACATTAGCTGGGTATTTACATTTTTGCATACAAGTAGGTTGATAGTCCCATGTGGCACAATGGTCTAAGCGGCCTTTCCCAACCATTGAAGGGTCGTGAGTTCGATTAAAGACAGCCATCAGAAGCTGAGAGTCCAAGAGAGCACAACTGGCCTCGCCCTCTGGGTGCAACACTGCCCAGCACGGGCATCTGATGGCTCACGCAGCAGAATTGGCGGTCAGCGCTCCCCTTAAAGCGCATCACGCTGCCCAATAACATGGCATTAGTAGCAGTTTGAAAAGAGGTGACTTTACGTGCTCAACCTCACCCTCCCAGTGCTGTTGGTATCGCGTGACTGGGGGAGCAAACGGACACAGATGGATAGAATTAAAGTCTAAATAGAAGAAATTAGGGTTTATTTAAAAATAATAAAAATTCAGTGTAAATACATTTATTTGCACTCAGATGGACAATCCTTTGTGAAATCAGTAAACTCCACCATGAGAAAACAGAGGCCACAGAACAAAACGTCCCTAATTTGGTACTCTATTAGCTGATACCCAGACCTCGAGCATCTGGCGATAGGAAAAGGATATGAAGTCCTTGACGCCTAGTCTTGCAGAAGCAAACTGAGCAAAATCGTTTAATCTTTCGAGCAGGAGTTTTTGCTTCAACTGCTTTCTACAGTGTAGAGCAAAGACAGACTGACGGAAAACACACTGGCAGCTGTGCAGAGCGTCCAGCTGCCCAGAGGCCCAGCACCAGATGGGCCTTCGGCATTATGGCACTAATAAATTATATCTATACTTTAAAAACGGAGGAGGAGTAGGGGTGAGGGGGAAGGGGGTGTCGGGCATTTATGGACATCAGCAAAATTTACCGCAATATGCCGCAACTCTCACTGGGCACATGTGTCTTAAAAATTCACCCCCCCCCTCCCGTCAAAGCTGATTGGAAGGAGACGATTCTGGGAACAGGCTGCTGTACGATGCCGTTCTTCTGCACACTGCTGAAGATAAGTCTTTCAAAACCACACCGACGTGCTGGTTAAATGCAAATTTCCTGTAACGAACCAAGAGGTGCGAGCAAGCATGCGAAATAATCACAAGGTCACAGAAAACACCCTACACTCAGCCCAGTGGCGGTCATTAGACCAGCTGGATCGGAGGGGAGGATGCTGCCTGTGCGGCCGCTGCCGCTTTAACGGATAAATGTCTAGTCTCTTGCCAAGCCTCCCCCCAATAATCAATTGCATGAATGACAATGGGCCCTCCGCACGCGCTTTCTGCATTTCTAATTTGACAGCCGCAGTCCAGAATGCGATATGCTTGATATAAAGTTTCATCTCTCCGATGGGGAGACTGACATGTCAGTTAATCTAGCAGGCAAAGTGCTCGCGCCGAGATCTAAATACTCCCTGAAGGAGCCCCATGCTGCTGCCCCGCAGCAGAGGCTTCCTCCCTCGCCGCATGGTGAAAGCTAGCGATGAGCTAACACCCAATTCATCTGATGACACTTGGCTCCCATGTGTTCGGCCAAACTCCATCTAAATGCGATCTTCAAGATTCACAGCTTGAACTTCAGCCTGCCTCTGTCACAGAGCAAATCTAAGTGGGATTCTTATTTATGAGGTTACTGCAAGCTACTTTAAACACACTCGCAGCGTAAAGTTCTCACAATCACCACTAAAGGTTTCCGACAAAAACAGCGTTCAATTTAAGCGCTGTATGTGCTGTGCAAACTAACCTAAACACTGATCAGCCATAACATTAACACCACCTGCTGCTGAAACAGCTCTGACTGATAGAAAGGGGTCAACACAGTACAGCACAGAGTCAGCATCACTTTTTACACCACAGTAGCTCTTCTGTGGGATCAGACCAGACAGGCTAGCCTTCACTCCCCTGTGCATCAGTAAATCTTGGGCGCCCAAGACCCTTTTGCTGGTTCACCAGTTTTGAATCTCTTTTGGTAACTACTGCACACCTGGAACACTCCACAAGACCTGCCGTTTAGGAGACACTCTGACCCTGTCGACTAACCTTCACAATAAAGCCCTTGTCAAAGTAGCTTAGATCCTTATGCTCCTGCCATTAACCATTAGTTATGTTAATGTTATGGCTGATCGGTCTATACTGATCTATTTTCTTTGTTTTGCAGCTTCTTTTTCTGAGTGTTTTTAAAAATATATGTGTATATCACACATACACATTTGGAGTCGTTATACTCCGGAATGTGAGAAACACTCAATAACTTCATTCATGTAAACAAAGATCAGAAAAGTGGAACACTGCTTCGGGGTTAAAAAGTGGTTCAGTTCAAGAGCGGTTGGGCAAACTTTAAACTAAAGACCTGCAAAGCACAATCCACCATCACAGTGTCTGCGGCTGGGCCTTAAGCTTTGCCTTGCTGTTTCTACTTCACATAAATGAGGATGTGTGTGTGTGTGTGTCTGTGAACGGTCACGCTTGGTACCAATTTAACTGGTGCTGCAGAAGTCACAACAGAGAGCCTGTTCCAGTGGAACCCCCCCCCACCCCAGAGTTCTACTGAAGGGTCACTTTAATTTATGTCTCATCAGAACATCGGCTGCCTCACGAGCCCAACTGGAATCCAATGGTGTACTTCAATATAAGAGTATCAGACAAGCGGACACCAACACCACGGCTGTTCCCCGAGCTGAGCAGGTCTTGTTAGTAGGTAGAAAGGAAAACATGCTCCTACTGAGGTGATTTTAATGAACAAAAATGAAGAGAAGCTACCTTAAATTGGAAATGGGAAAGCGTTTAAAAAATGGATTTACCTGGCAAGGTGTAAACTAATGGCATCACAACATGCGGGTCTTCATGATCCTTGTGATACTCTGTATGATCTCCTTATAGAGCGAGTGTGAAGTGCAAAGTAGTATAAACAGAAAAAGCTCAGAGTGTAAAGATTATTGCGTATCAGTGAAAATGTTAAACCTGCATTAATTTTGTTACTTCAGGAGCTAGAACCCGTTAGAACGTTCACAGTTTAACATTTTAAACTACACACGGGAGCAGAGCTACGCTTCAGTGGGAAGTAGTCAGCGGCTTCTCGTATGCACATCACAATATTGTTCACATGAATTTTTTGGACACGTTTATCATGTAGGGTAAATCTGATATCGGCACGCCTCTAGTGTCAACTAAAAATGCATTAAACGTGGATTGATTTCAATACAGGGGTATTTATCAGCACCAGCACAACCAGTGTGGTATTTAGGTTGAGTCTGTGACCGTATCATGAACTATCATGAAAAAAAAAAAAAAACTACATACATTCTGGGCAACAATGTTCATGAAAAACCAGCACTATGCTCAAAAACAACAGTGGGCAGGTACCACTGAGGACCCCTTGTACTGCTACACTGCTCCCTGGGTGCTGTTGACAGCTGCCTGCTGCTCCACGTGTGATGGGTTAAACGCAAAGGTCATTGTGGTGCACTCTGTGTGATGGGGTGTGTTCACAGTTTACTAACAGTCACTTTATGTATGTGACAGAAGAAAAAAAATATATCTATAATTCAGTTCAATTGCAAAATAAGCTGCAAACACTTCCAAGTGTGTTTTTTGTCCTCGACATCTGCACAGTCCACTTCTCTGACAGACAGCACCAATATATGTAAAACTCGATCGCGAATGACGTGATTTATCTACACCTCGAAGCGAAGCCGCCGGGCCACCGTATGGGCACTCTCTCTCTGTGCTGTAAAACGAACGCTTGTCAAGAGGAGAAGTGTAAACAAACAACTCCCAGAAAAATGGAAATGACAAATGCTGAAGTGTGTTGCAGCCTCCTGCTACAACATCCACATTATGGGAACTGCTAAGACTTTGTGTGTAAATATCAGTGTAAGAGTTTTATTTAATGATTAATAAACCCTATTCCACTCTCTCAGATCCATTATTTCACACAGACAGACGTAGCCAAGCTATAATTTTGGACACCGCAGCAAACAATGCACTTATTTCTCCGGTCACAAACTGTGTTGAAGTGAATGTCTGGGGACATTGAACGCACCCTGTGCATGACTGGTGTAGTTTAACTTCGTCTCTGCTGACCAAGTTCAGCAGAAAGCGAACGGACGTAAATTCAGAATCACTTAGAGTAAGCTAAAATATCTGAACTACTCACTAAAAACGGCCAAAATAGAAAAGTATCACTTAACGGTTCACATTCCCTCTTTAAACATTGTATTTAGTGTGGAGGAGCGAAGACGCCATGGTTTGTTCATTACGAAGGTTATATACTAAATCCACTATCAAAAATTAGCACGGCTGTAATAACCAATCAAATAAAAGTAACTACTGAAAACGAGCATGTGGTGCTGGACTGGTGGCTTCAATATGCCCCATGTCAGCAATAAGTATTACACCAATCAGCCAAAACATTAACACCACCTGCCTAGTATTGAGTACGTCCCTCATGCTGCTGAAACAGCTCGGACTGTGGTGCACGGTTTGTTCTTTCTTTCAGAGTCCTGCATCAGTGAGCCCTGGGTTCCCATAAGCCTATGGCCAATCCAACAGTTCTCCTTCCTTGGATCACTTTTGGCAGGTACCAACTACTGCACATCTGGAACGCTCCACAAGACCTGCCATTTTTGGAGATGCTCAGACTCATTTAGCCATCGCAAGAAGACCCTTGTCGAAATAGCTCGCATCCTTACGCTCCAGACTTCGAAGAACGGGCTGTTTACTTGGTGCCCAATTCATCCAACCGCCCTGACAGGTGGCACTGTAATGAAATAACTGTCAGTGTTACTTTATTGGTCTGTGGGTTTAATGTTATGGCTGGTTGGTGTATAAGCTATATGTACTTTAGATCAGGGTCAGCGGTAGATGAGAATGGATGGTAAAATTGAAAGAAACGAGGGGGAGGAGAGGCAGCAAAATAACAGCCGAATACTCTACAGATTTGCCTACACCTCCAAACCAGTTTTTTTTTTTTTTTTAAATGTAAGCTTGGACTTAAATGATGCTGTGCCAACTTTAAGAACCTGGCTTATCTCTGTACGAGAGCAGCTGTAATAAGTGTGTGTTCTGCACTTGTGAGAACACAGCATAACCTGTACTGGATATGAATGGTGCACATATTCCTGACCAAATATTTGCCTAAAGCTGCAGAAACACCGTGACGGGACAGCCAAACCTCAATAATTAAATGCTGCCACAGCTGGTCTGAAGGTGACTATTAAATCTACCACATGAGAAAGGAGGAAGAAGGTGGGGCAAAGAAAAAAGAAAAAAAAAAGATCCAACACCTTCAGGCACTTTTTGTGAACCAGACAAGAGAGACAACGGCTTATTAGCCCTCGGCCAAAGACAGAGACGCACCGAAGCGATGAATTCTGCCTTACATCTAGGTCACACGTGAGGTAATACAAATTAATACTGACACGTTAAAGGTCACGCAGGAAAGTTTTTAAATCAAGACACAATTAAAAAAAAAAGAAAAGAAAAAGGAGTCATCAGAGAAAACAAAAACAGAATGAGGAAAAAGGCTGTATGCTAGACAGCACTGGTAGACTCAGAGTGGCCATTGTGTGTGAATGGGTCACCAGAGGAAGAGGCTTTCAGTGCAAAACAAGCTAATGGCATAGAGATCACGTGACCCGCATGGAGCCAGAGCGATCGAGAGCCGCTTTACCACCGACCCCCCTCCTCTCCACCACCCGCCCTACAGGACACATCCTGCGGAACACCACTAACTCATGCATGAGTCCTCCGAGACAGACAAGCCAAAAAAGAGAGAGAGAGAGAGAGAGAGAGAGAGAGAGAGAGAGAGAGAGAGAGAGAGAGAGAGAGAAAAAGAGAGCGAGGGAGAGAGCGAGAGAGAGAGAGCGAGAGAGAGGAAGGAGTGCAGACGGGGAGGAGAGAGATGCTTAGAGAGAGCAGGAAGGGAGCATTTCCCCTTCGGTGCGGTGTGTTGTGTGCATGTCGGGGGTGGGGGTGGGGGGGGGGGTGTATAGGAGATTAGCGCAGTGGCGCCTGTGTCTTGGGGAGGGCCAGGATATGCACCAAAGAGGAAATAAACAGCTGTAAAAATCCATTTCCCACACACCCCCTATACCCGCAGGGGCCACAGCAACACTCCGCTGTAGAACCCCCCCTACCCCAAACACACTACCCACCTGCACAAAGAGGCCTTGGCAACCCCCCCACACCTTCCTAAAGGGGTAGGAATATCAGGGCTCCTGATTATTCAGTTTTGATCCAGGGAGCCAGGCCACCGCTCTTTATGCATTGTTGACTTGTATAGACCCCCATGTTAAGCTCAGTTAATGCTGAATGTGGCCTATTCACCTTGAATGGAGGCCTACAGCACCTTTACATACCACCCTGTTTAAAGAGCCCACTGTCTACGGTTTTCTTACATTAAAATTGCCTATATCCCACCAAGTCAAACTGATTTAGGCTGAACTGGCATGTTTAGGATAAAGCGGCACGAAAAAACAACCACTTTTGGTAACTTACTAGCCATCTATGCTGTATGGACTAAGGGCACTCTGGGTGTGGGTGTGTGATGTTTTGAGTTGTTTACATACATCAAACTGTATATCAAAATGATATTCTCCAAGATATACCCCATCTAAACTACTATTTCCCCCGTTAACACTTTAACAAGCATTAGAATATTCTCCCATAATCCCAGTTTTATTTGCCCCACTGACCTGTACGTGAGGCACTTGGTGGTTAGGTGGAGGTGACTGGTGTATGGGGACCCAGCTGCCCTGCGGTGGGGAACCCTGGTGGTGTGCCACCAGGTGCGCCTGTGTAGCAGGTAGAGCAGGAGGGGTTTGCACCTGCTGCAGCTGCTGGAAAGGCATTGTGGGTGTCTGCAGCTGCTGCCCAGGCCGTGGGGCTTGCTGCGAGAGCTGAGCCTGCGCATCTGCGTGGAGGGGTTGTCTTCCCTGAGCACCCGCGCCCCTGTGGTTGGGTGACAAGGCCGCGTACATTTGTGTAGGGGGAGGGTGCGGGAGCTGGTGTGGGTGTGGATGCTGCTGGCCCGGCGTCATGGGTGATGGTCCCCTCTGTGGATGGGCCATCGGTCCCTGGGGCTGGTGTGGGATGCCGGGGTAGCCGCCCACATCTGGCCCCAGCCCTGCGCTGGGAGGTCGCCCCTGTTGGGGCGGAGGAGTGCCCGCAGGGGTGGCCATGTTCCTCATGGGCGACATGGAGGGGGGAGAGCCGTAAGATCCCTGAGGCGGAGGGGCGAGGTGTTGCTGCATTTTCGGCTGGGCTGAGGGCTGGCTCTGCGCTGGATGCATAGGCTGGGGGGTCATTTGGTTCACATGATGGGGCTGCTGGTGCATTGGTCCCTGCTGGCTCCCAGGCGTAGGGTACCGCTGGGGTCCCCCTGGGCCCGAGTAACGTTGCACCTGGGCCACGGGAGCATTGGGGTTGCTGTTGCTGGTGGTAAGGCTCATGTTAGGACTCATCCCTGAAGTGTTGGCTAATCCCTGATTAAGGTTGCCATAAGGAGGATAGGGAGGGTACTGCCCTGAGCTGTTTACAGTGTTGCTTGAGACTGGCTGGTTGTTTATGTTAAATCCCATGTTCTGGTGAGGTCTTCCACCCATGACTTGCTGTGGTGGCTGCTGTTGCTGTTGCTGCTGTCTTGATGGGCTCTGTGGAAATGGCGAACCATGGCCAGCAACGGTATCCGGATGCACAGGGCCTTGGGACGATCGGTGGAGAAACTGCTGACCAGGCTGCTGATGTTGCTGGGGTGCCTGTGCTGGGTGGCGCATGGCCGGCCCAGCCATGTTGGGGTTTTGTGGTAATCCCATGTGACCCATGAAACGATTTGCTTCTTGGGTCATGCCTTGGGGGAAGTGGTTCATTCTTGGAGGTGTCTGTGTCTGGTTGTGCCCTTGGATGCCATACTCGCTGTGACCCATGTAGGGCCCCATTTGGTGAGTGTGGCCCTGAGGTCCTGCAGGGCCATGCTGATGAGAAGGCGGCTGTGCCGGCTGTTGCTGGAAAGGGGGCTGGACCGGTTCAGGTACCTGTATGGCCTGAGGGCCCCAGGCACCTCCACCGTCTGGGAAAGCCTGGCCTCGTCCATCTCCTTGCGCCCCAGGGTAGACGTGGTGTCCTCCGCTGGCTCCCGGTCCACCACTGTGTGCCACCGGGGCACTGTGGTACCGCGAGTGAGGCGAAGACATGCCATTGACTGGCCCGTTTCCCATCATCCGGCCACCTTGCTGCTCCA
This sequence comes from Arnoldichthys spilopterus, assembly GCA_037974385.1. NCBI lineage: Eukaryota > Metazoa > Chordata > Actinopteri > Characiformes > Lepidarchidae > Arnoldichthys > Arnoldichthys spilopterus. The sequence goes on along the minus strand of JBBPDA010000001.1, from coordinate 19,235,330 downwards.
TCGAATGTATTTTATGTTGCTCATACTGACCGAAATGGTCAAAGTGGTGGCCCAGCTTGGGCTGCCCAGGGACAGCAGGCGTTGAGAGGAGGTGAGAAGAGGGGAGCTGCCCATAGCCCTGGTGTTCATGGGTCATCTGTTGGCTCATTGGATTCGCCTGGCCTTGAGGGAAGCCGCAGTCCCCGAGACCCTCAAGCCCATCGGAGAACAGATTTCCGTCGTCCCCAAAGAGGCTCATCATGCCTGGGTCGGCCATGGCTGCACACCGGACCGGCTGTGCAACAGGGCTTTGGATGCAGGACAGGGGAACGTGTGTGCACGCAGAGGTGGATGTCCTCAAAGCTGCTTATCTGCTAACTAATCTGCAGCATGTCACTCCATATTTCCTTAACTCTCTCAGAGAACGCAGCGTCAGGAGACCTAGAGAGACAGAGAGAAAGAGGTTAGCACAAACAGTTCTAGGTGAGCGCTATCCACAAACTGCTTTATTTAAAAAAAAAAAATAATAATAATTCTCAGTTGCTGAGAGATCTGAGCGCAGCCGAAAGTTGGCAAGCCCTTCTTACTTTTTTTTTTTTTTTTTTTTAAATACTGCTTTCAGTTAAGTCAGTTGTAACTGACTCTCGGCCAACCTATAATCCCTACCCCCACCCTTTGCTTCCAAACAAAAGGACCAACACACACGCGCGCGCTCACGCATCAAGCCTAAATTCATTCATTCTTTAGAATTCGTTGTTGGTCGGGAAAGAACAAAAGAATCTGGGAGTGAAGGAGCAGCAGAAGCAGCGGCAGTAGTTAAACTGGAGCAGCTGCCAGGCCAGGCAGGCAGATGTGGGAACACAAGTAAGCCTCCCACCTGCTGAAAGCTAAACGGCCTCAAGACCAGCATCGGCGCTCCCTTTGTGTAGCCATGTGGGTATGCGCACAGAGCTGTGCTGATCCAATATAATGGGTCGGTATTGGCGCAGACACGGACCCTGAATGCTATTCCTCAGCAGAGAACAGCGATCTAATCTATTCAAGCATTTTCTTTTACATAGGACTGATGACCAGGGGTGTAGCAATGAATGGACATATCGACCGAAACCGCGCACGATCCGATGTATTGGACCCATAAAAGAACTAATGTGTGTGTTCACTCCACAATTAATTCTCCTACATTTTACTGTGAGCAGTGTTTTGTACTGAAGCTGCTTTTGCTATAGTAAATAGCAGATTTTGTTGAATTTTTATTATTCGTACTGACTGCAGAACCTGATATCGAGCCCAGTCGCTTTACTGCAAATTTTAAGGTACTGAAAACGTATTGGATCGCTGGTCAAAACAACCGAACCGTGATGCTAGTGATGAGTATTTGCAGCCCTATATTAGACTGTACATGAAAAAAACGAGCCCACAGTGAAGCCCAGACCAAAGAACACACTCTAATATAAGATCACTTATAAATGTACAGTAAAAAAAGGTTGAAATATCAACTGTGTAAAAGTGGAATCTGTGCACGCCTGTGGTCTTAACCTGCTTGCCCCCTGCACAGTGTAATCAGATGAGCAGAGGGGGAATTATGCAGATGTGAGATAAACCAGGGAGAGAATGGTGGTGGCGTGAGGGTGGGGCAAACATTTGGCTGTAGTACTGGATGTTCAAGTCAACCACAGCTACCTCTGTGTGTGGAGAAGGCCTCAATGAGGGTCTGAGAGAGAGTCACAGCGACAGACACAGACAGAGAGGGTGGGTGTGTGTGTCTGAGGAATGCCTCGCCTCAACTTCACAAACTACCCCCTTCCCCAACTCACACACTCCCCTCCCAATGCTCCACCCTCTGCTCCTCATTTGGCCACTCGCACAACCCCCATTTTTCCCCTTTTCGCCGTCCCTCGTGGCTGCTAAAGCTAACAGATACTGACCTAACTGATCTAACATTAGTCTCTCCTCACATTAGCAGGAAAAAAAAACCCAAAAGCAACAAGAAAGCAGAACCAGAAGCTCACACTTTCACAGAATTCCTCCAGCTGGGGATCGCTAAACCGAAACTTTCCACATTAGTGACGACGACCCTTGTTACATAACTAATCTTCCTGCCGCAGATCATGAAGCCGACAAAGAGGGTTGAGTAATGCTAAGATAACTTCCCATTCGTAATGAGCCACTGGCAGAGTAGCGTGACAGGAGGTGTCAGAACTTCCTGTAATGCAATATCACAGTACACAAGCACCCAAGAGAAAGAAAAGGGCACAATAACACTGATAAAAACTACCAATGATCAGCTTCAACGTGTGTAACTGGTCCGACAGACCTACAACACTAAAGCACACAAATCAAACCAGCGTCCTACAGACGGACACTTAGCGAATTAAATGTTCCTCCCTTGCATTGTTTCAAGGCTACAGCTGCAGCAAGGTTAGAGATCCTTTACCAAGGGTGTCCAAATCCAGGCCTGGTGTTCAGTACAGTTTGGTAGCTCCCCTCCACACACTCACTACCTTGCAGTTAAGAGGGAAGTCGAATGAGCTGTTTGAGCAGCTGTGTAGGACAGTGTCGCTGTAGCCAAAAGCTGAAGTCAGATGGGATAAATTCATTTAAGAAATGGAGGAACTCTGTGGGGAGAGGTTGTGAGTTTTAGTGAGACTTTAAACATTTATATGATGTTCCATCACCAAGAGCCTCCACTTTCACCTGCATTACCACCACCTCTTCCACTGTTGCCACGTTTGTTGTTAAATGTTCCATTCGGCCCTAGTGGACTAGGATCCAGGCCAACATGGCAAATGCATTTTATGTATGTGGGCGGTGACTGTTACATCGCTTAAAACAGATTTATAGTACATAAAAGGAAGAATAAACAAGGTTTTAGGTTAAAGATTCTCCACAAGGGGATGAGCACATATGGCTTTTGTGAGGATCACTGAAAGACAGAACCCACACCAGTGGGAGCACACTCATGTGAACACATTCTGAGCGACACACATGAAGTTACTTAATGTTCAGTGTTATAAACTGTGGGATTACTGTAGTAGTCAACAACACAGAATGGTGCTACACCTACAGGGCAGCAGTGAGTAATGTTTATGATACCTAGCGGTGAGTGAGGCCAAGTCCACACAGGCGTTCAAATCTTGTATGAGTGAACGCGCTCTGAGCAACGGAGGCGTTTTAGCTGTGGTCTGTAGCGGCGGGTGATTGACTTGAATATGACGCTACGTTCACGTTCGTTTGCCTCTGTTGAACGTCAAACTGCAGCACAGACTGCAATACTGTGTGTTCATCTGTGGATCATGGGAAGGCTGTAGTCCTTCAGAGCTAAAGTTACAGCATGTAAACGCAATGAAGATGTTTTCTTTGCGCTTATCCAGATTTCGGCAGAAATTGACACCAAGAAAATCCTGAATCTGATGTTTTTTTTGACGCCACCCGAACGCGTGGCTGATCGAACGCGAGCCCTGAAAGCCTGTGTGGACTGTCTGATTAGCTCCAATGTGCAGAAAAGCATTGGCATTTGATCTGCGCTCACCTGCCGCCACAAACGTCAGGAGGATTCTTAATTTAGACTTCCGTGTGGAGCAGGGCCTAACAGAGCCCGAGCTGCATCTTTTACTCAGCTGGGAGCTGCTATGTATTGAAAGGTTCACAGTTAGATTGCTATTCTGCTAGTACTGAGGGATGTACTTCATCAGAACAACAAAAAAGACTTTTTTATTGGCTATTATCCACCATATAAAACTTCACGAAGGGCCTACGAAAGTGATGACATGGACTGACTGACTAAGTGATAGAACGTATGTGCTTTCATGTCTCCAGGGCTCTGGGTTAAGAGCAGGAAAGGAGTTCCCTTGGCGTTCTCAGTGCCTAAGAACCACAACCATAAATCACGCTCCATTCACAAGATCCACCACAAGCACTCCTGCTGGAAAGACCTTCCCACATACACACACACACAGAGCTGGGGGCTGGGTGGAGAAGACCAAAAGATGCAAATTTGAATCCCTGTGATGAGATTTGGTGTCTAAGCCGGCAGTGTGTTGACCGTTCACCCAATTCCCTCTGGAGAGTGACAGCTGGCCGAGTGCCAGAGTGGCTCCCGACCCCGGGCCACGCCCCACAGGAGGAAGATGAGGGGGTGTGCGTCACACGCAACGGGAGATCTGTGACGCAATCCCGTTTACTCACTCGGCAGCTGCCGGGAGTGGGCAGCCTCATCTGGTCTGAGGCAGGAGAATGAGAGACACAAACACGTGTGTACTACAGCATTTACACCGGCACTGGTACTGGTGTCACTATTCATTTAGAAGCGTCTGGTGAAGAAGAGATTAAAATATTAAAAGAGTTTAAAATAACTTTTTATATATTACTGCGTCACATTACACCAAGTGTAAAGTTTCACTCCGTGTGTACAGGTCACTTAAAGGCCCCAACAATGTAACAAATTTTGAAGCGAATCACTAAAGCTGTAACAATCAATTGATCAGTATCGACGCGCTGACCTAAATAGAGCATTATCGGACATATCGATGCCACTCAAATCGATGTGTGTTCACTCCACAATTAATTCTCTTTTTATGGTGAGCAGCGTTTTGTACTGAGAAGCTGCTTGTGCTCATGACGACGCTGCTGCATTTGACCTTTAATTATAAAATGTTCACATTATTTGTCTGCAATGTGTGAGTTGATGGAAATGTAGCAAATTGTGTCAAATTTCCTATATTATTCCAATCCCACTGCTGCAAATTAGTAAAAAAAAGTATGAACGGTGTACTCTTTGGCTTAAATAATTGTATCGTAATGAAACTTGTGATTTACACCTGATAGCCATTAATTGAACCATCTGTTAAAACATTAATCATGCAAAATTAATCGATATAGGATTAAATCAAGATGAAACACCGCTAGTGCTCACCTGATAGTTCTCTCAGATCAACAGGAACACATGAGCTAAAGGAGCTCAGACAAAACTAAACAAGGTGAAATGGCTTTTAGCTACTATGCTGCATTTTGCTGGAACAAACTGGTTGTTGGCATTAGATCCGCCGGAACTGTAGCATGTTGAACTAATTCACCATTTATTATTTTTCTTATTTTATTATTTAACTTAATCTCTTATAAACTTACTGTTTATCATTTTTCAGTTGTGTATTTTTTGTAATGGTGTATTTTCATTTCATTGAACTCAAATTAGATTAGATTTTTCAAGTGACCTGTGCAACACCACCACAAGGTGGAAGCCGCAAGCATCAGCGCTCATGAACTTGTAGGAGATATGCTATGGGCATTAATCCACACCCAGAAAAAAGTATCAAAAAAGTTCAGGAAATGAAAATCCTCTGTTTTGGGATTAATATTTGAAATATCTTAAAAGAAAAACACAGCTATAGCTGGATTAATGTTTATAATACTTGTGTGCAACATTAACTCTTTAATGTCCCAGATCACACTAATGTGATGGACTGCCATGCCCTGGAGGGTTAACAGACGAACGAGGAAAAACCATTCTATCAAATTAAGCCAGGTCACGTTTATGCATATGCTTCAAGATGATTCATGCTAACTTACAGCAGGACAGCTGTAATATTGGGAATATCACTCATTTCCCATAAGTTAAAAACTGACTGTGGAAAAACTAAAAGTGATGAAATCTTTACTGGTGTTCACAAATTATCAAAGTTTCGGATAAACTCAAATTCCAATGAGGGATGCAGTGACATGGAAACTCTAGCTCAATCCAAACATTTGATTTTTTTCTGGATGTACATGTCAATGCTTACAGAAACTCTACATTCACCTTGATCGGCATTACGTGTATGTAAACGGTTACATATGTGGTACAATGAATAAAATGGACATTTAAGCCCAGTAGCCTCACTCTATTTAAAATGTTCAGATGTATAGATCATAAGATTGAATTATTGGTCAAATGTAAGCGCTGGCTCCATGCAGATGATTTTTTAAACTGATAATCTGCCAATATCATGATGATTCAGATTAGACCGGTGTCCAGTGAAGGTCAGCTACACCACAGTAACAGTCCCAAATGACAGAACAAACACATTTTACTGCCTATAAAACAAATATAATGTCTTTACTGATTTATTTCATGCAAATTGTAGTAAGGCAGCAAAACTGCCCCATGTGAAAGTAACAGAGCTCAAGTCTGCAGAATAGACTGCTCCCAAAATATTTAAAAGAAACTTCTGATTTGACTTTTTCAGCCATGATACTTGTGCTTTGGGTACAGATCGATACAGAATACTGACTGCAGACCCCAGTGTCAAACCCAATGGCATCACAGCAAATTTTAAGGTATTGAAAACATGTCTGATAGTTGGTTAAAATAATCAGAATGTGATGAAACTTGATTGACACCTCTAACACCTATTACACTCAATGTATGAATAACTGTTTATAAATAAATAAAAAATATAATCAGCCAATTTTTTACCAACACCCAAGCCTATTTAATTTAATTTTAAAAATATTCTGTGCACATCTGGACAGTATGTTTACTCTGCTAAAATACATTCATTTTACTGCATTTTTTAATTCTTCATGAATTTCTTTATCAAAGTACATCAATTCCAGTTTCAACTTATTGTAAATGTTTATACAACCACAGTGGATACACAAAAAAACAGAAACCAGCATCTGTTTGCATTCCCTCATTAGTGCATCCGTAGGTCTTTTACACATGGTAATAGTTCCCAGCACAAAACTAAGCCCAATATTACTGTTCAACCCCAGCGCCAGTAACGGGACACAGCTCTCTGTACCATCTAAGCCCTAAAAGCATCATTTACTTACTCTTCTGTTTTTATGTTCACAAGAATAAGACCCGAGTCTACAACAAAACGGCAACAAAAACTCCACAAAAAAGATGTCACTTTAACTGCAGAGACCATAACAGGAAGTCCTAAAAAATGAACAGCAGGCATTTCCTCTGGGCATAATGAGGCTGGCAATGGCAGCTCACTTTCCATCCCCTTTCATTTTCACAACAATAATAGAGCTTTAACCTATGTGATGGACATAATAAAGCATTCCTATAGATGAGTGTTCAGACATCCCTTCTCTAAATCCCAGAAAAATTAGACCAAAGGCTCTTAATGTTAAACTTGATGCGAACCTATGGCAAATCCTTCAGAATAAGACTTATTCAGGTTCTCCCAAACAGTTGTCTCATTACAGATAATCCCAGTTAGAACTGCAGAGTAGCTCCTGATCGTTTTCCAGCTCCGAGTCTTCGGATCAGGCTGTTTTACAGGTTGAACTCCTCTCAGATACATGGCATTAATATTAATTTTATAATATTAATATAGTAAACTGATTCACTGATGTGAGATGACTACAAGACATTGAGTACACAGACTGACTGCTTGGTACAAAAAAAAAAAAAAAAAAAGATTGTGTCAAAGACGTAACCTGACAATCGGCTCACGAGTTTCTACACTGTATAAAATCCAAACGTAGTGCCTACTTGATCAAGATCAGAGAAAACAGCATCAGATCATATCCAAGATTGTATTTACAAAGTTAATTAACTTAAAGTCCCTGGGTGTTGATTGGTCCATTTAGAACCTTTTTATTCAGACTTTTAAGGAGTAAATTCCTTTTTATGGACTTTACTCCAAGCTTAATTAATCTGAAGCATCCGCACAAGTTATACTAGTAATGGGCATTTCTAACAAAAACACTTTGATAGTCACTGAACTTTTTGACTAATCTTCAGAAACGGATTTGCCAACTTCCATTAAACAACATACAAACACATTCTCTATGTGTGCGTTTGCACAGGGTTGGGTGGCAGTGGCTTAAAACAAGTAGAAAATATTTAAGAAAAGAGTTAAAAAAAAGTTATTTATTTTTAAATATATGAATTTTTGAAAATCGCAACCCATCTGTAATGGACACCATGAGTAATGCAAACAAAATAAAGACAAAACAACTAGGATCTTTCCCATTTCATGGCGATCATGCTCATTATGGACAGCCTTAAAAATAAACAGTAGTTTTATTAAAATAAAACTGATGTTCTGTTCTAATTTTTCTAAAAATAACTTTAGTAAAATGACCTAGTGACCCCCAAGTGTCCTCAGCTGTCGCCATGTAGGCAACACCAAGCTCTGATCGGTCTCCGATTTCTAGGTGGATGCGTCATGCTGCTGCGGTCACTAGAAGGGGTCAATGAGACCCAAAAAAAGGCCCTGATCTCCTACAGATTACTGAATAAGTGTAGCTCACCATCGACTACACCATGAACGGTAAGCATGCTTTATTGCTCATGAAACCGAAGCTCCCAATGTGTCCACTGAAGGTGAAAAGGCACTACACAATTTATTCTTCACAGAGCTAGTCTTGCAGTCTTCCTGCGGGTGAATCCTTAAAGTTGAACTTGAGATAGTCGAACACTATGTGTTTTATAACAGTTACAGCACGTGACCATGGCAGCGCTAACTGATTATGTGCAGTCAGTCACATGGCAATCCTGAATAACCTGACCTGCACTGCTTAAAGGAATACTTCACTGATAAACACCAAGTTAGAATGGTCACAAAGCTAAAGGGTCACCATTTGCAGCACAGCCACATGACTCAATAATACTACATGGTCCCTGCTCATTGCCGTAAGTTTAATCTGAAACATCATTTTTATAGCCACTTTAGCAGGTAGGACAGAGGTGCGGCCAGTTTGGACAAAATAAAAAAATAAAACAACTAAATTTACCGGCTGTTGAACATGCATCTTGGGAGGGTGTGGCCAAGAAGGCTGTAGATTGGAATGGTTGGGAAGGGTGGAGACAGTCTAGTTAGTCCATCTGAGATGGTCTCATCTAGATTTTTCTGTAAACATTCACTAAAAACCAGCAAAACAACATGTCGTATTTCCCATGTAAGCCAGTAGTCACAAAAAAAAGGTCATTTTCTTGATCTTTAGTGAATATTGTGTCGACAGTTTTTTTTTGTGCAATATTCTCTGGAACATTTAAAATATTCCATGCAGCAAGTCATCCAATCCTGATGAGCACCTACTGTAACTTTCAATCCCTGAAAAGGACATTTGTGTTGATAAGCCCCAGCAAATGGACCCTATATAGAACGGTCACAGTTCACTCATCAGTCATCTTACTGGACACATTTTATTTACTTGATTTATGAGCTTTTAGAATTCATTTTAGTGTACTGTGTCATGGTTAACTTTTAAGAAATCAAGAATGCCATTTGCTAGAGTGTGCTGCAGAACTGCCACTGAAAAATGTTGATGTTTATCACTGGTGCAGTAAATGCACTTTGTTGATGGTCCCTTAGTAGTAATAGACCCTTGACCAGCCTTCAGTATGAGGAAAGTCAAATATCCAGCGAATATCCCAACCCACAATGCCAAACTACACGTTTAACATTACTAACTACACCAGTGCAGCAGAAGGTGAGCTCCTTAGCCAGAAGGCCAACTTAATGTCAGCCCCTGATGCTTCTACTTTCTATTAGATGCGTCCTACTTCTATTAGTAAGGTGGAACAACTGCACTCCCAAAGACTCTTCAGTCCTCATTCTTCCCAGGCATAGCAGACGTTAGCTTCTTTAGACAAGACTCATCTGCTCAACAAGGTCCTGGCAGATGCCCGGACAAAGCTCTGAATCAGTACAAATGACCCGTTTAAACACTAAATGTTGATTTTTAGTGACATGACATCTATACACCCCTGAGCTTGATCATACATGCTGAGGGGATTAAAAAAACAGGGCTTGCTTAAGTCACACGCCTCCAAACCAAGAGGCCAAAACGAGAAGACACTGCGTAAAATAAAAGTAGCTGGAGGCTGCCCATTTTGTAAGACCACACCAACCTGCAAAGCTTATTCCCTATACACATATACATAAGAAAGACTGAAGTAAAAGAAGGGAGGAGGGGTTCGAGAAATGGCCCACCAAGAGTGTGTGATTGCAGTCATTAACACTGCCTACCTCTTTAATGCACTCTGCAAGTAAGTCACTGATTAACCAATCTTTCCTCCACAATTTTCCCATTTCACACAGAGCTTTGAAACCCTGTTAAGAGAGCGCGGGGTCCCGGACCACCTATGGCTCTGGTCTCTCTTGCTCCTGTCTGATCTCCACACAGAGAAGGTGTGTTGTGGCAGAAGAGGAAAAAGGGAAAGAAGCGAGAGACAGAAAAAAAAGAAGAAGAAAACGGGAATCTCCCCCACTCAAAACAGGGTCACAGCAATAAATGTTCACCAGGAGCCGAGCTCGCCCTTTCGTTTCTGAGCTCTTCAAAAGCCCCCGCAAGAGCAAAAGGGGGGGTTGAAGAGAGAGAGAGATAAAAGAAGATGCATTGTCTATTTGGGCAGAGGGGGTGTATCTATGGTAAAAAAGAAAATGAGTGACACAGGATGTGAGGACTTGAGGTTGCACGTGTGTGCTGGTGCATGCGTGTGTGCTGGAGTTATGAAGGCCAAGCAGCATGGTGGTGTGTAGATTTGGTGGGTTTATGGTTGATTGTTGCTGTTAATGGGCAAGATCTGTTACTCACTGATAGAGAAGCTTCCGCACGTGTGTGTTTACATGTGTGTGCTTTTGGAAGAGAGAAGAGAGAATACAACAACTGTTTTGCTTCTTTAACTGATGGAGGAAAGTGTAGTGAGGCAAAAGGACAGTCAGAAATCAGTGTTATGAAGATTTTTTGCTGTCTTTATGATCTCATCAAAAGGGAAATAATTCTGGGGGAATTTCCACATTGTTGTACACCTTCTATGGCCTTTCAGCAATATTTGGGGAGCAGACATCAGACTAAGTACATGCGCCACAGTTAAAATCTTCTAAAGCAGGTCCAGAAAAGCCGGTGAAGAACGGCAACAGCTTGAGACACTGCTTGACTATTCAAAGACCATCACAGCCTTAATAAACATTTGTCAACTTTTGGGAAATTTGGGAATTCAGCATGTCAACATGGCCATAAAGACCACAGACTGCAAGTGTGGGCTTCGGGACCGGCGGAGGAACACAGGAAATGATTACGGGGAGGAAGAGGAGGAGTGAATTTTGACATCCTCTTCCAGGGCCTGAGGTCAGCCCCCTGCCTTTAGGACACTGCTATGCTCAACCTGCTGCAGGGGTCATCCAGGGCAAGAAGGCACAAAGGCTCCCTCTTTCTCCCAAGCACGGACAGCACAGGGCACTAAAACAAAGGAAAAAGACAAAAACACACTGCTGTGGTGTCTGGGTCTGTTTTGTTGGCGTTACAATGAAAACTGCACGCTTAAAACCCAGCGCTGCTGTTCACAAAAACAGCTCAGAGAAACAGGAGTGGCCAGCAGATCAGTTTGCTCCTGCAAATTTGACCTTCACGGGTGTAAAAACTGAACCCAGATCAGCAGCCACACTCCTGAGGTGGAGTGCGAGTGACAGGCTTATTTTAAAAAGAACTATGTGTGGGCAGGAAGTTCAACACCGTTGCTATAATAAACGGTCATTACATGCTAGGGCAGTACCACATGGGACCCTTATACCGTTATTGCAATACTGGTCTCTAAAACATTGAAACTGCAAAAAGGTCAAGGCCAGATGGGCCTCTAACCAATCACAGAACTTCTGTGTAAAGGGGCGGGGCTAAACTGTTGTAGGCTAAATAAGAAGATGTATGCAGGTTTTGAGTTTTAAAGCTTATTTTCCATATATCGTCGGTGTCCAGAGAAAACCATGAATGTCCATCTTCTCTACATCAACACAGCAGCTGGTGTTTACACTGTGCACATGCATTAGAAGTGAGGATCGTTAACCTGTGAAGTTAGCTGTGGACAGTGGCGATATGGACTGCATTGCTGGGGGAGTGAAGCTGATATACAGCCTTTAATATACTGAAAGGCATCACAAATGCAATACCAATATTTCGTCCATACTGTGCCGCCCTATTACACTACTCAGTAAGAGACGGGCAGCATCGGTATTAGGACTGGGCAATACATCAAATGTACTGGATGTAATGCGGCTTGTCCTACGTTTGATGTAGCAAACGTCTATTGCGAACCTCAGGTACAAGCTGGCACAATTTCTTTAACGTGCCAGTGTTAAAAGCATCTAATTATACACAGTGCATCACAATGCAGGCTAAAAACATCACAATATTACTTACAGTACATTTTCAACAGACAAATGGACCTGAACGATTCACAATTTTAATAAAAATTAAAAAAATAATTTTCAAATCTTTGAGTTTCAGCTTTCCAGGGAAGTTTATTAATAATAATAATAAATAATTACAGAGCTTGTGAATTTCAGTCTTATACAGTACATTTTACTTATTACTTATACTTACATTTTTATTTAAAAAATATTATTATATCGCAATTAAATATTTGCCCCAAATCATTCAGCCCTAATTTAGACCATTTTAAAGCCTGTAATCAGCAACTACCAACCTAGAGTGACTGCATAAAGTGCAAAAAAATAAGTATATATAAAAGTAATAAACACTATAATTGACTATAAAAGTAGTAAATATGAATCAAATGTTAATGTCTTCAAGTTCCGTGATGCTGTATTTTTTATCACGTTGTCCAAAATGGATTGAGGATGAAGGACCACAACTTTAATGCAGAGCAGCTACAGACCTCAGGCCCTTAGCTTCAGAGCTAGAGGCAGGTTCATGTCTTCGAGTAAGCTTTTCACCTGTGGCAGATTTCTGGTTAGTCTGAAGGGGGAGAAACACTGCTAAAGACCAGAACAGTGAGGACACTGGCTGTAAACAGTGCTGCCATTTGTCAGGTTAAGGAGGATTCTGTTGCATCCAATCTTTCCAATCTACTTGATACATATTACAACAAAAACACTTCTCAATTACACAGTTATGGAAGTAGAAGTGGTGTAAGGCTTTCGGGAATAAAACCACATTACACAAACTTACATTGCGAAATGACAAAAAAATTCCAAGAGTTCCAAGGCAAAAGGCAATGCTACAGTTCTGAAAGAACCGAGTTTGATGACGCAGCAAGATCAATGCCATGCACGGTAATATGTTTGGAGGCCGCATACAGATTTGAGCTTTACCCTCAGGGTGGTTAAGGATGTACATCCCGAGGGCTTCTTACGTGCCCATGGTTGCCTGGGGCACGGAAATTATCCAAGGTGGTGGGGGTGGTCAGGTCGTTCACACACTGAGCAAAGCCCCCTTGAGGAATTACAAGAAAGTCAGGCTAAGTATTTACGCTGTGGCAAAAGTCTTATACATGCTCATACGACTCCATCTTCACACCAAAACACAATCGACAAGCAGAAAAGTGATATTTTGGCCTTTTATTTCAGTCTTTCGATTCAGAAACGTTCTGGTACACCTATAATGATGTACCCTCCAGATCGGACAGGCCCACTGTTGCCCGTTTTAAAAAGAAGATAAAAAAAACCTTAATTTTTCCACAGCCTTTACTTAACCGGATGCTCTATTTTCTCTACTTTTATCATGCACTTTAAATCTCACTTATTTATCGTAATTTGATTTTAAGCCAAATCGTATTGCTTACTTTTCTTTTTATGCTCACTTCCTTCGTGTACAGCAAACTGAAAGACCCCTGTGTATGATCACGTGCTATAGAAATAAACTTCTCTTGCTTGCCAAACAATCTCAGAATGTGGTACAAAACGTTTCATCATGAGGGCTTTATAGATCAACTCGAGCTCCTTAAAGATTTTCCACTGTCAACGCAGTGTGTCAAGACTGATCATAATGAGCAGAAGAACAGTGGGCTGAGAGGAAACCCCAACGCAAATCAGGAATAAACGAATGAGAACAAACATATGGAAAAGAGGTCAATGACACGATGGGATAGTGTAGGTATAGAGCGCAAACATTAAAGCAACGTCTGGGGAAAGGAAAATAAGGAAATGGTCGAGCAGCAGTGAACATGTTCGCTAAAACTCTGGGTGTGGATTTCAGCAGATAAACACAAGGCATCTCTGAACTCTCGCTCTGTAGGAAGAACGCTGGGGTATGGAGGAAATGCCAGAGTTGCTGCAAAGAGGGTTTTTTTTTGGCGCGTGTGCAGGATTCACCTGCTGTGCAGTGGTTTCGTCACATGGCTGCAGTCAGATTAAAGCCTGTACATCCATTTTAATTTATTTTCTTATCATATTTAAAAAACAATTTGAAAATCTGCTGCCCCCCATTAAGGGCTGAACAATTCATTTTAACATTGAAATTGCAATTTGAAAGAGAAATTCACATTGTAAGTTCAGCAAATTTAATTGTATCCTAAATTACACAAAATTGGAAAATAATAATATTCATTCATTTAAAAATTAAATAATAATAATGCAGAGCTTGAGAACTGGTGCTCTGGAACACTCAAGCCTCAAATATAGAAAATGCCTTTTTGGGAAAAAAAGTGTGTGGGTGAACAACAGATCAGTTTAAAGGAAATATCTGTGTTGAAACTGAAATCGAAACAGTGGTAAAACGAATCACAATTAGATACTTTTCCCAGATCCTTCAGCTTTACCTCTACTGCGTGTGAAAATTATGACTAAACAGTCATATAAACTTACAGTAAAAGTTACTGCAAGCCCCTTCTCCTGTAAAAGTTGCCCTGACAGTGATGTGGTTATGCACGCCACCTGTTTTTAAGAAACGCGGAGATTTGAAGCACACAGAGTTTCTGGATGTTTCACACTGTCAACTTGAACCAATAGACGCAAATACAAACAAACACACCTTAAATGACTAAGCAAATACCGTCTCCAACACTAAAGGAGGAGGGTCTTTCCAATAGAATTGCACTCAGTTTCTGCAATCTGTTCATCTAAAACTGTTCCTCCATCTTCTTTGTGGAAAAAAAAGAGAGAGAGAGGTGGGGGGGGGGGGATGGTAAGCGAAGAGGAAAAAGGGCCGCTTGTTTTTGCAGCACAACAGGCCAACGCGGCCCTCTCGCTAACCCTCGGCTGGAGAGGAGGGGCGACAGCGCCGTCCCTGACGAAGACTGAAAGAACGTCACAAACCTAACACGCCGGCTCTAAACCACACTTCAGGTTTTAATTTTTAGGGAGCCTTTTACACCATAAATGACTACAGACTTATGAACATTACACCCCAAACTGTGCACTTTGAAAGAACAGTGTAAGTTTGCAGTGGCAAAACAGTTTAAAAACAACAACCACAAGCTGTGGGACAGTGAGGTGGTGGCTATAAATTGTAAGGATAGAGCTATTTTATCATTTTATAGCAGAAATTTGGGGGGGGGGGCTGCCCTTCAGAGATCATATACTGTACCTACACAGCAACAAAACTCTCAGGACTCATTCAGGACGATCAAACACAACCAACTGAGTATACACAAACATACCATCTTTCTAAAACCCACTCAAATGACCCTTACTTGGTATTACTGAAACTCCATGGCTAATGTAGTACAAGCCCACAGGAGTCTAGCTGTGCTCCTGGTGCCAAACTACAGTGGTGTAAACCGTGACTCTTCTGAGAACTGCCCCCTTTTCGGGCAACTTCAGCACGGGATACAATTTGCTGTGAGCAAAAGCAAGAACTTGGCAGGAGTAAACTGCCGCAGGTTCTTTGCCAAACCACTGCAGATCTACATCTTGCCACCTGGTGACATCAAAACTCATCTCTACCACGTTTTCTCTTGAAGGCTCTCGATTTCAAAGAAACCTCTCCGATTCAAAGCAGCACCTTGTTTGTGATGCTGTGCGCCGCTACCTGGAAAGGCTGCTTTTAAAGAGGTTTGTGTATTTGGGAATGTGTTTTTTTTTTATTGGAATGTTAGGTAATGTGTATGATCTAAACCTCTTTTCTGTCCAAACTATTGTTCTGGTCCTGCAGACAGAGATACCAGAACAAATATAAAGGTTTGAAAGAAAAAAACTGCATATTTGGGAGCTTATCTGAACCAAGTTTGATCAAAGTTTTTTTAAGAGCAGCCGGAATCCGAAATGAGCGTAATCCCCATGTGTTAAAGACCAAAGGGTGAAATAAACTATGCGCGTTTGTTGACTGCTGTGTGCCTGAAGTACAGTTTAAGCTGCTGATAAGAAGTTGCTGATACTCCCATGTGTTTCAAAATGGAGGAGAAGCCTTTGCAGCCGGCTCTAAGGATGTGCTCGCGTCTCTGCACCTGCAGATGGCCTTTGCAGTTGGGATTAAAGTTAAGCTTCTGCTCTGCACCTTCTGCCTCCGAAATGGCTGCTGCGATCCGAGCGGTTCTTCCGCTTGGAAGTCGACCCGGCAAACAAGCAACAGCTGACGCGCGACGGGTACGAAAACATCACACATCTGGCAACTTGCAGCACCCCACTGATTAAAACTGGAGCATCTTCGAGGTTAACGGGTGCCCACATTTCTATAAAACGAAGACAAAAACGCAAGCAGCAACATGGAACGTCTGAAATTTGTTTTTTAATGCCACACTTCTGAATCTGTTCAAACATCTAGTGTGAAACCATGACCTCGAGCCGGTGCAGATAAATTCACACTGTTACATAAACTTTTTCTCCCCCCTTCCCCTCTTGCTCCCCTCCAGGGAAAAGAGGAACTTGCTTGCCTGTGAGCACCATGCCTGATGCAGCCGCCGTGACCACAAAAGAAGGCAAAGGAGGAGAAGAAAAAGAGGCCACCACAATGCAGGTCTCTCATCTGCTCGGGCCATGCGCTGCCCTCATATCTGCTCGCTCATATTAAAAGCTGCCATCTTAGGTTAAAGCATGGGAAGGTGGGGGTTAGTGGTCAGGGGCAGAACACAAGGACAATAAATCACTTTTCTCTATAAAAACCGTGGGTTTACATGAAAGCGTGGGGTTAGGACGTTTGTCACCACAATATACCACCAAAAACTGAAGGAACAGGAGGAAAACTCGAAGCAGAATCATGGAAAAACAAAAAGAAAAACATCAACAAAAAAACAGGAGCAGTGTTTACATGCAGGTATGAGTTTTGTTTTAAACAAACAAACAAAAAAAAAAACAAAAAAACAACGTGCCCTAGAACAAATTGACAAACTTTTAGGGGGGGAAAGATGTGGCGAGCAATTTGCATGGCACCAAATAAAGCACATTTTCTGACATTACACACTATTTGGAGATGGACGGATGGAGACAAAGCTGGAGTTAATGAACGTGTCGAGGCGAGCACCGGAGGAGACAATGAGGCCAAGAGCAAAGCCACAGCTCGTTAGCGCTGCTCTAGTGCACCCAAAAAAGTGCCCGAAATCCCAACAAAACTGCACGTGCGTGGTCCCTGAAGCCCGAAAGAGTGCGCAAACCACCAGATAGCACATTACAAACCAAACTCGATTGAAAAAAAACACAAACGAAAACAGCTAGGCGTTTGGGCCATCTGGCCTCAAGCAACCTCCTCATTTATATTGTCCCTCTCCGGACGGACGCACTTTTCTCTCCCCCGCTCCCCTCCCCTCCACCTCGCACACCGACTCTGAGCGGGGCTCTTCGGCGTGAACACGACCGGAGAGAGGTTCGGGGCAGGTTTAAAGGCTGTTTAAAGTGTGTTTTTACCGTGTGTTGTGGCTCCAGGGGGTCGGGGGATCTCCCTCCTTCACTGACTCACCTCTACACTCGCTCGCACCGCCTCGTGTCTCGCTCACTCAACGCTAAATTAGCTTTTGCTAACGAAGCCGCAGCTTTGGGCTTTCTTTCTGGCCGTCGGGGAGGGAAAATAGAAAAAAAGATAACCACATAACCCTCTACGCCCTCAGCCGTTCAGAAAACGAGATAAGCTCATATTCCCATTTATCCAGCGCAAAAAAACTACAGGAGGACTCGCTCACAATGGGGCAAACGGAGGAGGGTGTCGAGCTAATCAGGCTAACGTTAGCATACGAGCGGCGATACTTTCGGACACTTCACAGCGGGGCTTTAACGGCGAGGGAGGGGGAAGCCGACGGAAACATGACTTTCGAGAGGATTCGGGCACGTTTCGCTGGAAAAACGCGCAAAGTTAAGCTAAGCCGGCCGAAAAACACACTTTTTGTCCCCCCCTTCTTCGACGTGAAAGTGCACAAAAGCGCCGGACGGACGCTGAGGTAAAAACAGAAGAGCAGCGGCCGTTAACGGACGGAATTAAAAAAGAATCAAACGCCACGAAAGTTCGATAGCGAGCGCGTTTCAAAGCACAGCCATGGGAAATAGGGGGGAAGCAGCAGTAGCGGGGTCTGGTCTCTTTCTCACTCACCTCAACACCGCCGCGGCTCGCGGAGCTTTCCTCCCGGAGTTAAACTCCAAACCGGCTCGTCCAGGATAAAGGAGAAAACAACCGAAAAACTCGCGATATAAAGGTCGATTTCTTCCCCCCCAAAACTTCTCGCTGGCGGCGGCGGCGGCTGCTGCTGCTCCTCGCCGGCTCTGCCTCTCTCTCGCTGCTCTGAGGGTGAAAAAAAATCCAACTCGAGTTTTTTTTTTTTTTTTTTTTTTTTAAATTCTTTTTCCTTTTTTCTTCCACTTTTTTTCTTTTTTGTTTGTTTCCTTTTGTGTGTGTGTGTGTGTGGGCGTGAGGGTTGTTTTAGGTTTTGGGTTTGTTTGTTTTTTTGTTTTGTTTGTTGTTG
>JBBPDA010000001.1:19206230-19216692 GCA_037974385.1 Arnoldichthys spilopterus | reverse complement strand
TCTCTCTCTCTCTCTCTCTCTCTCTCTCTCTCTCTCTCTCTCTCTCTCTCTCTCTCTCTCTCTCTGTCTCTCTGTGTACATTTTTAACTCTGTGAAGTCCAAATGTCCTCATAATTATAGGAAAATCTGTTGAAGTGAGGACATCTTGTTGGTCATCACAAGGAAACAAACAAAATTTTTTCCACAAATTCAAGTATTTTAGGAAAAACTAAAAGTGCAGTAAGATTGTCTTTTGTTTACTGCAGTTAAGGTTAGGGTTAACGTGTTTAGGTGTTGGTGTAGTGTTAATGAAACACGGTGTAGTATTACACAAGTCAATGGAGTGTCCTCCCAAGGATAGCAATACCTGTGTGTGTTTGTGTGTGTAAGAAAAGCCAAGCAATGTAGTGTACAAATTATATTATGTTTATATCTTGTTTAATATGTGTAATATATCCAATGAAAAACGGCTTTCATGGTTTCAGGATAACAGCATATAAATGAGAGAGAACAATAAAAAGACAAAGAACTTTGTTAATTTAGTCAATTACATATACCATATCCAATGTATTTGTTTTACTGAACCTAGCATTTGATTGAACATAAGTGCAAATCTTGAAAACCTCAATGTAATGTTAAAAAAAAAACCTTAAGAGATCCTAGGTGTGTTTGCACATCCACTTCCCTTTAGTTTTTGAAGACTTCTAGGTAACAGTTAGTTTCTAACACAGTGACAAGAGCTGAAAGGTCCTAAAGCGTTGTGCATACACAAACGCACTGCTAGTAGAGCTCCAGGGGGAGCCAGATGGAATGCTATTTTAATTTAAGTCAAACATGTCGAGTCAGGTTGAAGTACTTGGTGTGCATCGCCCCAGTTTTCTCTTAACATCTTCAAAATTGCAGTCGGTATTTTAGTCACCTGGCGGCACTGTGGACTGAGAGAAATGAAAGTTCTAACATAAACAGTGTTTTGTGGAAATTTTATGTTTAAAATAATTTCATAAATAATTATGTTTATGTAGTTGTATATATTTAATGTATAATGTTTATATAATTGTTTTATAATTATAATTGTTTATAATGTTGTAATATATAATGCTATATATATAATATGTTATATATAATGTTTATATTATGTTTATATAATGATATATAAAATTATGTTTAAAATAACTTCATAATTACCCTTAAAGGTTCGCCTTCAGTATCTTTTCCTATGGAAAATAACAGTAGCATAAACCATTGAAATTGTATTTTTTGAAGTTGCAATGACCCTGTGAATTCTTTGTTCTTGTTATTTTTAGCTAACGTATGCAATTTTTTATGCATGACCTCTCTTAGCCTTCACTCTGTATGTTGATTCCCAACCAACAACGGTGGGCATGTTATATTAATCTCACTCCAGTATTATTAATATTAACCATGCTATTATCCACACTACTTGGTTACCCAGATACTAAGATACTCAGCTCATTAAGTATGTGTGGGACTGAGTTCAGCTGAGTTTGCTGTGACACCTCACTCCATTTACATCTCATGGGGGTCAAAAAATGGTCAACAAAATACACTTAAGTTGCTTTGTCAAACAGATCAAAGGGTCATGTGGTGAAACCATTTGGACCTAATCAATCACAGTGGAACAATACCCAAAGAGCATCTGTTGCTTACAGTGAGGGCTGAGATTAACTGATTTCAGGGTGTCGATGAACCCACAGGCCTACTCTGACAACTAGCAACAATAATGAAATTGGCTGAATATGGACACAAATGTATCGTTCCAGGCTTGGCAGTGGATGTCTGCATTTTTCATAACCTCCCTGTCAGTGGGCATGGTTGGTGTTTAACATCTTTGATTGAAAGTTGTTTATTCCTTAGACTCATTTCACTCCTGTTTCTCAAACCTTGGGTAATATCAAGCAGGCTTTACTCAGCATTTGGCACTGATAAGAAGTGTAGTTCCAACTTGCCATCACAACCACAACCTGTACGTGTCTAGCCATGCTGTACTATCTTCTTTTTTCTAGTTTTTTTTTTTTTTTTTTTTTTTTAAATCCGAATCGATCCAGGCGCTCGACTCGCGTTCACGAGAGCACGCGCTCTCGCTCGCTCTCACTCTGCCTCTCTCTATCTCCCTGCCTCTCTCTCTCTCTCCCTACCTCTCTCTCTCTCCCGCAGGGGGCGCGTTCACGCGCAGCAGCTCGCCGATGAACACGCGTGCGCGTCAAGCGAGCGAGAGGGCGGGGCGGAGGAGTCGCCGTGACGTAACGGACTTTTCCCTCATTGTGACTTTCAATTGGCTGAAACATTTCTGCCGTCGTCGTTTTCGGGTTCAATGATATTTCTGTTCGTTTCTTTTATTATTTATTCACAATGCTTTTTTCTCATTTTTTTGTTGATTTTCTGTTTCTATTCATGTATTCAATTTTTTTCAAAATTAATTGGCTTAAACGTATTCTGTCCTTTCATGTTTTAAATCTTTTTGTCTTTATTTTTATCGTTCATCTCAAAAATATTTTTTCATCCAACCTCCGCTCACAGAATAAAAAAATTGTTTTTTTCTAAGTTTAGTTTTAACACACAAGAAGAAGCATAGAAAACATAAAACAAAAAAATGAAACTATATAATTTAAAATATTTAAATATATATATAATTTAAGTGAATAATAATTAAATAAATAATGGCTGTCAAACCAATAAGTGCTCCAAATATATCTTTTTAAATAAATAACACAGTAACAGTAAGCTGAGACAGGGCCTGGCATCAGTCTAAGTCTACTTAAGGATAACCAGAAAGGGTTCCCATCTCCCCAAAAACTCTTCCCTGTTTTTTGTGATTTAACTTGATTACAGCGCAGCTGTTCTGTTTGTATGATGAGTAGCATCTTATTCATCTACTGAAACATGGCACATTTTGGGAATTCTGTGTCAAAAGGGTCATTTGTTTTTAGCTGCAACTGTGCCAGCCAGTAAAGTCTGCTGCGTCTGAGAAAAGGAGATTGTCGTGTTAGGGCATCCAAAGAATGCCAGATTATGATCTGGAGAGAACTGTCTTGAACATTTCTGAAAACCGACGATGTGCGGTTGGGCAAGACCAAAATAAGTCCGACTGAGCCTCTCAATCACGTTTATTTTGGTCATGCCCAACCTCACATCGCTGGTTTTCAGAAATGCTGAAAAGAATTCTCTCTGAATCATAAAAATAAACAATAAAAATATTAAAATAATATATCTACATAAAAATAATACAGAAATTAAATGATTATTTATTATGTAATTATTATTATTCTTTGGTTGCACTACTCCATAAATTAAACCAACAATAAAATCTTGAGTTCTAAGCAAACACTCAGAAGTGCAACACGTCCACTCAGACCAGCGGATAGTACGGAGAAATCCCCATGACCTGCCATCAGCGCTGACCGTCACTTCTTTATAAAACTGGTGTAGTGAGAAACATCCCACCTGCAGAGCTAAAGCCAGGCCTGGGAGGAAGCAGGAGCAGCAACTGACTGTTAAAGGGGCCCCGTCACTGAAGTATGACTGCATATATGGAAACGGATCTCACTGTGTTTGTGATGTCACAAAAACTAGCATATTTACCTTCATTTTTAAAACATTTCTATAGCGCTTTTTGCTGACGATGTCACAAAGTAGCTTTACAGAGTCAGGCAAGGAAAACTCCCCAAGCTGCACGTAGAAACCTTGGGAGGAACCAAGACTCAGAAGGAACCCATCCTCCTCTGGTCGACACCGGAGAACAGTAGCTCAGTTTAGAGGCGGCAGCAGTGTCTACTTTACAGTTGGGCCGCAGTGACTTTTGATCAGTGCGGCGAAACACAGGGCTGTCCATATGGGTTCTCGTCAGTAGGAGTGAGTGGGTTCCAGCTGTAAGAACTTCCCCCAAAAGTTGGGTATCAGGATCTCAGGGCTGTGTTTACATGACCTCACACAGACGTCATGATGCCCTTCCAGTACAAAGTGACCACCCCATGATCAGCTGGGACTGGAAACTTCGTTGGACCTCATTGATTTTTGTCTTTAGTTTTCTTTCACCCAACCTCTCCTCTCAGAGAATAGTTTTTATAAAATATATTATTAAACTATATGACTTCTTCAAAAAATATTTTCTGTCACTATTTAATAAATAAATAAATCAGTAGATAAAGTGATCAGCTGGGACTGAGAACCTCGTTGGGCGGACAGATTGGAGGCACGCACGGAGTAAAGGATGATTACCTTTCAGCGCTTCAAGGTCAAATTTGGGGTTTTATGCTCAGTAAGCTGTGTTTATCCCTCCACTGCATGAAGACTAGTCTGAGCTTTTGAAATCGTGCTGTTTTTCCTCACTGAGGCTTAAACCGAGATGCTTTACGTGTTCTGTACGTGTGTGAGAGATTTAACATTCGGTCATTACTCGTCGCTCAGAGTTGGGCATCGCGATCACGCCAGAATGTATCGTTTATGATACATCCGTATTCATTCCTTCAGCTGATTGGTTTCAAATGCGAAATTTAAACACACACACACACTAAAACGTTCTTAAATATTAAAGAGCCCATATGCTGCATTTTTTTAACCACAAGACCCGTTTATGATAAATGACCAGTTCATGATTGATGTAATAGTGTGAATTTATTTCTACACGACTCTTTATCCTATATGACCCTACATAACAGAGCTCTATTGTACTTCTGCTCCTGGACTCACAGTGTGTTTTCCATTCGGCCTGTAATCAATAGTAAACGGCCGCTGTTCCACAACAACGTTGCTTCTGTGCTCAGGACAATGACATTTTGAAATGTTTCGGTTTTCAAGATCATTCTCCATTCACTGTAAATGCTACGTAGAATAGTCTGGAACTGTGAGAATTGTCCAGAAGTATCTAGAGATTTTTGAGAACCTCCTGGAATCTTACACAACTTTCTGGGAGTGTCCAGAAAACATAATTCGCATGTTTTGCCACTGTAAATATGAACGTTTTATGAGCTGTGGTAAAAAGAAAAAAAAAAAAAACATGAAGTCTGCGAAGAACGGAGTTGTTTTCGCACGATTTAGACATAAGCAGCTGAAATAGAACACTTCCGCACCAGAAGCACAAACTGCACAACACTGTGGAACTGTGAAGCTTTAAGCCAGATTTATTTGAATGAGTTCGGTTCTGATTAGCTGCGGTCTGCACCACTGTTCAGTCTGAAACCCTCCTAACAAAGCTGATCGAACGGCGAGTTAATGGCGTGACATCACAAAAACAGATTTTTCCATATATGGACGGTACGGATGGTGCGAGGAGTGAACGGCGTATTTGGAAATCTGACGTTCCGACCCGCTCTGCCCCGCCCCCCAGCGTCCAGCGGCGGCAGGTGTGAAACATCATACGGGCGCAGGCTGAGAGTCGATGAGTTTATTATATTTTATTGTGATAGCATTTCATCTTGAGAACACAGCAAATAAAGTTGAGGGTCACAAAGTTACTTGAGTTTGGCTTTTACCACACACACCCCTTTCACAACGGACAAGATGTTCACCATATATCTATCAGAACAGAACGTACTGCCAGAGAAAGCAAGCCTGTACACAACCACTCAGACACTTAGAAATGGACGTGGATCTGCACTGACGCTACACAGCAGACTGCGGGGGGAGGGGGAGGGGGGGGCTCAAGTTTATGTATACGTATAGTCAATGGATATAGAAGTTCACCTGTGTGTCTGTAGGTGTGTGTGTGTACTTGAGGGCTATATTCATCTACTGTACGTGAACCTAGTTTTTGTTTGGAGTACGTTACCCACGTCTCAACCACAACCGACATTTTTTTTTTATTTTAACCGAATCCTGTGCGACGTGACTGTCGTCCTTTTGCCGTTCTGGAATCTCTTAAGGCAAACAGCAGACCTAGTTCTGTGGAGGACAGGTGATCGGCTTCCCCAGGTTGTGACGGAACACAGGTAAACACAAATTTGGCATTATTAAAACAGATACAGAATATTGAGCCAAAGTTTCTATACACAAGAGTAGCTCGAAGGGGGGGCGGGGGGTGGGGTTGGGTGGGTGCGGGGCTCGGAGAGGAGGGCAAAGGCGGATGGCAGGACCGAACTAAAATGAACGAAGTAAAAAGTTAAACCCTAAAATGGTGCGAGAGCAGGTTGTTGGGTGTTTTTTTTTTTTTGTTTAGTTTTTCTTTTTTGGAAACGTAGCAATACTGTTGCATTTCTTTTTTCAAGCTCTATTCGTACAGTATAGAATTTAAGCAAATTCAATACAGAATTCTAGCTCGGTCGACATACATCAAAGCAAGAAATGGGAACTATATATACAGAATGCGAATGATAAATACAGATTTAAAACAGTCCTGCTTCTCTCTCTCTCTCTCTCTCTCTCTCTCTCTCTCTCGCTCTCTCTCTCCTAACGTCTTGACTTTGATAGCGGCTGCTCCTTTCATCGCAGCCTGAACGTTTCCTTTATTTTGACTTCAGAGTTCGCCGCGGCTTGTGCACAGAACTCGCCCACGTTAACCGATTAAAATACTAGAGATGACTTTGTAGTGTTTAATACAGTTCAGCTTTGAAGTCAAAAGGGCACCAAAAAAAACAAAAAAACAAACAAAAAACAAATCAAATACAAACATGGATATATTTACGAATATGGGTTCCAAACGCTCCGGTGGTTTCTGCCTAACTAGTAACCATAATCACGTCTGCTGGAGCCCACAGCAGGCCTCAGGAGTTTCACAGGGCTTAAGGACCTGGTCTTTAGCTTTTTTTATGTTATGATTTTTTTCTTGTTTTTGTGTTTTTTAAATTTTTATTTTTTATTTTTGGACAGCCATCTAAGTACACGATCTGAACTGGAAGGTTGGGCTGTGGGGGGGGTTAAGAAAATGTTAGTGAGCGCGACCAGTCCAGTAGAAACATAAGGAGTTGGGGAGGGAGGGAGAAAAGGGGGTGGAGGAGGGAAGAGGGTGATAAAAGGAGAAAAGCTCAGCAACAGCCTCCTCCGGCCTGCTGTCCGCCCTGTCCTCCGGCCAGCGTCGAGTTAGTGGCGGCGTGCTGGGGTCCGATTTTGATCCCGTTCGCCTGCAAAAAAAGAAAGAAAAAAAAAAAAGCAAACATTAAAAAAAATCATTGTATTCGAGCTAATAGACACAGTCTGAACTCTTGTTTCTGAGTCTAAACAAGTACATTAACCCAGTCGAGCATGGAGAAAAGCTCATTTGGGGTCAGTTGTTTTTTTTTTTTTTTTGCAACCTACAAACCCTTCAGTGGTTAAACAGTGAGTTCAGGTTTTTTTGTTGTGGAAGTGGAAGTGTTTCAGAGTTTAGGGGCAGTAGAAGTGAAAGACCTATTGCCTATAGTGACAAGAATGAGGGACCGGTGCTAGACGACCACAGAGAACGAGAGACAGAGAGAGAGAATGAGAGAGAACGAGAGAGAGACTGCGCAAGACAGCTAGAGAGAGAGCGAGAGACAGAGAGAGAGAATGAGAGAGAACGAGAGAGAGACTGCGCAAGACAGCTAGAGAGAGAGCGAGAGACAGCGAGAGAGAGAGTGGACCATGGAGGTACAGAGGAGGGACAGTGTAGGGCTTTGAAAGTGAGAAGAAGTGTTTGGAGTTGGATGAGGACGGGACAGATGTGGGATGAACATTTGCTGAGTGAGAACAGCTGAGTTCTAGATATACTGAAGTTTTTGGAGGAACCTGTTTGGAGGAAAACCAGTGAAGGAGGAGTTACAGTAATCAAGGCCGTGATGAAAGCATGAACACGAGTACGAGCACCAGCATTAGACAGGGATGAACGAAGTCGAGCAGGGGAAAGAGCCTTGGAGAGGAACTTGAAGTGAAGGATCCAGTAAAACGTGTCCAACAACCTCAGGGGTAAAACGGTCAAACGAAAACATTCTAAAACTAAAAATAATCACATTTTATGTTTTTATTCTTTTGTTAAAATTTGTGAAGAAGGAAATTTTACATTTAAAATTTGGCCCAATTTACTCTCGATCTCAGATCAACAGTATCTTCTAAAAGAAAAATGTGGCTCTTCCAACAGCAACCTTTCCTACACAGTCAGAAAAAGGACACGGGTTCAGGGACGTTTAATCCCCAAAAGGTACAAACAATGTAAATGGACCTTCAGACGCTACAATATGGCCCTTAAGGTCCATGATGCACCTCAAATAAGACTTAAAGCTTCACTACATCCACTCTCCCAGGAGAACGAGGCAATGCTACATGATGTGTCTTCCTAAGTTTCCGTAGCCTTATATTCCAACTGCTCATGTCCAAATCCTGTGTGAAAACCACTCTGCATCACAAACTTAGATTTTATTACCACAGTTCACAAAGGTTCATATTTATAATGGCAAAACAGGTGATTTAATGTCTTTTCTGGACAGCCTCAGAAAGTTCTAGAAAGTTCTTAAAAATTCTAGACATGGACATTTCTAGAAATGTCTGGACGGTTCTCACAGTTCCAGAATATTCTGAAAGTCTACTTAGCATTTAAAGTGACTGGAGAATGTTCTTAAGAACTAATCAATGTCAAAATGTCATTGTCCTGAGCACAGAAGCAACGTTTTTGTGGAAGAGCAGCCAATTCTGAAGTAAAAGTGACACTTTGTCATTGTGAACACACTCAAGCACCACAATGAAATATGACCTCTGCATTTAATCCATCACACGTGCACACGTGGAGCAGCGGGCAGCTATCAACAGCGCCCGGGGAGCAGTGTAGTAGGACGGAACCTCAGTAGTGCCTGGGCCGGGACTCGAACCTGCGACCTTCAGATCTCAAAGGCAGCGTCGTAACCACAAGGCCACCACTGCCCACTCAGTTCTCTTTTTCTCAGATTTTAGACACAGGGAACAAAAATAAACCACAACTCTGTCACGTAGCGTAACCGTCTACATTACACAGGCTTGATGGTTAGAAGCCGGTCTTTTAAAGGTTGTGGGTTTGAGTCCCACTACAGTCGTGCGCTTGGGGTAGAAGTGGCCTAATGGTTAGAGAAGAGGGCTTGCTACTGGAGAAGTGTGGGAGGAGGGGAGTAAACAGCACCCCCACCCTCACCACCACACACACAGCTCAAGTGCCCTTGGGAGAGGAACTTGACCCAAACTGCCCCCCTTCCCCCGGGCGCAGGTGTGCAGCCCACTGCTCCTGCTTCTGATGTGTGTGTTCACTACCAGGGTGTCTAGGATGGGTGAATGCAGAGGACGAGTTCACGAGTCGCTGCTTACAGTGTGCGTGTTCAGTTTCCAGTAGGAAAGAACACTCCTGGATTTCCAGCAGGCTGTAATGGGTCAGTCCGGTTAAAAATACAACTTCTCATTTGATTTTACTCCTAATTTTATCGCCAACTTCTCTTTTTATGCTCGTTTTTATCCCCGTGAAGACCCCTGTATGACAACCCGCTAGATAAATAACCCTGCCTTGCCTCAGAGTGCGGTGCGTAGGCCCCATTACCAGCGCTGGAGCGGGACAGGCCTGCGTGTGTGTGTGTTATTGCAGTGGTAACACAGAGAGGCAGGGAAATCTGCCAAGGGTTTTAAACACACTCGCATACAGGGAGCGCCGTTCATTTATCACACACAAACCTCCACCTCGCCAAACTACCGCTTTGAGTTCAAACGCGGAGCTCGGTCTGGAGGTCGCGGCGCAGTGGCGTTCTTAAGGAAACTCCACTTCACCCTAAATCTGATTTATAGCGTCTGGGGGGGTTTCTCTTGGCCAAGCTTAGGGGCTCCCTGGCCAGGATCTCCATCAGCTGATGCGGTTTGGACCCGGTGCCTTCACTTTTTTCTTTCCCCTCCCACTTTTCCTACTACTCCCATTAAAAAAAAAAAGAAAAGAAAAAACACACACGAGAGAACGAGCGCTGCAGCGGGCCCGGCTCCATCCGAGCGGCTGTAACCTTATGGGATGTGAGGAATTTATGCGTTGGCGGGCCGCCAGCATAGGGGCTGGAGGCCCTTTATGGAAGCTTCACTGCAACAGACTTTCGCTGCTTTTCCCCCTTTCAGTCCTCAATGCTGAGCGTGTTTACAGGATCGCACAGGCATCCGGCACCGAATTCAGAAGCCTCTTTACAGGGCTTACAACACAATCACCATTTTTAAATGCTACGTGAGCGAATATGATGACAAAATACCTTGTATCTCCAAAATGGGAACGTGACCAGAAAAGCACAAACCTGCAGTGAGGGTTCGAGTAAAAAGACGGTTTGGTAAGGATTTAGAACCGTTACCCTGGGAATAATCCGGGTGAACAGCTGACTTAATGTAAATGTCAAGTAATATAAAAACGTAGAAAAACGGAGATACGTGGTACAAACTCACTATTAAACATAAGTCTCACTATAGAATAGAAAAGGTCCTAATATAAAATATTTACCGTCTATAGATGTTACACACACTATAGAGTATAAAAGGTCTTACTGTAGGATATATACACTGTCTTTATAGATGTTACACACACTATAGAGTATAA
>JBBPDA010000001.1:19176049-19198189 GCA_037974385.1 Arnoldichthys spilopterus | reverse complement strand
ACACACACACACACACACACACACACACACACACACACACACACACACACACACACACACACACACACACACACTGCGTGAAACACAGGAGAACAGAGTTCTTCTAGCGTTAAGGTGGAATAAATCTTTAGCTGGCTTCTCCCCTCCAGCCCTGCAGACCACACACACAAGCCAGGGATGGGCGATAAGACAATACCTTATTGTTACCGTGATGAATGATATCACCACGCTGATTACAGGGAGCCTGCGCAGACAGTGGCCAGTGTGCAGTAAGACGCAGCTGGCTGATTGGCAGGAGGCCATTATGCCATTACTCATTTATTTCTATTTATCACTTATTTTTATCCGACTGTTTGACTGTTTTCCCGTTGTTTATTCCCGAACAAGGCCTAATTTAAAAGGTCAGTGCTCAGGAACGCTGCACACGAGCATGTAGACCAATCAGTGCAGTTCCGGAACAACAAGCTCTGGACAGACCAAATAAAAACAGCTCTCCGGCCAAGGGTTCAGAGAAAGAAGGGCTGATCGGAAGAAAACCACACCCATGGTCATGACGTGGAGCTGCTCTGAAGTGGAGATGTACCAGGAGATACGAGAGGACAATCTAATCTCATTGGACGAGATGGACATACCAGCAAAAACTGTAGTTGGTGACCTTGCCAGTCTCCTGACCCGAACGCTGCTGAAAATGTTTGGATTTTGGGTCATAATTGAAGCTCAACATCACAAAAAAAAGCAGATTTCTTCGTTCCGCAGGCTCCTCGAAACCGGATTTAAACCGAAAACCAACGTTTTGTCATTTTTCTCTTGTGTTTATGTTAAGTAACACATGCAGCACCAGCCAAACCATTTAGAAACACCCAGTTTTGTGTGGTTCCAGTGATTATCTTTTGGGATGAACTGGACAGAAAGCAGTAAAAGTTTTGGCACCTCTACGAATCCTTTACATTCACTTTTAGCGCTTCATTTATTCCTTCTGCTTCAGGAAAGCTGCAAGTTCACCAGGGCCTTCATTCTTCAACAAACCCTGTTTTACATCACGTTCACAGGATTTGTTCTTGTTTGTTGTTGGTGACCTTTTTTGTGAACCTCGTCATTAATCATCTAAGGTATATTCGCTGTAATCAAACTGTTTAAATTACCAGTACAACCAAAAGATACAGGACCAGGACAGTGTACTTTGGTAGGGTTTATAAGGCATCATGTGTGCACATGCCTGAAGCAGATTTCTCCACTTGAATTACGTTAAAAAAAACAACCTTAGGTAGTTTATTATTATTATTATTTTGCCGTATCTTCCACCCTCGTCTTACACACTGCCTTACACAGACAGACACTGAGCGTTAGGCGTCGCCGCCACACACACACACACGCACGCACAAACAAACAAGGCCCCACTGTCTGCCCTCCGTCCCACAATGCATCCCTCTCCAGCAAAGGTGGACGGGCTGCTCAGCCGAGCCTTCGGCAGCCACCATTCAACAGCATCTTTGTCACGGCGTAAAATGGCCTCCCCAGCAGCGCTGTGGTCAAGTGGCCCCCTCTGGCAGAAGGCGAGTAAGCCAGGGGCGCGCATTCGAATTCAATAACCCAACTCCCCCCGGGGGCAGCTGTTAACATTAGAGTTAATGGAGCCCATTGTGAATAAATGATGAATGGCACTTTTATGCCTGCCATCTGCCGAAGTGAAAGGTTACAGGAAGGCCAGAAATGCTGATTTCTCCCGTTACATCACACACACACACACACACACACACACACACACACACACACACACACACACACGTTGGCCAAAAAGCCTCAGGTTTTACCACACAAGTCTGACAGAAAGAAGTGACCTCTAATGAGAGTTGATGTTTTATATACACAAGGAAACAGGTGATAATTTAAAAAAAGAAAGAAAGAAAAAAAAAATGCTGATAAACTGCTGAGTCAGACCTTGTCCTCATCACCATGTCAGAGGTGTGCGGTGTATCAAGTCAACCATGGACAAAGTCAGATTAAGATCACAAGCAAATAAACATACAATCGACCTAGAAATACATTTTGTATACATTTGTGCATTTTCAAAGCTAAAACAACAAATAAAATAACAAAAATACATTCGAGATCATACGACCCGCAAAGATTCAATATCGCTGCTTCTAATGAAATTAACACTGTTATTTGGAGCCAAAACCTTATTTTTATGTTCTGGCTCCCCCTGCTGGCTGATAAGCCTCCATCCAGAAGCCTGAAAGAGCTCTTCAGGCCTTTACAGCGGCACTTCTAACGAGGGCCCGCCCCACTGGTGCTCAGGTGCTGCACGCAGCTTGTAAGCTCTCCACAGAACAGCACCGATCAATAGAACAGGCTCTGGAGCAGGCGCATATGAGCCTAAGGTGGCAGTGCCCATGAGCTAGGGCTATAAAGCTCTCCAGCATCGAGCCGTGGAGTTGTTGTCTGGAGTGTTGGAGATCTGCTGGGACGAGTTGGAGTGGCTTCTGTGACCCCAAACTATTCCTCCGACATCAGTACCTCACCTCACCAATAGGCTTGGGCAGTGCGCCATCGTACTGCTGGTATGCCATTTCGTATCGTCCCCTCACATCTTCATTAAAAAATTCCATTGGGGGAAACGGCCAAATGAAAAAAGAATGTCAGCTTTGCAAAGTTATGGCACATAACCTTTGATCCCGTTAACTGTCTCACAACCTGGCGGTTACCTGTCCACTGTGCAGGCTGTGCCACACACCGTTTTACTGCTTCTCTACACTACAGAAATCCAGTAGTTTCTGTGAGGTGCATCCAACAAAAACCATCTGCCTCAAAGCAGGAAGCTACGCAGGTGCTTCTGGCCTCAAGTCTGTGGTCAACAGTACTCGGTTCCCTCGCATGCAAATCATCCCGATGAGTGTCGGGACTGCAGAGTCCCTCGCTGTTATCAAATGACGAGTGGAGGCCCACCGCTACAAAGAGCATTTAGGACAAAGCTAAGAACATCAAAAACACCTCGTCTCTTCTGTGTGACGAGGATCTTCAGCTCTGGTAGGATCTTGGTTGACTAGCAGCTCTTAATGTTAAGTCTAGCTTAACTAGTGTGAGGGTCAGGTTCTCCCTTAAGACCACAAAGCCTGTGTACGTCACTCTGGTTACTGTAAATGTATTCGTCCACCAGTACAGACAGCTGTACCGTCAAAAACCATATAATCGCTGTATTAGGTTGTTGTAGGTACGACTGTATGGAATAAATAGGGAAAACGCCCAAGTCAACTCACTAATGCTCTCATGGCTGAGTGCAATCAAATCCCCACAGCAATGTTCCAACATGATGTGTAAAGCCTTGCTTTGGGACAGGGGAATATTATGCAAATGTGATTTCATGGGCAAACTCATTTATACTCACCGTTTAGTACGTACACAGACACGAATGGAGCCTTTTGTCCATATTCTGCGGTTTTCTAAAAACTTAGTTATGGACGAAACCACCAAAAATTGTGGAGATGTGAGGCAGTGTAGGCAATAGCTCAAGAACTTCATCATCTATATGATGCTCCATCACTCAGAGCTTCCCATCTCCCCTCTTTCTACATTATTACCACCTCCTCCACTGTCGCCATGTTTGTTTTTGTCAGAAACTGTCGACTCTGCCCCCTAGTGGACGTACTGCTCAATAACCTGTCCAATGTAACCTATGCATGGAAGTATGTGGGCAGTTACAGTCATGACGTTTGAAACAAACTTATTTTCATATGTGAAGGAAGGACAGATGAGGCTCAACACCACTAGTTTCCCACTTCCACAGATAAGAAGATGCTTAACGTTGGTGCACGATCCTACAGTTGTGTTTTCCCTGCAGTATCGGCTAATTGCAATCTAACCGAACTCCCCTGCTCAGTAATTATCTGATGAGCTGAACGGGGTGTGTCAGAGCAGGAAAAACAGCAAACTTCAACTGCCCGGCCCTCTGTGCAAAGAAAAACACAAGGACACAGAGTCTGAAGAATTGCCCACTGGCATTGGGACCATTAATAAAGCGGAATCTATAGGTTCCTTAAATTTGACACTTCGTTTTATTGAGCCTAGAGTGTGGTGCGCTGTACTGGGAGCAGACAAAAAGAAGAGAAACGCCAGCTGAATTAGATCATTAATAATGCATCTGGCTGCCTCTTGTCAAGTAGGCCTAAACCTGTTCGGAATGCTGCCGTACACGTTTAGAAAAAAAAAGTATGCAGGAAGGAGCCGTTCGTCAAAAAGGACGCCCTTGGCAGAGCGGAGTGTGCAGGCTGATGGCTTCCTTCAGCTTATACTGATGCAGGGAGGGCACAGAAAGCAAGCCCAGATAGAACCGAGGGTTCATTAAATCAGACCAACAGTTAAACGCCAAACGAGAGGCTCCGACACAGACAATTTGTAATAACGGTCAGCTTCGTGAGGCTAGTGATACTCCAGGCTAGATTTAGGTGGTTTAAACTGAGGCCTGTTGTTGTTGCTTTTGGCATCCGGCCCATGTCAGCGGGTCGAAACTTTCACCCGCCGTTGCTCATTAGGCAGCTTTCCCTCCTTACCCGCCTCTATTGACTTATACAAATTTGTTCTTGCGACGGACACACCTGCAGTTTGAACGTCACCTGATCAGCCAGAACATTAACACCATTGACGGTTTAGCCATTTCATTACAGTGGCACCTGTCAGGTGGGCGGATATATTAGGCAGCAAGTGATGAGTCGATGTGCTGGAAGCAGGAGCGTAAGGATCTGAGCCACTTTGACAAGGGCCTCACTGTGATGACAAGAGTCAGAGAGTCTCCAGAGCAGCAGCTCTTGTGGAGTGTTCCAGGTGTGCAGTAGTTAGTACCTACCAAACGTGATCCAAGGAAGGTCGACTAGTGAATCAGCGACAGGGTCATGGGCACCCAAGGCTCACTGATGCATGCCAGTAGTGATGACTGGCCCATCTTTTCCCACAAAAGAGCTACTGTGGTTGCTGTGGCTGTTTCAGCAGCATGAGGGACATATTCGGTATTAGGCAGGCAGTGTTAATGTTATGGCTGATCGGTGTTAAATTAAATGGCGCTTGTTTATTTACACTGCTGACGTAGACACGTGAAACCACAGACCCATATTTCTATTATTCTGCATTTCCCTTTCATAAGAGCAGTGCGGCTGCTGACCTCAGCGATCACGGGCCCCGCGTCGGAGCCGTCACGCTTCTATCACTTCAACTTCCCCTTGGAAAGAGACCTGTTGAGTGAGGACACTTCTACTTCAAATCACCTCACATAGGCCAAAGTACAGTCACGTGAATTTAAACGTTGTTAATTTTTCAGCCCAGCAGCCGGTTTTTACTTAACTTTTAGCAATAAAATGCTTTAAATGACGATGTTACTACATGAAAAAAAATCCCTGAAGACATCATTTATTACAAGAATAATAATAATGGTTTATTTGATGAATTTGACTCGCATCAGGACGGTCGCAGGAGAGATGACACGTTTCTAGAGCCGCTAAAGCAGCGGTGATGGAGTTAGAGAGTGTTCTGGGGTCTATAAAGACGTCCATGACGCTCTAATCATGCTCAACACTTACCGTGTCCCAGATCTGCAGCTTTATCTGTTTGCCATCTATAGTGATCATTCGCGCTCCGAATTCTACACCTGCAAAGGAGAAGACAGAGTGTAAAAATTGTTTGTCATTGTGAACACCCCCCAACACAGTGCAGCGGGATGGTACCTTGCTCAAGGGCACTTCAGTGGTACGTGGGTCGGGACTTGAACCTGCGACCCTCTGATCAAGGGAAAGTCCCAAACCAATAGGGACCACTGACCTTTAAATCTAACGTTTATAAATAAATACCACACACATCAACAACATACACGAAAGCCCATAAAAATAAGCCTGAATTATCATAATAATAATAAAAAATAACAATAATAATAATAATGTTAATAATAATAATAATAATAATGTAGATAATTATAATAATAATGTTAATAATAATAATATCATAATGTTACTAATAATAATGATAATGAAGATGTGGATAATAATGATAATAATAATGATGATAATAATGATAATGATGATGTTAATGATAATAATGATAATAATAATAATAATGAATATGTGGATAATAATGATAAATAATAATGAATGTGGATAATAATGATTAT
The DNA here is from genome assembly GCA_037974385.1 of Arnoldichthys spilopterus. NCBI lineage: Eukaryota > Metazoa > Chordata > Actinopteri > Characiformes > Lepidarchidae > Arnoldichthys > Arnoldichthys spilopterus. Next base: position 19,192,038 of record JBBPDA010000001.1, on the reverse strand, counting down.
TTTTATCATACTGATCATATTAATAATAAAAATTTGTATATAAGCAACAATTTGCAAGTCCAGGTCTGGCTCTTCCCAGTGAGGCTTTAAACACCAGAATGGCCACAGACAGACCGTATTGACAGCTGACATACTCAGGAAACAGAATGACCGCAGGTCAGAGTTCAACAAAAAGCCTAAATCCGTTTGACCCTTGCAGCAAATTTGTAATGCAGAACTCACAACACAAAGAAAAGTGCAGGTTTCAGCGTAAGCTGTAATTGCTAAGCTGGACTACATCACCTGCAGTGCTGAGCTCCAGTTTCTGTCTAGAACCTGTGTAAATACACATACCAGTCTGTTCCCATTGACCAGCACTGCAGTGCCCCCGGAGGCCAAACAGGCTCATCGTGTACACCTGAGTAGCTAAAGCATCTACTAGCTATTGAACTTTCATGACCCTGTGACTTCTGGTTTTGTCTGTTCGATGCTTTTTAGGGCAGAAACAAAATAAGCGTAAGGAAAGGAAGAAAAATCCTGACCGTAATAATAATAATAGGGTCCTAGGCGGAAACTGGCCCTAATGTTAAGAGAAGCAGGTTTGCGATCGAAGGGTCCATTCCCTGAACCAGCAGGAAAACCCAGGGCTGAAGTACCCTTGAGGAAGGCACCTGACCCCCAATCGCTCTCTTGGCGCTGTGACTGCGACTGCCCCCTACTCCAGGTGTGTGCTCACTGCTTCAGATGGGTAAAATGCAGGGAGTAACATCCCCTTGGGATTAAAAATAAAATAATTACGCATAACTATGCATTGCATACTTACCCTAATAATAATAATAATAATAATAATAATAATAATAATAATAATATATTACCCAAGCATAGCATAAAGCATGTTTATTACCCTGCTAATGTTCGATACTCCGTTTCCCCAAAGCTAAATATCATGCCCCATTAATTAGCATAACACTAACTTTATGCCTTAAATCACCACTCACTCTCTTTAGAGCGTATAGAGGTGTTTATAATCTCTAACACACTCGCTTATGTGGTTTAAGCAAAAGAACATGCTTATCTATGAAAAAAATTGAATAAAATATATTCTCATAGCTAAAAGCAGGAGAAGCGGTCATGACAAACTTGATTTACAGCTAAACGATCACTTTAAATCTGCTGAAAATGGCTCTGACAGAGCAGTGAATGTACCAGGGTTTAGATAAAAAGATCAATGGCCAGAATGTCTGGTGGGAAACAGGCCTTATGAAAGTGAAGTAAAAGTGACTCTTTGTCACTGTGAACACACTCAAGCACCACAACGAAATGTGACCTCTGTATTTAACCCATCACGCGTGCACACGTGGAGCAGCGGGCAGCTATCAACAGCACCCAGGGAGCAGTGTAGTGGGACGGTACCTTACTCAAGGGAACCTCAGTGGTGCCTAGGCTGGGACTCGAACCTGCGACCTTCAAGTCTCAAAGGCAGCGTCCTAACCACTAGGCCTCCATTGCCCACTTATAAATAAATACATGAATTAATTAATTAACTAACTAACAGCCTAATATTCCGTGACTAATCAAAGCTGTAGCCAAGACGTCATTATGACATGCTGATGTTATGCCATGTTGATGTTATGCCATGTTGATGTTATGCCATGTTGATGTTATGCCATGTTGATGTTATGCCAATGAGAGATTCGCTGACTGTTCCGTCATGCGACTAAACGTTGCGCAAGACCGAAGACCACAGCGTGACTGGCGCATTTCATTGCAACACCCCTGTGCTTTAGCTTGATACTGCAGAGCAGCACGACAGTGATGGTGCGAGCTCTACAACCAAAGACTGCATAACATCTGCAGTGTTCAGGCTGATGAACCAGCTCACTCCAGTACTTTAGCCCTAACTGCTGCCTCATTTAGCAGATTATTAGGTTACGTAGCTGAACAGGCTGCTAATGTGAAGAGCCATATGTTTTTCTTTACCATCATCAAGGCTATTTGTCTATTTTATCACCTAGAAGCTCCGTTTACACAGTGTTGCGCCACCTTGTGGACTTCAGCATCAGTGTTATCGTAGCAGAAAGATGTAGCAAAGCAAAATACATTTTTTATATATTTATCTAATAAAATTAAATCAACATTGATACTCGACACCACTGTATTGAGATGAAATTGCAGCTAAAAATACTGCAATGCTACTCCGTATCCAACACGATACACACCACAATATTTTGACACAGACAGAATGTGCTGTTTAGCAGAAACCATGGATACAGCATATAGACTAATGTTGCTAACAATAAAAGCTACATTTTTAAAACTGTTAAGGGGCTCAGTCTAATCAAATTCAGCACTAAAACTCTACAGAAATTTGGAAACTGGAATAAACTGGATTTTTTAACAAAAAACAGTAGTAGAATGTGTATTAAAGGAAGTGAAACGTGCATCTGACTGGGTTAGGTCCTGTGCATATTTGGGCTGAGACCCTGCTAGCGTAAAGGATAACGGAGATAAATAGCCAGCTAGCATTACAGGGTGCTATAAGATGAAATCTGATAGGGTGCACTGAAGGATGACATCACCCAGCCAGACCAGCCTCGGGGGAATAAGAGGATTTACTGTTCTGTGAAGTTCGCTGATGTAACCAAATACATGTCCAAAAGTATGTAGATCCCCAGCGATTCCTCTGTAATCAACCACCCTGCACAGCACTAACAGCTTCTACTCTTCTGGTAAGACTTTCACTAGATGTTGGAACATTGCTGTGAGGATCTGGCTGCATTCAGCCACGAGAGCATAAGTGAGGTCAAAGTACTGATGTTGGATGAGCAGGATGAGTTGGTCTGAGCCCAATCACTTAACAGGACTCCGTAGCCCAATGCTGGGGGCTTTAAACCCCTCTAGCCTATACTTAGTGGGCATGAGCAGCTGCTCCGGACCCCAATCAACTGGTCAGTGCTTTTCTATGGAGATTTTATAAAGTGCCTCCCTCCTTAAACAAAAAAAAAAGTGGGCAATGGTGGCCTTGTGTGTAAGTCTCGTGAACTGAGGGTCGCAGGTTCAAGTCCCAACCCCGGCACCAAAGGTAACCAGCTATTGGTAGCTGCCCGCTGCTCCATGTGTGATGGGTTAAATGCAGAGGTCACATTTCATTGTGCTGCTCGAGTGTGTTCACACTGACAATTTTGTCTGCATACTTTTGGACATGTACTCCATCATGACTTTTTGGTGAGCTGCTGATTACGAGGCTCATAAACAGGAAACTCTCTCACAAAATCACACAAATAAGCAGAAAGTCTGAAAGGGAAACACGTGTACAGTTGCGTCAGTAAAAAGCCCATTAACCCAGACTACGGGCGTCGGTTTTCAGCAGGTATAAGGAAAAGCATAATTACTTCATGCAGAAATTAAGACACTGCATCATTCCTTTAATTCTGTCTTTAGATTCAAGCACCGAGACACCTTTTCTCTGCCATAAAACCAACGGTTATCTTTGAAGACCGTCCCAAGACACTGCAGACTGTATTTGGTGTTTGGAAGTCAGTACCAGCTGCAAACACAAGCCTGCCAGCTGCAACTGTACTTAATAATCAGCTGGCAGACTCACAAGAAACAACAAGTAGGTTAATTAAAGACCATTGGTCAGTTTTCGCCAACAGCCACAGCCCCTTTTTCAGCGTAACTGTGCATTTAATCCAAAATCTGATTTTACTGCCTTCAAATAAAAACACCCCCCTCCCCTCAGTAACCTACGTGGTGCCAAGCTCCCCCTGTCCCCCCTGTCGAACAGACTTATTGCCATCTGTGATCATTAAGAGGATATGATGAGTTGGTCTGAAAGCAGCTTACCGATAGTGAGATCGTGCACTGGCTGGAAGCGTTTGTCTGTGAACTGTAATAATAGGCATGATTTCCCCACACCTGCAAAGCAAACAGAGAGAAACCACAGATGAAGGCTCTGCACTTAGGACACTGCATTACAAGACGTTCTGAAACGATGGAAGATGATAATAAAACCTGTCGTTTAAGAACAAGGTCAAAAACAGCACCAGAGGGTCTGTGTCCAACACAGTTTGGCGTTTTCCCTGCTCAAACACACCTGGTTCAGCTCACCTGTTCATAGCCACGTGTAGGGAGTGTGTTAGAAGAGGAGAACGACCGAAATGTGCTGAACAAAAAAGTAGCAATAACAACTCTTCTTGGCCAATACCACACAGGGGCTCTGTAGGTCTCATGGCGGGAGTGAGAGTCGGTGTAAAGTGAATACCACCACCTTCGAATCTAGCACCAAGCTTGCGTTCAATTTGGGGGCAGTGGTGGTGTAACTGCTAGGGAGTTGCTCCACGTCAGCTGCCCACTGCTCCTATACGGATGGGTTAAACGCAGAGATCACATTTCGCTGTGGTGCCCTGTGTGCTGTGGTGCGTTCGCAACGACCACCACTCACTCAAATGTTTGTTATATCTCAAATCCTCCTCTGGATTTACTGAATTTCATGCTTAACCAGGGCAAAATGCTCTTCTTTGAACGTATCACAGCTAAAACGCTGATTATTCAGTCGTGGTTTACTCAATACTGATACAGATACTGGATTCTTAACATGTAACAGAACCCTCGAGGGTGGGGCTGCAACGCTAAAGAGGGCTCGACCGAAGGCAACACAGTTTTAGACTGAAATGGTATGGTGCAGTTGGAGATTGAGTAGTATATATCTACAGAACACTTCAGCCTCAATCTCCCCACTGTTACAACGTCGACTCCTCCAATAAAATGAAAAGAGAAACCGTAAAAATTGAACAAAAGACAATTTCAGCCACTCTTGATGGCTGTAAAACGATTACTGTATTGTAAAAGATGCTAAAAAATGTATCAAATCGATTGAGTTTTGTAAATGTTTACACCCCTAGAATAAAACAAAAACAAAAAAAAAACCAAACGTGTGGGTGTCACGTTTAGTCAGAACGGCGCAGGTTTGGTTCCTGGTCTTCTCCGAACTGTGGACTGTTCGTTTCCATCAGCAGCTCCTGATTTAATTCAAGGCCTGATCAGATTAGATCAGGTGTGCGCAAAGTCGATCCTGGAGGGCCCCGCGTCCAGCATGGTTTAGTGATTTCCCTGCGCAAACACACCTGAAAACTGCCAGGCTCTGTCGGAGGGTCTGGGTAGGGCACGCACCAAACTGTGCCAGGACCGGAGTTGTGCACCAGTGGATCAGATGAAGCAGGTGTCGTGAGGAACTGTTCGTTAGTTTCTACTCAATCTAACATTCGTTTTCTGAACAAATGCCTGGATTAACAGCTTTATATGGGGCAGTGGTGTAACTGTTGCGGAGTCGCCCCTGTGACCTGGTTCATATCACAGACCCATACAAGTACCATAGAGATACATGTGAGCAAGGTACCGTCCCCAGGCGCTGCCCATGTCGGCTATCTGTTGCCGCTACACAGACGGGTTAAATGCAGAGGTCACATTTCAAGTGCTGTGATGTGTTCACAATGGTTGTCACTTGTATAGTCTCAAATCTTTCCCTGTTACACTATGACAAAAAAGGGCAGTGGTGGCCTACTTGGGACCTGAAGGTTGCAGGTTCGAGTCCCGGCCCGGGCACTACTGAGGAACCCTTGAACAAGGTACCGTCCAACTACACTGCTCCCTGGGCGCTGTTGGTAGCTGCCCGCTGCTCCACGTGTGATGGGTTAAATGCCGAGGTCACATTTCGTTGTGGTGCTTGAGTGTGTTCACAATGACCAACAGTCACGTTCACTTTCACCAGCTCTTGAACGTTTATTGTACATCTATCAGCCACAACACTAAAACTACGGACAGGTAGACAACCGGGTGACTCTGCATCGCTGACCAAGAGAAGAGATGGCACTAGGATGTAGGGTCCTGCACTCATGGACACGTCCCACCTGTCTCAACATCGCTACAGACCAAGTACGACTGCAGTGATCTCGAAGAGGCAGTGGTGCAGTCATACTGCAAAACCTGCTCAGGAATCTTAAGAGTTCAAGATGCTGCCTCTGCCTCAGATTTTCCCAGATCTCCGTCCGTCTGAGCATCTGTGAGACACGTTGGAGAAACTGGTCCGACCCAAAGAGACGCCACCTCCGGATTAAAACGCTCTGCTGCTACACACCTCAAATCTTGTGGAGTCTACGCTTCAAGAAGCACACAGATCGGTGGCGCGGGGACCTACGCAACGGAAGTCAAGAGGTTCTAATGTTATGGCTGATCGTCACTGCTGGGTTTAAGGCCATATGGCGCGTCCGAGACCCGAACCTAAACTCTACCTGCAACTAGAGGGGAAAAAAGGCACAACAACAAATTTTTTATCTCACAAAAGCCTCGTTTGCAGCAGGTGCACCAGCTCTTGCCATATTTTGAGTGATCGCCTACGTTAACTTGGTGTGAATCTGAATCTCAGCCCTCATGACAGAACCTTAACACTGTGAACCCACCGCGGACGCTCCACTAGCGCCACCACGGAGCTTCACCTTTGTGTACTTTGGTCCGAGGACAAAGGCCATGTATGTAATAGGAGCGTCACAGGTTGACGTTCACTCCCCTTATCAGGCCATTTCACCTCGCCTCGCACTTCGTCACGATTTGTGCAACCAACATCGCTAATGTAGTCAGCGGGGTCTGTTTCCTAATGAGGAGGAGGGGGAGGCGACAATCTGCTGAAACAAACTGGCCTTCCCCACAGGAGTGTGTGCGCGCGCAAGCGTCTGTGTGTGTTTCCAAGAGCAACAGCAGTTGCTAAGAGAAGGAGGTACGCTGAAGGAGGGGCCGCACGGGAGACGTATAGAGTCAACATTATCACACGCGCGCACACACACAAACCCACACCACACACACAAACCCACACCACACACACAAACCCACACCACACACCAGTTCAGAGCACCTGTCAGCTTTACTGAGGTTTCATGATAATGTCATACACTGATCAGCCATAACATTAACACCACTGACATGTAAAGTGAGGGGGGGGGGGTTATATTAGACAAGCGAACAGTCAGTTCTTGAAGAGGGAGCATAAGGATCTGAGCAACTTTGACAACTGATGGCTAGACGATGTCAGAGCATCTCCACAACGGCAGTAAGTAGTAAGTACCTACCAGAAGTGATCTAAGGAAAGACAACTTGGGTCATGGGCACCCAAGGCTCACTGCTGCGTGTGGGGAGTGAAGGCTAGCCTGTCTGGTCTGATCCCACAGAAGAGCTAGTGTGGTTTAAAAAGTGATGCTGACTCTGACAGAAAGGGACACAGTGCACATAGGGACCTATTCTACATTAGGCAGGTGGTGTTAATGTTGTGGCTGATCAGTGCATGAAAATAGTCTAACATTTTAAGGGTTATTTCCATGGGTTAAGTTGCTCTCTGAACAAAAATCAAAAAACAATCTCTTAAATGAATCAACCCATGGGGCCAAAAAGTGCGTTTTTAAATCAGAACAAATCAAATGTTTGTCAAATGTGCCTACAAACTTTATAAAAATTGGAAAATGGTTAAAATAAATGTAACAGTTAACCACAAAACTCCAAGCGCTCACTGTTAGAGCCACTTTGCACCAATTTTATTATATTAACCGCAACTATTGGAGAGGGAGGTATTTGAGACAATGTTCTGCTATATAAATTCCATAAAAAACACAACAGTTTATAGTTTTTGCAACAAAACACAATGCATTTTTGATACAAAACTACAAACAAACAGTTCAAATCTGTTGTGTTTTTCAACTTTTAAGTTCCAAGTTTTACTGCTAAAACAAGGCCGTCGTACCTGGCAACAGCATAATTAACGCAAAAAAAAGTCATTTTACAATTTTCCTACAGCACGTTTTCCCTCGATGTTTTAAAGGGACAATATTTTCATTAATGTCTGTATGTTTATTACCTATTATTAGAGCTTAAAATACTGAAAAACTGTGGAGTCATGCACTTACATGAACAATAATATGCAGAACAGCTATACTTCATACAAACTTCAGGACATTAGAATGAGAAGCAATGAGAAGAGGATTACGTGCTGTGGTCTGAAAACAAACAAGGCCTGCGCGCTGATGCCTGATCACATTAGATAACTAAAACCCCATTTCTGGGCCTGAAAAACTGCGCCGCCTCCGACAGATCTGAAATATACTTAAAGCGGCTGAACACGACAGACGACATGACACACAACATTCACAACTTTGCACATGTTTACGCACCAATGTGAGTTTTGTGACTTTTCCTTATCTACTGGAATTAAAAAGACGGTTCATTACTATGCCTTTAAGACTGACACACACAGAGATCAGCCATAACATTAAGACCACCTGCTTAAAACTAAATGTGTTCTGACCCCTTTCTATCGGTCACCATCACTTTTTACACCACAGTAGCTCTTCTGTGGGATCCAACCACATGCATCAGTGAGCCTTGGGTGCCCAACACCATTACTAACTACTGCACACCCTGAAGACTGCACCACACTTGCTGTTTTGGAGATGCTCCGACTCAGTCATCTAGAACATCACAATAATGCCCTTGTACAGCGGCTCAGATCCTTATGTTCCTGCTTCCAGCACATCGACTTCAAGAACTGACTGTTCATTTGTTGACATAGCTATATAATATAGCCCACCCCCTTTACAGGTGCTACTGTAATAAAATAACTAGAGTCAATGTCATTCACTTCACCTGTGAGTGGTGTTAATGTTATGGCTGATCAGTGTATGTAAGTTACCTCTGCTCTGATAGGCTGATCGGTGAATATGTTATATTGGATGCTTTCAGGTGAGTGGTGTTTTGTGACATCACAGAAGCCACGGGCCCAAACTGGGGTGTTATTTCCTGAGAAGCGATTGGCAGGTTTTAGAAGGGTTGACAGTATTTACAAACCACATTATGGGCCCTTTAAGAGACACCCTTCCAGCTCAGCTTTTTACACTGGGTAACGTGTGAACACAGTGTAAACTAATACAGGCCTGGTGGGGAAATATCACAACGCTGTGTGACCAGATTTGGTTTCAGTTAGCATCGCTGCAGCGACCCTGGTTGAGCAACGTGCAACCATTTGCCCCTGTTTACAACCCTGTTTACTGATGGACTGATGGTAGGAGTCCATGCCAAGTGGAGAACGCTCTGACAGACGTGTGCGGCAGCTTTGTAAATGACAAAATAAATCCCAAACACGCTTAGGCCTAAAAGTCAGAGATGAGAAGCACCTCGGTCACACCGATTTAACAGCAAATGCAATGAGCTGTAGTTTTATATCATGGGTCTTCTGAGTGAAAAGCCTGACAGAAGTGATAAACAGAGAAACCGAGTCCCTGTTTCACAGTGAGGAGCCAAGGGCACGTTTACTGTGACCATTAACATACCTGAAACCATAAATATTCTCAAAGCAAGTGTCATTCCGGTTAAGTAAAAATCAATTGGAAGGTCTAGGATGATTTGCAGTGAGCAGAGAACCACCACCCAAAAAAGTGTCAGGTTTCAGAAAGCAGAGTCAGTGAGAATGAGCATTAACAGCAGCAGGATGGAGGCCACAACCAATGCTTTCCTGCTCAGGTGTTGACACTCATGCACAGTGACCAGAAGGCAACAGCGTTAAGCTTTGGCCTTTTACATGACGATTCCAAAATGGATCTGCTAAGACAATGAGTAAACACACTGCAGGCTATGAAGAAACACACACACAGACAAACGAGCTTCAGCGTATATAATGTCTGGTGAGCTGAAACAGGTGTAAGAGCTGGCTTTACATCTCAAGATGTTCTTCAAGCCAACAGTAGCCAAAAAATATCAACGGTTGTTCTGCATGTTGTATGTTAAATAAATAATAATTTGGAATGTTGAGCTTGTGTAGTTTGTTTTAATAATAAAAAATCATCAGTTTTTGTTCAAAAGCAGTGGTTGAAACATGGGTTTCCAAAGTCTGAAAAACCTACAAAACGTGTCACCCAATGTCTTAGACAGGACACTGTACCATAAAGGTTTTGGACCACAGTGCATTTCTTTTCATTTTTCAAGGTATTCGGTCGGCTATTTACCTCGACAAAACACATGCAGGATGTTGTAATGACGTATTGTAAAGGGATTTTTAAAACTGGCATTATAAAAATCACATTTTAACAACAAAAAAATTTTAAAAAATCATAATCACAGTGACTTTGATCAATGTTAAAATCACAATTATTTAACACAAGTACTAGTCGATGTTGAAACATGGATATGGAACTTGTATGCCACCAAAAAAAACAAAACTCCACTGATTTCTCGAGTGGCCAGTTAGCACTGCATACATCATGCACAACATGGGCAAAATATCAGTATTGCTATTATACCACTACATATTACCCCAACAAACCTTTACAAACGGTTTTCAAATCCTAGTTTTTATGAGGTCACAAAACCAATAAATTTACCCAGATCTCCTTATTTTGCCTACAGCAGTTCAACACAGCCCCTTAAGAAGTTCTGCGATTGCTCATAGGCTCATTTACATATCGCAGTTTTCTGCAGTATCAGTATTGGGATACGAAGTGCGTACGATATACTGTCCGGCCCTACTACATCATGACCCCTTGTTCCCTACTGCAAAAATAGCCCAAAAATCAAGCTTCTCTATGCACGATTTTTCTTTCACCCACTCGGAGTAATTCTCCACTAGTTAATTATGCTGATATAAAAAAAACATGAATTATCCGAGCGTATTTCAAGAACTGATGCACTACACGCATCCCAGTGCCAGTCCAGCCTGGCAGGGCCCGGCCTGGCAACACCTTACACACACACACACACACATCGCCTGGTTTACACCGCCGACGGTGTCTGCTCTGCCCCTCCACCGCCTACCATCACTAACTAAACGCTGGGATGGACATTACAACCCTGGGCACAACCTGGCAAGCCCGAATTTCGCCGAACGCCATTTTCACAAACATCTGCTGACAGCTAACGCTAGGCTAACGCTAAGCTAACGCTTCTGTGGCCTACGCGATTAAAAGGACGCTAACGTAGGCTCGCATGAACCCGCAGCCTGACTTTTCCCTTTTAGAAACACACCTACGGGATCATGAATCGTCGCGAAGCATCTTTTACGTATTTACACGTATACGTATGTTTTTATTTTTTTCTACACTGCTAACGGAAACAGTCCGCTAGCTAGCGTTAGCATGCTAACGCCCCCCTCCCTCCCTCCCAGTCAGGAGCAGAAAGGAAAAATGAAGTTTTTCCAACAGTTTGGCCCCACGGGTCACACTGACAGCCACGTAACCCACTAAGACGTGTGTGGTGTGATGTGAAACTGGGCGTTTGGAGCACGAAAGTGACCGTTTTTTTCTCGTACACGGCTCCTGTGAGGAAAAGCCGGATAGGTGTTAGCTTTAGCCGCGCAGGCGAACAACCCGGCCTCCCATCACAGGCGCCGGTCTCATCACATTTTCTCACCCCACCGGGTGACACGGGAGCAAAAGCGGGGCTCCGACCCGGCCGGGGAGGTGTAGCGGGCCACTGCTTACCCGTGTCTCCGATGATGATGTACTTAAACAGGTAAGCGTACGCCATCGCCCTCCGCTTATACACACAGCAGCAGCAGCGCCTTCTTCTTCTTCACCACACAGCGGCTCCGACACGCACAGAGCTCCCTACTTTCTCTCTCACACACGCGCGCGCGCTGTCTGCTGTCTCTACGCTCTCTCTCCCTCTTCTTTTCTCCCACTTTCCTTCTATCGCTCTATCTCCGGCTCGGTCTCTTCGACGGAACAATAAAAACAGCCCCTACAGCCCGGAGCTCCAGCAGCTGCTGCGTCACACAGACCGCCTCCGCCACGCAACCGGAACTGCACGAGCACGAGCACGCATGCACGCGCACGCGCACGGCCACAGACACAAACGCCTCCCCTCGCATCCACAACAGGCCCGTCCTCAAACGGTACGCGTGTTTTTGTCGCCCCCCCTTCCACCCATCCTGCTGCAGAAGCGGGCTCTGCGGGAACATTGCTGTGAGGATTTGATTGCAGAGCGTGAGCGAGGAGGATCACTCCATTGCTGGGGGAGGTGTGTACCCCTCTTGTTTCAGAGTTTTACATCTGAAAGCAGTGCAGTAAAGATGCACCTTCAGGAATTCTTTGCATTAACCTTCATTTATTTGCTGTAAGTTAAAGCTGTAAGTTGACCAGGTCCTTCATTCCTGAATAAAGCCTGTTTTACATCACATTTACATGATTTTTTTATATTTTTTAACCTTGGACAGTTTACCATTTAAGGTTAATCACTGTACACATTGTGACTGATTGTGTATATATAATAAATATTTCTGTAAAGAAAATAAGCTGCTGTTCCTTTAAGTTTTTTACTCAATTTATTGTGGCGGCACGGTGGTGCAGTGGTTAGCACTGTCTCCTCACAGTGAGAAGGGCCTGGGTTCGAACCTGGGTCGGTCACGGGGGCCTTTCTGTGCGGAGTGAGTGAGCTCTCCCCATGTTGGCCTGTGTTTCCCCCGGGTTCTCCGGTATCCTCCCACAGTCCGAAGGCTGCAGTAGGTAAAACACATGCCAACATGGGGAGAGCTTTAATATTATTATTATTATTATTATTATTATTATTATTATTATTATTATTATTAATATTATTATTATTATTAATATTGGTTACTGGGGGACTATGAAATGACAGAGAAGTGACATCTCGTTAACTTTCTGTGTCCAATGTAAAGAAAAGTGTGTTTAGAGTCGAGAGGCTGAGATAATGCTTCTAGTTGTGCAGATCTGGGCCTAAGCTTTTGCTGCTTTAGTGTCAGGCTGCACTAACCGGGTGTTATTTTTAGTTTCGGCGCGTAAGCGATGGTGAACACAGTTACAGCACAGGCGTCACAGCTTACACACTCAGATTTGTTGCTGATGATGTGATGACACCAGTATAAGCCAGTTCTGAGGGCACAGGTGAGCTGGAGGAGGCAATGGATGATGTTTACAGTGAACTTTAGTGTGCTTTTATATCCTCTCTCTGAAATTTGACCTTTTGCAGTATCACAGTAGGCCAGAGCTAAATCCACTAAATGTTTTTCGACCTGGTTTAAGATCAGGCCTATCTGACTCCAGGACACCATCTAAACCTGCAGAAGCCTGCCCTCTGGCAAACGCAGCCACAGCATTCTGTAAAAGCCAACCAGATTCAGCAGGGGCTTCAACTCAACTCCGGCTAACTGCACACATCATGCGGGTCTGTCGAGTCTGTTGAACTCCTGAACACACACACACACTGCTCCCCAGGTGCTGTTGGTAGCTGCCCGCTGCTCCACGTGTGCACGTGTGATGGGTTAAATTCAGAGGTCACATTTCGTTGTGGTGCTTGAGTGTGTTCACAATGACAAGTCACTTCACAAGTTCGTGTTTCTTGTTACATCGTGCAATGATGCAACCACTGTGAAACAGTGCATACTCATCTTTGATTGTCCGTGACTGTTTGTCTTTGTAACCACACCCCACCACCGAAGTCTTTGCCCAGGTACCACTGAGGTACCCTTGAGTAAGGTACCGTCCCGCTACAATGCTCCCCGGGTGCTGTTGATGGCTGCCCACTGCTCCATGTGTGTATGGGTTAAATGCAGAGGTCACATTTAGTTGTGATGCACTTTGTGTGTGTGATTGAGTGTGTTCACAATGACAAACAGTCACTTTCACTTTTAAAAACAGATGCTGCATAAAGCAAAATAAGGGCCCAGGCCTAACCTCACAACAGCACACATCATAACCCCCCACCGAACCTACACCAGAGAAAATATGCAGAAACAGCATCGTCTTCCTGCTGTTTTACCTGTTATGGCTGTTACCTGTAATGTTTATGGTCAACAACATCTAAACTGTGCTGCTAGGTTATGAATATGATGATGATGATGATGATGATGATGATGATGATGATGATTATAATTATTATTATGATTGGAAAACCCAAAATTCTATGACAGTATTACAAACAATACATAATCTGCTGGAGCTACATCCCCTAAACACTGCATTTCCCCTCACATTCTTTCATTTAGCGCAGGGGTTCTCAAATCTGGACCATGAATCCAGATTCCAGTCCTGGATTTTGTAATCACCAGTCGATGCAACTCTAGGAGGCCAATCTTTTTTATGAACATACCAATTAAATACTGGTGATTACAAAATCCAGGAGTGGAATCTGGATTCAAGGTCAAGATTAGAAAACCCCTGATTTAGTGTGTGATGAATGGGGTCAGAAGTTTTGTGAACGTAGTTTGACAATTTTATGTGCAAACCCATTAAAAATGGATGGAAACATGTAAGAGTGTCAGACACTTCATTGGACAGTCTGAGTGAACAGCAGAATGTGTGAATGAATTCCAGATTGTTTCCCTTCTGCATTCACGCTGCCGTGACTCAACAAATTTGTGTAGAAGCCTCTGATGAGCAGGTCACCTGAGAAATGTCTAAACCCTTTAATGAAAGGGAGGAGACCGGAACACACTAATGTTATGGTTCGAGAGCCTTAGCACGGGCAGTGATTTCCTTTGGGCCTCCAGTGTGAATTTGAGTGTATGCGGAGCAGCGATGGCCTAACAATTGGACAAGTTAGGTTGCGCTGTCAGTCCCTAGGATTGGCAGGGAAAATGTGGGAGGGATGAGTGAGCAAGCAGAGATCCCCCCCCCTCCCACATCCACAGCTGAAGTGCACCTAACACTCAGCATCCACCTAACCCCCCAGGTGTGCAGCCCACTGGTCCTGGTGTGTACGTCACTGGGTGGAGTAAATGCAGAGAACAAATTCACTGTTGTGGCACATAATCAGGGTAAAATGCAAAGGTAAAATACAAAATATGCCATAAATGCTTGAAATATAGGAAACATCTGTCACTAACAGCAGAAACGAGCAGGTGATTAATCCATGTATCCTCATCTGCACACCTCCAGAGCGTTTGCCATGTTTTATAATGTCCACTAGAGGACAGTGCTGGATCTCTAGCTGATCAGTCCTGACCCGTTCTCTCCTGTGAGCTGCTTTATGTCATTATGAGAACCGTTGGGTGACGTTTCTGTGTGTCTAGAGGGAGAACAGATCTGCATCTGTGTTTGTTAGTGAGGATTCCTGCAGATCAGTGGCAGAAGTGATCTAAACAAAGTTTTACACGCGTTCTGCAGTGTAACTCACGCGCTTCAGGGAGGGGAACGACCTAATTAGAGTTAATTAGAGAAGATGAGCAGCTGATTTACTCAGTTAAGAGTTTTTAATTTTAGTAAATGTGACACACATCGCTGACCTCATACGGGTGCTTTACATTTTTGCCTGGGAAAATGGATAGACACACACACACACACACCATGTGTTTCCACTCACTGGCCACTTTATTAAAAACACCCACCTCGTGCTTCCACGCACTGGCCACTTTATCAGAAACACCCACCTTGTGGTTCCACGCACTGGCCACTTTATCAGAAACACCCACCTTGTGGTTCCACGCACTGGCCACTTTTTCAGAAACACCCACCTTGTGGTTCCACTCACTGGCCACTTTATCAGAAACATCCACCTTCTGCATCTGCTCACTGGCCACTTTATCAGAAACACCCACCTTGTGCGTCCGCGCACTGGCCACTTCATCAGAAACATCCACCTTCTGCTTCCACTCACTGGCCACTTTATTAGAAACACTTCCAGTGGCTCCACATCTGAGGCCTGTCACACCTAAGCCTTCTGCTGTGGAGGTTATTGGTTGATGTTCAGGAAGGCTAGCGATTGGTTAATTAGAGCATTTGACTGTAAACATGGCTAGCCATTGGTTACTCTGAGGTGTTTCATGTACTAGGCTATATGAGGGTGATTTACAGATTATGACATGGGGATAAACCTTAAAGCTTTTAAACATTAAGGTATCGTCATGGGCGGCACGGTGGTGCAGTGGTTAGCACTGTCGCCTCACAGTGGGTTCGATCCCCGAGTTGGCCACAGGTGCCTTTCTGTGCGGAGTTTGCAAGCTCTCCCCGTGTTCGCGTGGGTTT
>JBBPDA010000001.1:19165448-19175949 GCA_037974385.1 Arnoldichthys spilopterus | reverse complement strand
TTTCCAATCCAATCAACCTACTGCAGCCTTTGGACAGTGGGAGGAAACCGGAGCACCCGGAGGAAACCCACGCGAGCAAACTCCGCACAGAAAGGCACCTGTGGTCAACCCGGGGATCGAACCCAGGACCTTCTCACTGTGAGGCGACAGTGCTAACCATTGCACCACCGTGCCGCCCCTCATTTTGCTCCATCCCAACTTTTCTGAGTGTGTTGCAGGCGTCAAATTCTACATTTGTTTATATTTACAAAGGAAAATACCAGAAATGTTTGAATAAATGTTCAAGAGAGTTAGTAAGTTTCACGTTCTTGTTTTAATTCCATTTTATTAAATCCCAAATTTTCTGGAAATGGGTTCTGTAATGAATGTTGGTTGTTGGTGCAAGTTTATGGATTTTAAAGATGTTATTTTAATAAACATACAAACAAAACAATCGTCGAACCACCGGAACACAACAGAGGGAAATTACACATGGTGAAACAACAGAGAACTGACAAGGACTAAACCAAACACAAGAGACTAAATACAGAGACAAGACAAGATACACCTGGGCAAGGGAGGAGTCAATAAACAATGGCCAGGTGAACAGGGAGGAGCTAGGGCGAAACAAGGGCGTGGCTAGAACATAA
Organism: Arnoldichthys spilopterus; assembly: GCA_037974385.1. Lineage (NCBI taxonomy): Eukaryota > Metazoa > Chordata > Actinopteri > Characiformes > Lepidarchidae > Arnoldichthys > Arnoldichthys spilopterus. The sequence goes on along the minus strand of JBBPDA010000001.1, from coordinate 19,175,320 downwards.
ACAAAACACGACACATGTGCACATGGCCAGGGAAAACAAAACGAACCCAGACAAGACAAGACCGGACCTTACAGGTTCATTCCTCTCCTCTTTTTAAAGATGTTTATAAAACGTCTTCTATAGATGGAGTTCTATAGATTATTTTGTGTATTTAGTCCACAATGCCAATAAGAAACTCTACAATAATTATATCCAGACCAAAAGCAGAAAACACAACCATCTTGTTGTTGGCACAACAGTAAAGATTACACTCACTGCTCTTTTCATCTCTCCTGCAAAGCTGAAATGGTGAAATTTGCCCATGAAGGCTAAAAATGTGATCAGGCAAATGTGATGTTTATAGCTCATCAGATTCTGCTGGAGGATTTCGGTCTCAGCAATGATCTCTACTGTAGATGAAAAAAAGAGAGGGAGAGGGGGAGAGAGAGAGAGGGAGAGAGAGGGAGAGAGAGAGAGTGTTAATAATTCACATACAGAGACTCATGCAGTTCTGAACGCATGCCTAATTAACTCTAAAGAACCTACAAGCTTCATGCTGTTTATGCTTCCATTTACCAGCCTATAACAACATTAAAGATTTTACAGCCTATAGGAGCTTTTACACCAGCCATGATTACTTTCAACCTCTTTTTGTCACTTTCAATTAAAGGGCACATCCAAAAAAAAACGATAGATCCCAGGAAGACTTTGATGTAGCATGTTAATGTGGCTAGGCTAAAAGCACTCCCCAGTCCTTGTCTAGAAAGTGAGCTGCTAAACAGCCCGTTTTGAATTGTTCACATAAAATAAAGTATTTACACATAAGAAACAACACATACAAGTGACAAAGTATTGTCACTCTTCGTTAGTATAGTGGTAGGTATCCTCGCCTGTCACGCGGGAGACTGGGGTCAGTTCCCCAATGGGGAGGTTGTATGTTTGGGGAGTGTTTAGGACATTGCCCTTAAGACCTGAAGGTTGCAGGTTCAAGTCCCGGCCCGACCACTGAGGTTCCCTTGAGGTACAGTCCCACTACACTGCTCCCCGGGCGCTGTTGGTAGCTGCCCACTGCTACACATGTGCACGTGTGATGGGTTAAATGCAGAGGTCACGTTTCATTGGGGTGCTTAAGTGTGTTCACAATGACAAATAGTCACTTTCACTTCATACCCCCCACCAATTCAGTCTTTATAGCTGTTTAGCACCACCCATTCAAGTTATAAGGCACATTTCAGCTTGGACTGTTTTTTGAACAAGGGCAATCTAAAAAGAGCTCATTTAGAGTCTTAAAGGGGATGCAACTCTCATGCCTCCCATGCAGGTCAAATATGTCCGGTCACTTTCTGATTGTTGAAGTCTGAACTTTACTTGCCGATTCCCTGATGAAAGACCGGGGTTCTTGGAGACTTCTTTTCACATCAGATGGCCTGGCCTCAAGCTTAATTCGCTGGGGCAGTCGGTCCTGGACGTATTTGCAGTTGTTTGAAATTTACACCACTTGTAGATGATTTTCGTTACAGTGGAGCGATTTATTTCAAATCATTTAGAGATCTTTTGAAATCGCCAGACACATAGGCTTCCTCAGCCTTTTTTCTGAAGACCTTAGAGAGTTCTTTAGATCTTGGCATAATGAGACATTACACACTTCAGTAGCAAAGAGAACACCACACCCAAGATGTCAGGTTTACATAGGCCTGAATTTGACAGTCACACTCAGTTTTCAATTATTTCGGATTAGTCCGTTGATCTGAGTCAGAATGTATTGTACAGCTTTATTGCCTTTTGAAGCTGAAAGTGCTTTGATGTATCTGCAAGTTTCCTTTGTACATGTAGTATTCTGTCTGTCTTTGTGATTTGTTCTATTCTGAAAGCATGAAGCATTTTGGGACGTTATCTGTTAAAATGTTTAGATTTTAACAGATAAACTCCAATAAAACAAATTGTACAAGGTGAGGTTTTGGTGTTAAGGTGTAGGGAATGTTGTACCAGCTTTGTGTGTTTTTATTTATTTATTTATTTGTTTGTTTGTTTCTTTGTTTGTTTGTTTGTTTATATAATTAATATATTCGTTTTTGGGGGTTGTTGTTTTTTTTTACTTTTTTCATTGTTTTATTTTTTATCATTGTATTCAGTATTGATCATGCTTAAGTATGGACATGGCTACTGGACATTACCCTACTGAGAAGAGCTGACAGTGTGGTTTGTTGGATTAGCATGTTGGATTAGCATGGTGCTGGGCTACTGTGGTTTGTTTTTAGCCAAGAGCTAGCATACTTCTACTCTGAGGACACATGTCTCTACTTTGCTCCCCAATTGGCACTCCACCCTGCTGCAGAAGCTGTGCCTGCTTGTTGGCAAAAATTGTTGAACTGGAAAATATTGCACCAGATCAGAAAGGATGAGGTCCTGCTTGATTCCATGGTGGCTGTGGCTAATGCTACTGCTAACACCTCTGTCTCTACACTAGAGTCTGACACTGCTTATTTAAAACAGGACCAAAAATATCTTGTGAAAGAAAAACATTTCTTCACAGGTCGATTTCCAACCTTTGGAAGAACATCTGGGTGTGTAAGCATGCACAGTTGCCTCCAGGTGAACTGCACTTCTAATAATTTAGGGGTTTTTTTGGGTAGTGGTGTCCTAGTGGTTAGGACATTGTCTTCGGGACCTGAAGGTCGCAGGTTTGAGTTCCGGCCCGGGCACCACTGAGGTACTCTTGAGTAAGGTAGGTACCATCCCGCTACACTGCTCCCCGGGTGCTGTTGGTAGCTGCCCTCTGCTCCACGTGTGCACGTGTGATGGGTTAAATGCAGAGGTCACATTTCGTTGTGGTGCTTGAGTGTGTTCACTTCACTTTTTTGACAGTTGTAAGCCCCTAAGGGTCCTTCTCTCTTCAAGTTTGATATAATTCACCCCAGCATTTCTGCCTCTTGCTGTAGCCTGATGCTGTAGATTCTTGGTGACCCTCCACAGCTGGCAGATGAATTCAATAAGTGATGTGTTTTGGTTTTAAATTCTGTCACTCCAGTCAGGGCAGAATTTAAGGGAGCCTCTTGGATTAGTGAGGGGATTTGTATGCTGAGGGGAAAATGTACGAGAGTTTCAAAAGCTACTGAACTGAGTGTGCACTGTGAACACTTAAAGCATCTCTTAGGTTTTTTTTTTACAGGGCAGCTGTTAAGACCAAGAGGGCAGCACATTTCCCATGGCTTATTGAAACTGAGTGAGTGGGACTAAAGTGCTCCAAGCTGAATGGGTGGGACTAAACTGCTCTAAGCTGAATGGGTGGGACTAAACTGCTGTAAACTGAATGGGTGGGACTAAACGGCTCTAAGCTGAATGGGTGGGACTAAACGGCTCTAAGCTGAATGGGTGGGACTAAACTGCTCTAAACTGAATGGGTGGGACTAAACTGCTGTAAACTAAATGAGTGGGACTAAACTGCTGTAAACTGAATGGGTGGGACTAAACGGCTCTAAGCTGAATGGGTGGGACTAAACTGCTCTAAGCTGAATGGGTGGGACTAAACTGCTCTAAGCTGACGAAAGAAGACCTACACCATAAACCAGAGCAGGGCTACGTCACTGGAGTTAAATTAAGTGCAGAACAGAGTTGAGGTTGTTACTGAAACGATGGGTTCAGCAGAACAGGCCGCAGGCTTCTCAGAACTAGGAGCATGATTCTGATGGTTGAGAAGATAACCGTCCTATGGAAAGCCGCTCAGACCCGACGGCATCTTCACGGCCCAGGCCGAGGAGGTGAGATGATTAAGAACGCAGTGCAGCATTACCATGGCAGCAGTGTTTTTTTTTCCCATCCTGAGAGTGTAATCACCATAGTTTCAATGATGTACAATCAAAAACGATGATAATAAGCGGCGCAGATGTAGAGACATTGAGTTTGGAAGGGTGTTTCCATGGAAACTGAAATAATAATCCTCGTGATTGATGTTTTTCTTTTGCCTCTTTTTCTCTTTTGTGTGGCTGTAAGATTCAAAGCCAGGCTTTTTTCTCCTCCAACACTCCCCCCACCCCAATTTCCCCCTGCCATCAACCCTCCGCAGCTTTATATAGTTTATTAGTCTGTCAGAATAGTTTATGAGATGTTGTTGCAAAGGAAATAACCAAGTTCTCTCGCTTAATAACATGCCACATTTTCTGTTTACACACTCCTCGGGTATAAAACAAACATCAACTGATTCATCTCCCTTAAACATGCTTTCCCCCCCCAATTGCATCCTGGGTAAACAATTTTTACTGTCTATTAGTATCCAGGTCACATCTGAAAGTCAGGGAGATGAGGGAAAATAACGACGGCAGAAAGGTTCGCAGCTATCCCTCCATCACAGATAAATATGAAATAGATAAATATTGATAAATATGACGAACGCTGCATGCCCCACTGTTCTTCGACAATTAATACTGTGACATCACTAATGGAAAGAAAACACATGGTTCATTGGGAAGGTAGTGTTATGAAGCTGGAGCAGAGCCACAGGGCAAACAGACAATGTGTGGGAGCTGAAGATGGAAGTTGGGAGCAGTTTTTCAAAATTCGTCCACAACTGAGTGTATATAGAGTGATCCAGAGTGGATTTGTTGTGAAATGGATCCGACTGGGATTTCTTTACAGTTACGGCAAATAGAACCAGACGTCACGTCTCCAACACAAATGTAGCCATTTCTTCTTCGAACCCCCAGTGAAGCTCCACAAGTCTCTTGAGTGTTTTTATGGAATGTTGATGTTGATGCTCATTCTTGCTTGATATAAGACTTCGGCCGCTCAACTATCTGTGGTGGTCGTTGTCTGATTCTTCTCTTTTTGAACTGACTGACAGTTCTGTCATGAAGTTTTGTACAAAGTGGTGGAGCCACAATCCATCTTTGCTTGCAGAGAGTGAGCCTTTGGTGGATGCTCCTATTATACCCAGTCATGATCCACTCACCTGTTTCCATTGTGGAATGTGTCAAAACAGTAAATGCTATCCTGGTGTGTGTGTTAATGGGTGTCATGGATGGGTTGAATGCAGAGGTCCCCAGGAGTTTGTCTAATGTTTTAAATGACCTCATTAATCCTGTTCAACAAACACGATAAGGTGTGTGAACTTTTTTCACCAAAAATGTCAAGACTGTTGTGCCTCCTCAATCTTGCAGGGGGTACAGAGTATAGAAAGGTTCTTACTGAGTTTATTAAAACCTAGAATATGAATATGAGCTCATTGAACTATTGCATCAACTTAAACCAACATCTAGCTTTGTACATCTTACCTCCTAGACTGCTCAAAAAAGTGAGCCCAGCCCAGTTCTTTCATCTGTTCCACACAGTTTTGACCACTGGTGTAGTTCCTAGATGAATCTTGACCAGTCCATACCAAATAATTACAGGCCCATCTCCAACCCCCCATTTCTTTTTACAGTAGAGAATGTTATAGCAGTGAAGCTGCTGGAGCGGCTATATATAATCATATATTTGAAAAATTGCTGAAAGTCTGGTTTCAGAACTAAATACAGTACAGAATCAGGGCTCTTACAAATGACACATGACATTTTAATGACAAAGATGCTGATGCTCACCTGTTTCCAGCTTATTGTGGAAAGTGTCAGAACAGTGAAACATCAATATTCTATGAACTCTTTACTCTTATTTTACCATGTCCCAACTGTTTTGAGTGTGTTGCTGGTATCAAAATGTAAATTTGTTAATATTTAATCTTTTTTTCTTGTATTGCCTTTTACAACGTATCCCAACAAACATGTTTGTACATCCTGTAGATGCAGATGTTATTGATTTACATTGTATATCCGAACTACACTTGGAAATTCCATCCCCACGTGGAATCAAACTCCAGACTTTTCTCCTTCATTATTTCTCACAGGTGGAACGAGCCACTCAGCTACATTAGAACTGCAGAGTCTCTCTCCATATTCAAGAAACACCTTAAGACTCAACTGTGCCACACCCACCTTATTATCTGAACCTATCTGTGAAGTACAATAACTTACTAGAGAATGTATTATTGTAGCACTTGCCATCTGTATTTTAGGACTAGGAGGAATGTGTTGGACTTTGTTGTAGCGCTTACTTCAGTGTTGCCCTGTGCAACTAAAATGCTTGATTGTCTCTGAAAGTAGCTTAGTGTAAAAGCTTCAGCCAATTAAATTAATGTAATATCCAGGTTAAAGATTATAGATTTAAATGTTATTTATACATATTACAGGTTCAGATATAAGCACAATGTATTTTATAATGTAAATATTTACAAAATTAATAAAATAATTAAAAATGACTATAATAATTTTTAGTTAATAGTTAATAATATTTTTATATAATAGAAAAACGGGGGTGGCACGGTGGTGCAGTGGTTAGCACTGTTGCCTCACAGTGAGAAGGTGCTGGGTTCAATCCCCGGTTTGGCCACAGGTGCCTTTCTGTGCGGAGTTTGCAAGCTCTCCCTGTGTTCGCGTGGGTTTCCTCCCACTGTCCAAAAGGCTGCAGTAGGTTGACTGGATTTGGAAAATTGCCCATAGGTATGAATGGTTGTCTGTCTGTGTGTTGCCCTGTGATGGGTGGAACCTCCTGTCCTGGGTGTACCCCGCCTTAGGCTCGCAGTCAGCTGGGATTGGCTCCAGCTTCCCCGTGACCCGGAAACAGAAGAAGCATTTGGAAATGGATGGATGGATGGATGGATAATAGAAAAACAGGGATTGTTGTTATCGACAGAGCAAATGGATACATTTATTATAGCAAACATTTTGGGAAAACCGAAGCTGTAATATGCTTTTGAAAATTCCTTACACACACTTTTAACATTCCTTCACAATTCACACTTCACAGCAATTCACATGACAAAATGTATTAATGGGGCAGGAGAAAGGGGCAGGCTTGTGGGCAACGGGGGGGGGGGGGTGTTCTTACGAATTATTTCGGGAAGAATGGCTGATCTAGTGTTAAATCTGCATTACAGGTTCAGATCATATAGATACAGATTTTATTGAATCAGTTTGAAATGAAATCTCTACATTTGAATAATCACCTTCATATTTATATTTCAGAAGATATCTGATATGATTTAGAATACGATGCCTCAGTAAGAATAGCTATAGACTGAGTTTGGCCTAAAAGTGAGGGATAAACACACCAAATGATTTACCCTCCTAAAATGCCACAGAAAACCTGTCTGAGTGTGTTACTCCTGCAGAAGACCATGAGGGCAATGAGAAAGAGGATGGAAGGTGACGTGTGTGTGTGTGTGTGGTGTGTGTATGCTTGTGTGTGCGTGTGAGAGACAGAGTGATAAAATGCCAGACAGAATCTCCTCTCGCTCACTTCCTGTGACGTTATTTAATGTAATGATGATGATGTGCCACTTTAAGAGGCTGAATCAATCTCACTGTGTCATTGTGTTAGAGCGCTCAAGCGTTCGGCACGTGTGTATGTGTGTGTGTGTATGTGTGTGTGTGTGTGTGTGTGTGTGTGTGTGTGTGTGTGTGTGTGTGTGTGTGTGTGTGTGTATGTGTGTAACAAAGGGGTCAAATCAGCCTGAGAGTGGAATGAGATCCAGAACAAACTGCTGACAAAGCCTAAACTCTGCACCTAACACACACACACACACACACACACACACAAACACACACACAAATACACAATTGAATTATACCAATATACAAATAACACACACAGCACTCAAACCCCTCAAAGCTTTACACACACTAATATCGGCCCTGATTCACACTGGGTGAGAGCACACAGCTGTTATTTTAGGTGATAGTGTAGAAAGTTTGGGGCCAGATTCAGTCCAGTGTCTTAAGAAAGAAAATTCATTATTTTTAACTATGAAATGTTTTATTAAATGCTGGGTATATTTCAGTCCATTCTGTAATAATGTTTCAGCTGGGCTGATCCCAGACCTGCCCTATTGCGAATGCTACTAGCTGATGTCAGAAAATAGTTTAGAAAAGTGGGAAATTGTGAAATGTGTGTGTGGAGCTGAAGACATAGAGTAATATTTTGGCCAGACCCACAAAACAAGACGGCATCATCTAGTCTGTAACAAAGCACCACACAGATGAATCACAGATGAATCTCGACACCAACACAGTAAAGATATTTACCTGTGAAATAAAACCATGGAATGTAAAATGTACATCCAGTGAAAAGTAATAAAAAACTATTAAAAGTATTAAATATTAAAATATTAAATATCTTGGGGGTGTAACTTTACATATTTATATCTTTAAAATATGAACACTCTTCCATAATAATATATATTTATATGAAAAAAAACATATATATATATATATATTAGTGGCATTTGTTTTTGCACTACACCAAATAATAGGTATGCTGAGTGATAGGGGGAGAGGGAGGACCACCCTACCCACCCAGACTGAGAGAGAGAAAGAGAGGACAGTTGTATTAAGCGGTGGGGGAGAGGGAGGGCCACCCTACCCACCCACAGAGACAGAGAGGACAGATCTGTTGGGCTCTGGGTCACTGAGGCATGAACTCACTGTTTGTTAGTATTTTATTTGAGACTCAAATACGTGTTTGTCTGCGATAAAGCGTCTCAATCATCCCTGAAGCTCCTAAAAATCTCCCTGTGCTTTTACTGCTCTTTCCAAGCACAAGATCCTTTAGTTTTGCTAACGTTTTTCTTCTCTTTGCTTCTATTTTTGTGTTTGACGTACATTTTAGATAGCACTTGGCCTGGATACATGCGTGGGCGCACATACACACACACACACACACACACACACACACAATAGTTCAGTGTCTTTTGTGCTGACAGCTGTGTATACACAGGTCAGTCTCCTGCTCATGTCTGAGCCAGAATGTCATGGTGTAAAATAAGAGCAGGCTGTTGAAAGTGTTATATGAGAGCTATCTATTAATACACTGCACTGTGTGTGTGTGTGTGTGTGTGTGTGTGTGTGTGTGTGTGTGTGTGTGTGTGTGTGCGTTGGATACCCATATGCAGAACACTAAACTTTCACTTATCCAATTAATAATGGTCGGAAAAATGGCCAGAAAATAAATCAGGAAGGTTTTAAGATTTGAATCGTCTTTTTATTCCTTTACACACGGTTTTCTGTGCCAAAGTGTACAGACATAACACTTTTTTTCTGCCAAAACCTCTCAAACCCTCTTTCTCAAACCCCTCCTTAGAATTAAGAATATAATTGTTGTTTATACCTTTTATAACACATATGAGCTCTCTTGGCTCCCCTACCTTCAAAAAGACCAAAACATATAACTTCAATGTGATGGGCGGGGCTAAACTGCTGTAGGCTGAACATATAGGTTTATGTTTATCCACAAATGCAGGTTAACACTGTACCACTTGGCATTCTTTTGGAGAATCATGGACGCCGCATCCTCTTAGCTAAACAGAACAGAGACCAACTGGGATGGCACAATGATACATTAGAGCACATGTCATGAGTGGTTGTACATCTGGGAAAACCTTGTTAATGCTGAATGATATATGTAGGTTTTGGAGCAACACATGGTCCCACACAGATGACGTCTTTTTCAGGGAAGGCAAGACAAAGCTAAACTGCATTATGCATATATTACAGCAGCAAGGCGTCACAGTAGAAGAGTCTGATTGCTAATTTGACCTGCATGTCACCCACTGAAACAAGCTGGAGCATCATGAAACAACAAAGGAGATCCAGAAATGTTGAGCAGCTGAAAGCCTGTTTCAGAGAGGAAAGGGAAAATGTTTCACTTTCAGAACTGCAGCAGTTGGTCTCCTCAGTTCCCAAACAGTTACAGAGCATTGTTAATGATTATTGTTAATTGTTAATAATAATAAGGGGCGGCACGGTGGTGCAGTGGTTAGCACTGTCGCCTCACAGTGAGAAGGTCCTGGGTTCGATCCTCGGGTTGGC
>JBBPDA010000001.1:19147214-19162538 GCA_037974385.1 Arnoldichthys spilopterus | reverse complement strand
TCTTATTACTGTGATACACATGTGTAATAACATCTTATTACTGTGATACACATGTGTAATAACATCTTATTACTGTGATACACATGTGTAACAACATCTTATTACTGTGATATTCATGTGTAATAACATCTTATTACTGTGATATTCATATGTAATTAGAGGTTATTACTTTAGGATACACATGTGTAATAACATCTTATTACTGTGATATTCATGTGTAATTACAGATTATTAATTTAGGATACACTTGTGTAATTACAGGTTACTACTTGTGTAAATGAGTAAGAATAGCAACTCAGTCTCTCTTCTTCTCTCCTCTCTTTTGTTTTCTATTCTTCTCTACTCCTCTTTTCTTTTCATCTGTTCTCTTCTATTCTTTTTCTCTCCTTTTCCTCTCTTCTCTTCTGTTTACTTCTTTCTTACTCTTTCTTTTTCTTTCTCTCTTCTCTACTTGTGTCCTCTTTTCTCTGTTCTCTTTTTTCTTTTCTCTGTTCCTCTCTTCTCTTCTGTTTTCATCTGTTCCCTTCTCCTTCTCTTCTTTTTTGTCCTTTAATTCTTTTCCTTTTAAAAAGAGATGCGGAGTGACATGAACACTGAAAGATTGCTAGATCCACAAAGACATTTGTTCTTTTCACCTTAATGTTCTCGCCGCTCGCAGAACATCCATTTAGAGCAGTTATGAATTATGGTTGCCAGGCAACGGGCCGGAGAGCTTGTAGTTGTGCTGTGGAGAATGAAAAAGCTTCGCTGATGGAATTAATTTTCTCTGGGCATTCGCCTGTTGGAGCTGCCTGCTCTGGTGGAACTGAGCGCATTTGTGTATCTCCTGCACTATGCTGCAGGTTCTCACTCGGCCTTGGGCCACGACACTGTCCTGCCACCATAGAGCGGTTCTGTTAAAAAGGGTTTTGTTGGGGGGTGGGGGGTGGGGGTTAGTGGGGGATGGAATGGGCAGGTATGGGATGGGGTGGGCAGGTCCACGGCGGGTTGTGGGGTGCATGATGGGATGAGGTGGGGGGATAGGGGTTGGGGGAGTGGGGATGAGGTGGGGGGAGTGGGGTTGGGGGAGTCAGGAATGGGTCATTAAACTTAAACTGATTTAACTAAACTGTCAGAAATAACTGTAGCATCTGTAATACACTTTAAAAATGATTTCCTTTTTTAAATTTATTTATTTATTTATTTACACATTTGGTTTATGTTGTAACACTTAAATGTTTAACCTTTTTTGCTTGTTTTTTTTTTATTTTTTTTTTTTTACACATTTTGTGTTTTACTTTAACATATTTAAAAAATGCAAAATGTGGCCTGTGCTAAAAGCTGTGGCATGTGTCACATTTTTTTGTTTTTCTAATATGTTAAAGTAAAACAGGAAATGTGCAGAAAATGTTACAGGAATGAAATGTGCAAATAAATAAATATTTTTAATTTCATTTTTAAAAAATTGAATTCATATTTGTATTTTTTACAGACGCTGCGGAGACATTTCGAATCGTTTCTGTCAGATCAGTTTGATTTTAATTTCTAAATATGTCTGTTTTATCTGTGAGAGGGGTGTTCACTCGCTCTGTGTTTTTTTGTGTGCTCTTGCACAAGGACATGAAATACGCTCTCATTACGGAGCGAGAAAAAGTGCTTATCGCTGCACTGTGGTTTTATTACCCAGCGCAAACAATTGGCTCTGATCTGCTCCGGCACTTAAGCTATTTATACCTTTTTAATGGAAACAGAAGGATGTGAAAGTGGCCCTGAAGTGACGGGCTGCGTAAAGTAGACGTTATTTTCCTCCCTTTAAAATGTCATTGGAGTCGCGGAAAACTTCTGCATTGTTTATTTATTTTTCCCATCTCCGAGGCCCCCCCACCCCCACCCCCCACCGCCTAGTGCAAGTGGCAAATGGCTGTTAAAGGGAAGCTGATAGTAAATGAATATGACCTGTCCTGCAGAACGGTCAGTGGGTGTGATACAGGGAGAGAGTTGGGGGTGGGGGGGTGGAGGGGGGGTTCCGTTTGTTAGTTAAAACTTAAAAAGTGCAGCACACGCAACCTTTAGGGGGTTTTGTGTGTGACCTCGTCATGTGACCTCTATTCACTCCCGCCGAGCCTTTGTCCTCTCTGGAGTGGAGATTAATGGCGAGCTCAGATGATAAATACCAGCAGCTCCTCTCCCTGACAAACACAATTCAATATTTTCTACAGCTTTCCAGTAGCCATGTAGACCAATGCTCTCTCTCTCTCTCTCTCTCTCTCTCTCTCTCTCTCTGTATCTGTACATTGTACTATGTGTATAGCTATATACATGCAGTAGATATAGACCTAAAGAATGAAAGTGTTCATATGTGTATATGTAGTCCTGTGAAAAAAATAAGTACACCCCACTGAATTTTTCCAACACATTTTGAACACGCCCTCTTTAACACAGCACATGAAATATGAATCGATCTGCAAAACCACAAGGGTAAACAGCTTTTTTCACTCATCAACAACTGTAATATTCGTAACATTCTTTCAGTTCACTTCAAGATGTTCGAGGCTCTGCTATTTTTCCCCAAAGTGATTCAGAAACCCTTCGTTTTTAGCCATTCCTTGGTGGATTTGCTAGTGTGCTTAGGATCCTTGTCTCGTTGCAAGGTCCACCTCTCCAACTTTTGGACAGATGACCTTACGTTGTCTTCAAGTACTCTTGAATACGATGCAGGATTTAGAGCCAAATCAGTGACCCCAAGCTGCCCAGTCCCTAAAGCAGAGCAACCCCAAACCATAACATTTCCACCACCATGCTTCACAGCTGGTGTCTTCTTCTGAAAACTGGCCTTCACCTCACATGTATTCTTACTGAGACCAAACATCTCCATCAATATTATTCAAAAACCCTGGTCTTTGCTTTTATGATCGTTAGCAAACCGTAGTCTTTCTGACTAAGCATATGTGCTGATCTTGCTGTGAAACTTTGGGGTAAATTTTGAATCAGGCTTTCTGCACTCAAGCAGAATTTCCGGGGCCGCCAGTCCTGGACAAACTAGCAGTGGTGTGAATTCAACACCCCTGTAGATGATTTTTCTAAATATTTAGAGATCTTTTTAAATCCCTTTCCAGACTTGTAGACATCCACAACTTTATAGAGGGTTTAGATCTTGGCATGTTGACACTAAATGTTGACAGCAAAGAGAAAACCGGACCCTAGATGTCAGGTTGAAATAAGACAGGTTCCACCTAAAAGAGGGTCTAATCAGTGGAGCCTGATCTGGAACACCTGAGGTACTCGAAGGAGGGCGTACCTTTTCCATGTGACTGATGTGTTTATTTAAATAATGAAAATGACATAAAGTGTCAGGTTTATGTGTCATCATTGAAGAATAGTTACCTTTATCTTTAGGGGCAGTATCAGAGAGGTAAAAGCTTGTTTGTTCATATCTGTTGAAAAAGTCTACAAATTTAACTGGATGTACTTATATTTTCACATGGCTGTGTGTGTGCGCGCACTAGTGTGTAAGAGTCTCCTGAGTAACTCAGCGGAAGTCCCTGATTGCTGGCGACTATGTAAAGTCATTGCTGCAGATGTGTGGGGTAAAGGCGACTGAGTCAGGCCTCTGAGTTTCGTGTGTCGGGGAACAGAGCTGACCTTTATCACGGCGCGTGGTTTGAACACGAACACGCGCTCCAAGCCGACACTGACCACATAATCTTATTCATTACACGAGGTGGGCATTGTCTGCTGAGCTGGAAAAAGCCCCCCCATTCTGAAGAATACCCAGATGTTTCAGCAGAAAGAGTGGGATGGTACAGAGATTGTTGAGCGTGCTGCTCCTGCACTCGTGCGTTGATCACTTCACCAAAATCGAAAATCCACCTGTTACTCTCATTTCAGCAGAAGTGCTTCAGAGGCAGATCAGGACTAAACAAGCCCCAGTCATTTACTAGCACAAAAAAATTAATTATTCATATAAATCTTAAAATTGTTATGAATATGCACATGATTAAAGGTGTAAATCAACCAGAGATGCTGAATTTTTTCAGTCACTTAGGTTAGTTTGACCCACAGTTATATTAGGGTTTTAACAAGAATATGTTGTAATAATAATAAAAATAATAATAATAATGTTGCTAAAGTTAATACATGTATAGACTATTAATAAATTAAATTATTATAATTTTAGTAGTAGTTATACTTTATATTAGTATTATTATATAATGAAAATCAATAAATGTATAAGTTATTTATTATTATTAATTCATTCTTAGTAGTACTATTAGCAATACACCTATAATAATAATGATAATGATATAATAATAATTATAATAACTAAATGCTTATTATGTGCTTCTGGTCAATTAGAAATGAGTTGTAATAATGATGTGTGAAGCTTTAATTCTGGCTTCCTCCTGTCAAGTTGCATTTCTTGATAGCGACTGACTGTGTTCAGTGATGATGGTTTTCTAAAGTTCTCCTGAGCCTAGTTGACCGTATTTGTTACAGTAGCATGACAGCTTATTGCCCCTTACACACCGACATTTCTATGAATTCTCGGAATTGTTTCACAATATTATGCACCGTAGATGCTGAAAGACCTAAATTCTCTGTAATCTTGTGTTAAGAAAGGTTCCTTTTGAACTGACTAGCAATTATTTAATGAGCCACCACTCACTAGCTATACTCCTAAAGACTGAGCCTTTGATGGATGCTACTTTTATACCCAATCATGATACCTCACTTGCTACTAATTAGATACTTAATGTGGAGTCTTCCAAGCTTTTCCATCTCATCTTAACTCTTATTTTAACTTTGTCCCAGTTTTTCTCTTAGTTTGTTGCAGCATCATATTCTAAATTTGTGCATAATTACACAATGTCATTGTGTTACTCAGTAAAACTTTTAAAAAATCTTTGTACTTTTGTCAGTTAACTAAAGGTTCATATGAATGAACATACAACAGATTTTTGTTTTTATTGCATTTCTGAAAATATCCCTATTTTTCTGGATATGGGGTTTGTAAAGAAATCCCAGTCTATTGTTTTACACAAATTCTTGTTTATTTTTTTTTGTGTTTTCTGTGTTTCATGCAACTGCAGGCTGTGTGATGTAGATTTCTGGTGGATTCAGCTGACTGATCATTTAGCTTTTGCAGCGAGTGAAGGATCTAAGCTGAGACACTGCTGGTGTTTTCTGTAGCCCATAGGCCATGCTCCAGGCAGTAGGATAGGACTCACCTGCCTGCTCCTAAATATCCACCTGTCAGGGGCTTTGTTTTCACAACAAAAGCAGGTGTGGAGTAGATTTCAGCTCACCTGCTGCTGCAAGCGGTGTTGGATGACTCAACACAGCCGCGGAGGCTCCAGGCAGGGCGGAGTGATTTTACCCTTCAGCAAAAAGAACAGCTGTTCCCACTGCATCACTGACTGTTTAGCTTTAGGCCAAAATTATGTTACATTTTTAGGCAAAGTTCAGGTACAATTTTGACCAAAGTTCTATTATAATTTGGGTCAAAGTTCTATTTACAATTTGGGCCAAAGTTCTTTTATAATTTGGGCCAAAGTTCTTTTATAATTTGGGTCAAAGTTCTATTATAATTTGGGTCAAAGTTCTATTTCAATTTGGGCCAAAGTTCTTTTATAATTTGGGCCAAAGTTCTTTTATAATTTGGGTCAAAGTTCTATTACAGCTTGGGCCAAAGTTCTGCTACAATTTGGGCCAACATTCTACCACAATAAGGGTTAAAGTTTGGTTACAGTTTGGACCAGAGTCCAACAATTCTGTACAACAATTCTGTTTTAACTTAGACTAAATATGAGTAAAAATTCAATCCAAAGTCAAGTAACAATTTGGGCCAAAGTTCTATTTCAATGTGAACAAGAGTTAAATCACTGCTTGGCCAAGAGTTCTGTTTTAATTTTGGCCAAAGTTTTATTTTGGTTTTAGCCATTAAAGTTTGTGTGAAAGTTTTGATGCACTTTTAGTTGTATTGCAGTTATATTGGAGTGATATCGCAGTTTGGGCTAAAAATGTTTAAAGCTTATTATTTGAATTAAACTGGTGTTAAGGTTTGACCCAAATTAATGTTAGCTTTTAATAATAATAATTATAATAATAATTATAATTATAATAATAATAACAATATTATTATAAATATATAATATATGATATTTTTTAATTATTGTTGTTGTTGGTGTTGTTAACAATTATAATAATACATTATTAATTATAATTTGTTTATATTTTTATATCTATATTGATTTCTTTGAATTATAAGAGGTTTTGATCTTATAGAAATATCCTGTAACTGTAAAAATAAATAAATAAATAAATAGTAATTTAACATTACTCATAAGAAAATAAGCTGAGGATGTGGGTCGTGAAGGATTGTTCTGTAGTTTTACTTTAAGCCCCTTGTAAGAACGGCTTTAGAGAAGGAAGGATGGTTGTGTCTGTTTTGCTGTTGTGATCTGAGGTGGAGGGACACTGTTCGCAGCGTGTATCTCTGAGGCTGAGAAAGGGTGTGGTTGTGTTCTTGCCTCGTGTTTGTGTTTTTTGTGGTTGTATAGATTCTTTACTCTTTTTCTTTTTTTGCAGATGCAGCAGATGGTTAACTCAGACTCGCGGTACGGCGGCCATCCACAGATCGATCCTCTCAGACCCAGGGTCCAATCAGGCATGGCTCCTCAGGGTCAACTGACCACCATCAACCAGTCACAGCTCAGCTCTCAGTTGGGTGTGAGTGGGAACGGTACACACGGATCTCCGTCTCCTCCGGAGAGCAAATCGGCCACACCTTCACCATCTAGCTCAGTGCACGAAGATGATGCTGAAGATGCTCTGAAGGTGAAGCCACACACATGTGTCTCTGAGTGTTTCTTTGGAATGTTGATGATGGTATGAACTAAATCACTTAGGGGGACTTCTTTGCCTCACAACACCCTGCACGTGTCCCTCCACCATGAATGGATTCAGTTTAAGGCCCAAAAGCTTCTCAAAGCTCTGGTAGAACAATGTCTCAGGCGTCAGGCAGCGTCTCCATCACCATGTTATGGAGGAACGTTCTGTGAGGAACTTTTAAAGAAACCAGACGTCTGGTTCCATTCACCACCACTGTAAAATATTCTGACTTGTCCCCAAACTTTAGATGACCAAAGTGTGTATTTTATTGTGGACAGAGTATTGGAGAGCATTGCAGAACTTGTATAATCACATTCTAATGATGGTCATTAAGGCACCATTGGTGTTGAGGAGACACTGAGACGCTTCCCCCAGCCTTCGCGGGTCCTCCAGAGCGTGAGGCTGTTTCAGAGCTCTCTGGAGAGTTCCAAAACTTCATGCAATCAGCTCAACTTTCCAGCGCAGGAGTCCTCCTCACCCAGGGCGAGCCCAGGGCTGGTCATTAAAACGTCCGCAGTTGTAAACGGCCTGCATCGCCTCTCAATTATGAAGAGCTGCTGTTTATATATTTATGACACTCAGCCACTAAAAGATGGAAGTGGAGGCACAGCCTGCTCTTAGCACAGTGTTTGAGTGCAGATGTGTGTAAAGCCACGTTACACATCCTACACGGCCTGGCCACTTTATCAGAAACCCCTCCCTTTGTAGCTCAAACGGTTAGAGTGTTGATGGCCAGTGGGCTATGAAGGGTATTTTGCCCGATTCCTCTGGGAGCAAGTGAGTGAAAGTGACTATTTGTTGCTGCGAACACACCCCGTGTTGCGTACAATGACCAATTAGATGTGATTTCTGCATTTAACCCATCCACACATGGAGCAGCAAGCAAGGTAATAACAGCACCCGAGGAGCAGTGTAGCTGGGTGGTACCTTGCTCTATGGTACCTTAGTGGTGCCTGGGCCGGGACTTGAACCTGCGACCCCCTCGATCACAAGGACAAGTCCTGAACCACTAGGCCACTACTGTGGAGAGTTAGTGGGGTCAGATGCTGATGTTGGATGGTCAGTTCTTGAACATATACAGCACTCCAGCTCATCTCCAAGGAGCTCAATGACCCCAGAGAGCTCCCATGTCTATGGCTTTATACCCCTCTAACTCCTGTCCCTGGTGACCTCAGGCTCCAATGCTTCTTATGTAACAGCTGCAGACCTGTGTCAACAGTAGGTGCACCATGTTGTCATGTGCAGCTGAAGTCTCTCAGTAGAAAAGCCGTCCGGATACTTTCGGGCATGTTTCATAGGTGGTTGGTGAGTGGAAGTAAAAGGTGGGTGTTACTAATAAAATGGCCAGTGAAGGAAAGCACAAAGCAGGTGTTTCCAGTAAAGTGGCTAGGGATTAGAAGTCCTAGGTGTTTCTGATAAAGTGGCCAGTGAGTGGAAGCACAAGTTGGATGTTCCTAATTAAGTGGCTCTGATTGGCTATAAGAAGCTTCTTTTTCTTCCAGAATGGAGCGGAGAAGAGAGCTGCCTCAGACATGGCCAAAAAACCCAAAACCCCCAAGAAGAAGAAGAAGAAGGACCCGAATGAGCCACAGAAGCCTGTATCTGCCTACGCCCTGTTCTTCAGAGACACACAGGCAGCCATCAAAGGCCAAAACCCCAATGCCACTTTTGGAGAGGTGTCCAAGATTGTGGCCTCAATGTGGGACGGCCTGGGAGAGGAGCAGAAACAGGTACGCTTTAATTCTGCCTCACACGCTGCCTCTCAGTCTGCACACATTTCCCCGCAATCTCGCAGTCCCTGAGTTCCCTGAGTGACTGTCAGTACAGTGCTGTTGA
Source organism: Arnoldichthys spilopterus (assembly GCA_037974385.1). Taxonomy (NCBI): domain Eukaryota; kingdom Metazoa; phylum Chordata; class Actinopteri; order Characiformes; family Lepidarchidae; genus Arnoldichthys; species Arnoldichthys spilopterus. The sequence goes on along the minus strand of JBBPDA010000001.1, from coordinate 19,153,832 downwards.
TAATTAAGTTATTCTACGTTCATTTTATAGGATTTTACTCGAAAAAAGACAAAAAACAGCAAACTTTTCTCTGCGACAGGTCTTCACATTTACAAACCCCGCCTCTAGAAAAGTTGAGACATTTACATTTTCTGTCATGAAGCATATGTCTCTCTTAAATCCCAAACCAGTGCAGTCTGGATGGTCCATTTCACAGAGAACTGGACATCCGTTTTTCCCAAAATCAGACTGAAATGTGGACTCGTCTGATCACAACACGTTTCCACTTGTTTTGTAATCGTTCTGAGATGAGCTCAGGTCCTGAGAGCTCAGCTGTGTTTCTGTATAGAACTGAAGTTTGTCTTTCTCTGTGTGTAACAGAGTTTCATGATGGTTCGAGTGGTTTTCTTAAGTTCTCCTGAGCCCATGTGGTGATATTTATCGCAGTAACACGACAGTTTCTCATGCAAGACCTTCTGAGGGCTCAGAGGTTTCCAGCCTTGTCCTACAGGGACTGAGATTTCTACAGATTATTTCACATTATTATGTGCTGTAGATGAGGAAATACCTCAGTTCTTTGTATTTTGTGTTGATAAATGTTCTTTTTGAACTGACTGACAATTCTCTCATGAACTTTGGCACAAAGTGATGATCCACAACCCATCTTTGTTTGTAGAGACTGAGCCTTTGGTGGATGCTCCCATACCCAATATATACCCTGATATATATATATATCATGATCCCTTTACCTGTTAGTAGCTCACCTGCTTATTGTAGGATGTTTCAAAATAGCATTACTAAAATATTCTATAAACCCTTCTCTCTTATTTTGCCCCATCCCAAATTTTTTGAGATGTGTTACAGGCGTCAAGTTCAAAACATGTTTTTATTTTTATGTTTTTCAGCTAAAATATTAGTCATTTCTCATCAGTTAAATAAAAGTTTGATAGATTTTACAAATAAAAGTGTTTTTTTATTGGATTTTACGTAATGTCCCAATATTCCTAGCAATGGAATCTGTTGGCTGATTAATGTCAATTCATTCACATAATCAATAAAACAATTAGAATATTTTATTTTTGCAGCCCTAAATCACATATTAACACAGACGTTTAAAAATGTTGCTTTATTTAAAGAAATGTAACAGTTGGGGGGGGGGGGGGTGTGTAACGTTCTCGTGGTGGGTGGCAGCACACGCAAAGTTTTATTTCCTCACACACGAACTCAGGAACAGGAACATAGGAACTATGAGACACAAAACTAAGACTATATTTTTGTTATTTTAACAATGGGAGCTCACCCCTGATCCCACACCACCAACCAAAACACACACACACACACACACACACACAATGTTCAGGTTAACAAGGGATTGCACTTTGCTCATCCTCACTCAGTACATAACAACTCTGACATTTTTTCCCCTAAAATTGTTTTTAACCCGTTCAGGCACTGAGGGACAGACCCTCTGTGTGTGTGAAGCCTGCAGTGGTGATAATAACTGTATAAACAGAAAAGAGACACATTTGGTTATTTCGGTTTGTTTGATTTGCCCGTGCTGCAGGTTTCTTTTTGTTGTGACCGCCAGAGCTGCCAGAACACACACACACACACACACACACACACACACACACACACAGAGACAGACTTGCTAATTTCCTTCCACCTATTCAAACAGAAAAGCAGCTTTCATGTGGTCTAATGTCAGACTCCGTTTTGCACAATGTGTGAAAACAGTGTTATAACAGTGTTGTACACATTCTGCACCAAACCAACGGAAAAATAAAATCCCTCATGGTTGGCAAGTCACATGTTCTGACTGTTCTCCAATGCGTTTTATTTTATTTCCAGTTTCCCTTTTATATACAGCACTGTGCAAAAGCCTCAGACAGTAAAACACTAAGTGGGATTTTTGATTATTAATTTTAAAAAAATTATTTATTTATTTATTTATATATATAAATGTTATATAAATCTAGTAAAAACTAAATAATACGTTTACATTTTTAAACAGTTATTAATATCTTGGTTAGAAGTTAGTGGAGCAGTAGAGACTGGTCAGCAGCTTTAACGTAGCGGGGTAATAGTTCGATGAAGCGGGCACTGGATGGCATCCGTAAATACTGGCCTTACGTCAGGAGACGTCAAACCACAGTCTGCTGTTGAGCAGGGTTATCTCTGGTGGCCTTGCACAGTTATATACTATATATTAAGTGAAAGTGACTGATCTGTCATTGTGAACACACTCAAGCACCACAACGAAATGTGACCTCTGCATTTAACCCATCACACGTGCACGCGTGGAGCAGCGGGCAGCTCCCAAGAGTCTCTGCATAAAACATCTATAAAAGTAGTGAATTATTATTGAACAGTGAATTTTGTTACGATGGGCATTGGTGGTATAGTGGTGAGCATAGCTGCCTTCCATGCAGCTGACTCGGGTTCAATTCCTGCTCAGTGCATCAGTCAGGGCAATGGAGGCCTAGTGGTTAGGACCCTGCCCTAGTGAACTGAAGGCTGCAGGTTCGAGTCCCTGGGCACCACTGAGGTTCCCTTGAGCAAGGTACCGTCCCGCTACACTGCTCCCGGGACGCTGCTGGTAGCTGCCCGCTGCTCCACATGTGCACGTGTGATGGGTTAAATTCATATTTATAATATTTATGGTGCTTGAGTGTGTTCACAATGACAAATAGTCACTTTAGCCTGATTTTGGCTCTCGTTAAGGCCTTTTCTTTAAAAAAAAAGCCCCTTTCATCTTGTTTCAATGTTGTTTTAAGCTTTTTTTCCCCTCAGTAAAGTCAATGCGGTGGAGCAGGGAGTTGCTGTTCTGAGCGTGAGATGCTCTACTGATGAGAGGACATTATGTCTGTGCTTTCAGTCAGTTTCTCTGGGGGGAGGCCATAACCACACTGATGGGCAAGTAATCACACATACGGGACGGCTAAAAGGGGGAATGTGGAGGGAGCGTAAACTCTGCGCACTTACTTAACCAGTGCTCCAGCAAGCGGCCGCGTCACCCTCTGCCTCATAAATGCAGCAGCGGCGCTCGGGTTCGGGGAACGAGGCCCTCGTATGTGGGAACGGCGAGAGATTCTCCTCTCACCGTGTTTTTCTCTGCTGTTTTGTTTCTTCGCAGGTCTACAAAAAGAAGACAGAAACCGCAAAGAAGGAGTATCTGAAGCAGCTGGCCGCGTACAGGGCCAGTCTCGTCTCTCAGGTATGGGACGGGACAGGGTGGGGGCTCCGTGGGCCCATCTGTTATATGAAGAGGTCGCTGGAATTGAAGCGAAGCCGCGATGACGATTCAGAGTTACTCGGTTTCCCCCTTCTGTTAAATCTAACTGACCTAAGACATTCGTCGTGCTTCGCGGAGATAAAATGAGCATTAAAATGAAAGTAAGAAACAAAATAAGGAATAAAATCAGAAGTAGTGATAGTAAGGTTTGAGATAATGTGAGAGAATACAGAGTCTGATTTCTAAGGTAAAAGCCTCTGCTTAACTGAAGGAGGTGCAAATCGAGGCAGTTTTTAGCTTCTGGCCACACTTCCAGGGCAGATCCGATCTCCATGGGGAGCTGGTTCCAGCAGGGGGCAGCATGACAACTAAAAAAGGAATAGAAAAAAAAAATGGCGGTCAGTGATAGTCTAGTGGTTTGGGACTTGCCCATGTGAGGATGGGTCACATTTCATGGTAGTGCACTTTGTGAACCACTGGCAGGCAGAGTGAACAACATTGACTCTCTCGTTATTTCATTACAGTGGCATGTGTCAGGGAGGTGGAATATATTAGTGAACAGCAAGTGAACAGTCAGTTCTTGAAGTTGATGTGCTGGAAGCACAAACAGTACTTTGACGAGGGCTTTATTGTGATGTTCTAAGCGTCTCCAGAACATCAGATCTGGTGGAGTGTTCCAGGTGACCACTCTCCAACAGTGATCCTGTGCACATGGGTACCCAAGGCTCACTGATGCACGTGAAGCATGAAGGCTGGCATGAGGGGCACCTACTCAATAATGCAATGTACAATGTAAACAGACGTTTCTGGGTTACGTGTGTAACCGCATGTTTTTCTGAGGTCCTCCAATGTCTCGAGAGGCGTTAGGTCAATGTTAATTTACACAACTGTGTAAATCTGATCAAAATCTGAGAAAAACTCACTTTAATTTTGCTCCACTCCTCCGAAGCTTTCTTTACAACATCTGTTCTTTTTTTACTGTGGCACAAATCATAAATGGGCGCATTAGCATACGTTTGTAATGCTAACACAGCTTTCCCCAAGCTTTCAGTTAGCTAGCAGAGAAGAGTTAGCCTGAGTCATGCTAATCTGACTTGTTTCAGGTAGCATCGGCTAGTGAGGTTCATGAGAGATCATAAATCTTCCCTGACAGCTCATGTTCTCCGTTACCCTCGTTCATTTTTGTTGTCTTTCTCCAGAGTTACGGTGACCCGGGTGATGTGAAGGTGTCCCAGGCCTCACAGATGTTGGGGCCGAAGCCGCCCGTGTTTCCTGGAGCAGGCCAGCCCCACCCAGGCCTCTACATGGGTCCCCCGTACGCCCAGCAGTCCAACCTGACCTCCCATCTGCCTCCCAGCCTGAGGGGCTGCCCTCCCCGGCCCGGCGCCGCCATGCCAGGCACTGTGGGCATGAGCAGCATGACAACAACTCCCCCACCCCTGCAGATCAGCCCACCTCTACACCAACACCTCAGTCTGCACCAGCAGCAGCAGATCAGCAGCCACACACTGCCGCTGCATTCACCTTCTATGGCACAGGTGAGTCCACACACACACACACACATTTCATCATTTATTTACTGAGGAAAACGATACACTATTACAGGTCTGTGTGTACAAAAAGTAAGTTCTTTGTCCTGGCTAAGATGCAGCAATAAAGGCCCAAACCATTACACTACCACCACCATGTTTCACAGATGGGATAAGGTTCCAATGCTGTAATTCAGTGTACTACAAATATTTCCTATATGTTCTTTTTGCAAGCAGTGGCCCCTCCTTTCTGCCCTGCCATACACACCATTACTGTTCAGTGTTTTCCTGATGGTGGACTCATGAACATTAGTATTAGCCAATGTGAGACAGATCTTCAGTTGCTTATAGATCGTATATATATATATAGCTGTATATTATTATTTATGTAAGTATCTATATTTATGTTTGTGTGAGTGTGTGTGTGTGTCTGTGTGTGTGTGTGTTATAATACGTGAATACCTTGTTTAATTGAAACAACTGCAGAAACTCATTTGGAGCTGTGATTGGTCAAGTTGCTCATAGCCCCCAGGAAACAAACACTCTAATTGGTTAAAGGCCTCATTTGCATTTGCATGAGATCAGTATTACAAAAGGCTGCTATCACATTTAACAATGTACTGTGCAGAGCAATTGTGTGTGTTGTGTGTGTGTGTTTTGTGTGTGTGTGTGTTGTGTGTGTGTGTGTTGTGTGTGTGTGTGTGTTGTGTGTGTGTGTGTGTGTGTGTGTTTATACACCAGATGCTGCTCCATTTCATTTTTCATCATTTCCGGCCCCTTCATCCTATCTCTCACTGTGCAGAATGAGGTCAGGAGAGAAGCCATTAATATCTGCCAGCGTGTTTTATGTCGGCCAGCCGCCGAAAAAATCCTGCCATATCACACAGACGGATTTTCAATTTTCTCTCTGTAATAAACAGATGCATTAGGATCTGGATGTGATTTAAGGCTGGACAGAATAAAAAAAAAACCCACATTGAGATTGATGAATACATCAGTGTGGGAGACAAACCGCTCAGCTCCCTGATAAAAACACTACACTCACTCACTGTGCTTTCTCTCTCTCTCTCTCTCTCTCTCTCTCTCTTTCTCTGTTTTCTCTTTTTTCACTATCTTTCTATCTCTTGAAAAAATGAGAAGAAGAAAGAGAGCTAGAGAAGGAGATGAAAGAAGTTAAGGAGAGTGTGGATGAGAGTAGAGAGAGAGTACAGGAAGGTATAGGAGGTGAAAGTAGGTGATGAACAAAGTGACCTTTCACATTGCAAACACATATGTTTTACAGTGCATTACGGTGTTCTGCAGTGTTTGTCTGTTACAGTGCATAAGTGTTCTACAGTTTGTGACTGTGTTACAGTGTTACAGTAATTTAGTGTGTTACAGTACATTACACTGTGTTACAGTCTATTACAGTGTGTTACAGTCATTTAGTATGCTATAATACAATAGTGTTACAGTGCATTATACAGTGTGTTACAGTGTGTTACCATGCATTACAGTGTTTTACAGTTATTTAGTTTGTTACAGTACATTACAGTGTGTTACAGTGCATTAGTGTTCTACAGTGTGTTACGGTGTGTTAAAGTGCATTAGTGTTCTACAGTGTGTTACGGTGTGTTACAGTGCATCAGTGTTCTACAGTGTGTTACGGTGTGTTACAGTGCATCAGTGTTCTACAGTGTGTTACGGTGTGTTACAGTGCATTAGTGTTCTACAGTGTGTTACAGTGTGTTACAGTGTGTTACGTGTGTTACAGTGCATTAGTGTTCTACAGTGTGTTACGGTGTGTTACAGTGCATTAGTGTTACCATGCATTACAGTGTTTTACAGTTATTTAGTTTGTTACAGTACATTACAGTGTGTTACAGTGCATTAGTG
>JBBPDA010000001.1:19135386-19146965 GCA_037974385.1 Arnoldichthys spilopterus | reverse complement strand
TCTACAGTGGGGTCTTAAACCCGTTTCACAGATCCGTCCTTTATGGAGGAGCTTTAAAATCCAAAGAGGAGTAATAATCCACGTTTCATTTTTGCATATTCGCGGCGCGCAAAACAAAAACCGGTGGCGCATCGAGTTTTTCCGCGGAGCCGGTGGGGGGAGGGGAGGGACACAAAAGGGCAGATGGAGTCTTTGTGTCAGAATGAAGGGGAAGAATTTGAGGAACACTCCATGAATAGGTAGGATCTCTGGAGGGGGGAGAAAAAAAGGAAAAAAGCTCAGCCACCTGCTGTCTTGCTCTTTCAGGCGAGGTTCTCTTGTGTACCCGCGAGATTAACTTCCCTTTCACATGCACTCCTTCATACGGAACCAGAACAGAGGGAGAACGTCTTCACATTAGAATATCTGCCTTGTTTATTCGTTTATTTCCCTCTCTCTCTCTCTCTTCTAACCCCCCCCCCCCACACACACACACACACACACACACACAGTCATTTTTAGCTGCATCTTCAGGTCCTGTGACGCAAACTGGCCGGTGTGTTTTTCCTTTCTGTGATGAAAGTTCCCGAACGAGTCCGAACGATGCTTTAAAGCGAAGGTTCGGCAAAAAAAACAATCCCCTCTTACCCCAGACGTAGCCAGTCAGCAGGGACGTCTCCGGTGTTTTCCTCAGTGGGGGGTGTTTTTGGCAGTTGTGCTTTTTGCTCGTGCTCCAGCGTTCCACACTGCAACTCTAGAACCGGCCCGTACGGCTGCAGAGCCTCAGAGCAGCAGTTTCAGAGCAGCAGTTTCAGAGCAGCAGTTTCAGAGCAGCAGTTTCAGTCCAGTGAGAATATTGACAGTGAGCGCCGAACCCTAACCGCAAAAAAATCTACAGTGTTTATGACTCTAGTGCTGTTTTAGTACAGTTACCATTAAAACCACATCTGTATGCCCTTCACATCTGTATGCCCTTCACATCAGTGTAAATGTAATGGTATTTGGATAAACATCTGTACTGTAATATAACACAGGAGTTCTGCACTCATAGAACAGCTACAGGTGTAAACAGATATAGACAGATATATACACGTATTACATAGTTCACAGTTTGTTTTTATTATCTTTATATTATATTCCTTTAGAAACAAAAACCTTCAATTTTATTTTATTCTAATATATGTTTTATCTATTTTTCTTTTCCTATTTTATTGTAGCTTTATTGTTTTTATTAGTAATTAATACTCATGTGTATTCTGTTTTGAGTTAGAACTCTGTAGAATCCTCAGTGCTTAATGTTTCCAACCTGAACTGCTGTGTCGAGAGTTTGGACCCTTTAGAGCGCTCAGTGTTTAATGCTCCAGATCACACACACAGATGTGACACTATGCTTCAGTGGAGGGTTCTCACCAGCGCCCCCGTGTGGCATTACGCATTAAAGACCTAATATTACAATGGAACTATCAGACTAATGTAGCTAACAAGTAATGCAGGCTTATGTAAACCAATTAGCGCTGCACCCAGGCCTAAACAGCAATGACAGTTGGTGTCCACATGCTTCCACTGCTTGTCAGCCACACGTCTTGGCCGACTCCCTCTAAGCGTTAGTGTTTTGAAGCCCACTCTTTAAGCTGCTGATCGTCTGCTGTTCTCTCTCGCAGGGCTTTCCCCTCCAAGCTGAATACCAGAGTATGATCAACGTTTCCTCCGCTGGACCAGGCCTGTCCCCCTCCATGGACTATCGCTCTGGCTGCAGGACTGGACCTGGACAGGGTCTGGACTGGGCCCCGGATTACTGTGGAAACGGGTATGACTTCACAACAGCCTCAGTTCACTGCTAACACGCTTAGCTGCCTGTTTATTAGCTGCCAGTGATGCACGGGTCAGTTTTTTTGTACCAGCACCACTACTGGTGGGATAAATTAGGCAGCAAGTGAACAGTCTAGCTCTTGAAGTTGATGTGCTGGAAGCAAGAGCATAAGGATCTGAGCCAATTTGATGAGGGCCTTATTGTGATGTTCTAGACGACTGAGTCAGAAGATCTTCAAACAGCAGATCTTGTGGAGTGTTCCAGGTGTGCAGTAGTTAGTACCTACCAAAAGTGATCCAGGGAAGGAGAACTGGTGAATCAGCTACTGTGGTGTAGAAAGTGGTGCTGACTCTGATAGAAAGGGGTCAGAACACACAGTGCACCACAGTCAGAGCTGCTCCAGCAGCTGGAGGGACACACTCAGTATTAGGCAGGTGGTGTTAATGTTATGGCTGATGGATCCTGATCATATATGTGCATAGATGTGCTTAATTTTAACCAAGTTTTCTTATGTATTTGAGTAAATGAGTGATAAGTTAATAATCAGAGTTGATGAGCAGATATTAGGTTCCCGACAACAACTTGGTTCTTGCGATGTTTTAACGCTGATTAACCAACAAACACTAAACTGATGCTCTGATGCGAGAAAATCTCTGGGGTTTACATTTGACTTTGTCTTTATTGTTTAAATTATCGTATAAAATGATTTGGTCGTTGCTCTGAAGCAACAGAGGCTGCCTCTTCAGATGAGCTAATTAGCTAATGCTAACATGAAGCTATAAAGGTAACGCTGAAAGCTCTTCGTTGTTTTTGGCCCTTTTAACACTAGCTAGAGTATTTAGTCTAGTTACAGCTCAGCCTTCTCAGGCCAGTAGGAGAAAAAACATCACACTTTACAACCCTAACATGAATTTCACCAATTTTTATAGTCCTCCAGAGTGGGTTTGGTGTGTAATAGTTCACACTGGGATTTCGTTACAGCGGTGGTGAATGGAACCAGACGTCAGGTCTCCAACACTAATAGAGCCATGTTCTCTCCTCCCCACCCCCAGTGAAGCTCCACGTGTCTCTGAGTGTTTCTGTGGAATGTTGATGATGGTATGAACTAAATCACTTTGGGGGACTATTTTGCCTCACAGCGTCCTGCACGTATCTCTCCACCATGGAAGGGTTTAGTTTTAGGCCCAAAAGCTTTGTCAAACCTTGGTAGAACAATGTCTGAGGCATCAGCAGCGTCTTCATCACCATCTCATGTCTGTGAGGAACTTTTAGAGGAACCAGACGTCTGGTTCCATTCACCACCACTTTTAACTGCTGTGACTCTTAGCAACTTAGCAAATTTCACTGAGCTGTTAGTATAATGCTCACTGTTTCTGTGTGTGTGTGTGTGTGTGTGTGTCTCCCACAGTGCTCTGCAGAGGGATAAAGCCCTGTATCTGACCTGATTGAGACCACCCTCCCCACCCACAGCTTCACAGGATCACGGCAGTTCCTCTATCGCTCCCAGCTGTCCATCTCCTGCCTAACTCATTCAGGCCAAACGCGCGCTCACATCGAAACGTCCGCGCTCTGTGTGTGTTTGTGTGTGAGAATGAGTCCTCTCGTCACTTGCTCTTCGACCGAACCTCTTTTACACGCCGGGTTCGGGAAACGTCTCCTCTCTAAAGCCTCGGACACGCAGGCGGGCCGACACTCGGGAGTTTTAAGCATGAAAATGTAAAATGTTTTTTAAAAAAGTAGGATAAAGTCAAATAAAAGTGTTTTAAGTACAATCACACCCCCCATGACCCCCCACCCCACCACCCCACCCCACTGTTAAAGCGAATGAAATTGGAGTGTGTGAGCAAAGCAGCGTCTGTGAGCACTTACGGTCAAAGAAAGAGAGCGGAATTAAAACCAAAACTGATCAGTCTGAAAAAACAGAAAAAGAAAGAAAGCGTGTGGACGAGTGCTTTGTCTCTCCCCACCTACACTCTCTCTATCTCTATCTCTCTTGCCCTTTCTCCCTCTCCTCTGCTCTGTCTTTCCCCTTTGTACAGTCTTTTCTCTCTCTCTCTCTCTCCCTCTCTTTGTAATGCTAGTGAACTGCCTTAGAAACTGTTGTAAGAATAAAAGTGAGCGTTCAGAGGCCCCGAGATTTCCAGCTGTAAATAGAATCTGTGTGATGATGATGATGATGATTATTATTATTATTATTATAATTATTTACTCCTAGAGTCTAAAAATCTCGTTTTTTCTTCATTTTTTAAAATTTTAGTTCCAGTGTGATTTCAAATTGGGACCATGGTGGTTCGCTTTAGAGACAAAAAAAAAGAAATAAATACATTAATAGAAAAATCAACAATTTAAAGGGAAAAACTAACATATTTTCATGGCAGTCGGATTCAATTTGTAAAAAACCTGATTTTTTTTCCCCCCGGATTTTAAGAAAGTAAGTGAAAACCCCCAAAAAAACGAGCAAACCCCGAAGATGCGGCACGACGCGCGTCCGTAAAATCGAGGGATAGACCAGAAGTTTATTTTGTACTAAACAGAACACTTCTTTTGTATCACTTCTGCCATATTGATGATAATGTCATCCAGACTGTGTGTATGGAAGTGTCAGAAGCTGGTGCGGTGTTAATTGGACGCAGTGGCAGATTGGATTTCGCTGTATAACCCCGGCATATGGCTGATCGGCTCCTGCTCCTCTACACTGTGTCTATATCAGATCTTTTTATGGTACTTGTTTGCGCCTATTTATGAGGAAAAAAAAATAAAGTAACTGTAGGTGTTTTTAAGTAATTTTGTTAGCAGTTCTGGGATGTTTTTCTGTTCTTTATTTTTTCTGTTTTTCTCCTTTTTTTCCTTTTTTTTTTCCTTTTTTGCAGAATTGATCCAGGCGATAATGTGAATAATTCTTATTTAGTTTTTATTGTGTTTGAAGAATAAAGGCAAACCTGCATTTTTGTGCAGTCATCAATTCTGCCGTGTTCTGTTTTTCTTGCGTTTATTAGTCGCATTTAATTCCACAGATGTTTTCCTGCTCTGCTTCGTCAACACTGAGCACTGGCATATTCATTTATTGGACAACACTGAATGCATTGTGTTGACTCATACACAGCTAATTAAACGAACTAATAGAGCTAATAAGGGAGATGTGTGTGTGGGTACATGTATTTAACACTTTGTGGGGACCAGATGTCCTCAAAATGACAGGAATACGGGAAACTCTGTCAAAGTGAGGACATTTTGCTGGTCCTTGCAAATAAACTGTGCTGTTTTCTCCAGAAAGGTTGCCTCTTGTTTACTGAGGTAAAGGTTAAGGTTAGGGTTAGGTTACGGTGTTGGTGTAGTGTAACTGAAATACAGTATTGCAGAAGTCTGAGGACCTGTATCTTCCCTCTACAGCACATGGAAGATGCGTTTGTATCAGAAATAGGTCAGATAAATTAATAACACAGTTCAAATCTCACTGATTTTATTTTATTAGTTCTGATGACTTCAAAATGTAAATATGTAATAATTCATATTTTGTACAAAACTTTATACACAGATCATCCGTAACATTAACACCACTGACTGATCTAACATTAACACCACACTGATAACTGACTTGTTATTTCTTTACAATGGCACCTTTCAGGGGGGTGGGCTATATTAAGCAGCGAGTGAACGGTCAGTTCTTAAAGTTGATGTGGTGGAAGCCTCAAAAAAAGACTGATGCTGCACCCGAATGCGCTTTGATGTGGCGTGATAAAGCTGCACGTGTCAAAGGTCACTACAGGAATGACACAGATAAAACATGTGAATTAATGAAAAGCAGAAAGGATGGAGAGCTTGACCTTACAGCAGCTCTTCTCCTGCTATGGAAACAAACCAATTAGAGTCGCAGCAATTAGGCTCATTCCCCACGCAGAGAAGCTCCAGCCCATTTTCTGCGTCATACTTTGGTGCAGCAGCTTTCTGCTAAAACAAGGCAGCAGATGAACAGCTGAAAAAGGCCATTGCTCTGCCCTACAGGGTTGCCAGGTGTTTCTGATCAATCTTCCTCTTGCCGATCTGGAAAAAGTAATAGAAATTCAGACTTCGCCAACTGGCATGATGCTGCAGGCCTAAATCATAACACACATCACATTCACTGCATGTGGACGTTTTTAGAAAACTCTTAAAGGCTCACTTAAATGGTTTCTGACACTGTATGACTCACTGCAATCTATAAGCCACATAAAGCAAACCAGAGTTGAACACAGGTGAGGGGACCATGAGTCAGTTCAGTGGTGGCCTAGTGGTTAGGACGCTGCCTTTGGGACCTGAAGGTTGCAGGTTCGAGTCCCAACCCAGGCACTACTGAGGAACCCTTGAGCAAGGTACCGTCCCACTACACTGCGCCGTTGGTGGCTGCCCGCTGCTCCACGTGTGCACGTGTGATGGGTCAAATGCAGAGGTCACATTTTGTTGTGGTGCTTAAGTGTGTTCACAATAACAAATAGTCACTTTCACATCACAATATTTAGCTACAAAAAAAACTCGAGTCTTTCATCATCTATGGTACATAATATTTTGAAAAGATTCGGGGATTCTGGAGAAATCTCAGTCCCTGAAGGACAAAGGCGGAAAACTTATGAGCCATCAGAAAGTCCTGCATGAGAAACCGTCATGCTACTATGATAAATATCACCATAGTGATACTAGGGCTCCGGAGGACTTCAGAAAACCCATGTTACTGAATACAGTCCACAACTGCATCAAGAAATGTAGCCTGAAACTCTGTTACGCACAGAGAAAGACAAACCAGTTCTACATAGAAACACAGCTGAGTCATCTGGACGTGAGCTCATCTCAGATGGACTAAAAGACAGTTGAAATATGTGCTATGGTCAGATATGTCCATCTCTCAGCTTATTTTGGGGGAAAATGGACTTTCCAGGAAAACAATGAAATGGACCATCAGTTATCAGCTAAAGGTATTCTGCACATGCTACAACAGTGTGGCTTCATAGACACAGAGTGTGTGTGCTTGACTGTCCTGTCAGCATCCAGATCTGTGTCCATTTGAAAATGTATAGAGCTTCATGAAAAGGAGAATCAGACAAAGGCCACCAAAAACTATTGGTCAATCTTACATCAAGCAAGAATGTGCAAAACTTCCACCTGCAGAACTGCAACAATTAGTCTCCTCAGTTCCCAAAGGATAAAACAGTGTAACCTAAAAGGAAAAGTGATAACACAACCTTTATTAAGTTTGTTGCAGGCATCAGGTTCTACATTTGTTATATTTTCAAAATACATTTAAGTTGCTGAGTGGAAACACTGAAAATCTTTGTATTTTTTTCAATCCCTGGTTTGGGCTCAATCAGTCCTTCATTAGATGAAATCAGGTGATTCACACATCCATGCAGTGATCAGAGGCCAAATCTGGAGCCAAACCTGTTCTTCTAACAGCTCACACACCATCAACTACTGTTTACACACAACAGCTCATCTGGATCTGCTTCACTGATCTACTGTTCACACAGGGGCCACACACTCACACACTTCACACAGGGGCCACACACTCACACACTTCGCACGGGCCACACACTCACACACACGTCATGTGTTAGAAAATCTGGGTCAGAATAACAGAAATGTCAGAATAGATGGTGCCCCTCACTAATGACTCGTTCCTGACCACGACAGGCCAAAGCTGATCTGCCCGTTCCGCAGCCTGTGGCCCACTGATTTCAGCGCTAACCTCAGTGTGTGATCAGAGCTCCCCCAGGAGGACATTTACACTAACTACACCTCACACACACTCTCTCTCTCTCTTACCCCATCTCTGTCTCTCTCTCTTTCTCTCTTACCGCATCTCTAACTTTCCCTCTCTCCTCTCTCTCTCTATGGATCTCTCTTTCTCACTTACTCTTTCCCTCGCTCTATCTCTCTCTCACACAAACTCTCTCACTCTTTCTCTTTTACCCTGTCTCTCTCTCTCCCTCTCTTCTCTCTCTCTCTTACTCACTCTCTTTTTCTCTATTTTGCTCTCTCACACTTCCTACTTATCCCTCACTCTCACACTCTACTCTTAACTACAGCTCTCTCTCTCCCTTCACACTAACTACAACTCTCTCCCTTTACTCTGCCTGCATCTCTCTTTCTCTCTCTCCCTCTCTGTAGTTGAGTGATGTTGCCTCCTGCTGGGCATTATTGGTTTCATATGGATTCAGTGATGTGTTTAATTATTGGTTAAGAGACAGTGAGGAAAACACAAATGGAGATAATTGAACACTTACATCATTTAGGAAACAATTTGTAATAAAATTTAAAGGTGCCAAATTTTTTAAAAAGAAATTACGAACTAAATTTTTTTTCATATTTTTTTAAAGTAATTGATCACTATAAATATTATAATATTATTTTTGGGGATACTGCTAATTAATAACAAAGACATTTTAAATATATTTAAAAAAAACTATTTTAACTCGTCTGCACCAAGTTTCAGTCAGTAATTCGTCTGAGAGCTGCTGTAGATCTGATAAAGAGAGGCTCAGAGTGGGTTTGATGCAAGTCAGAACTGTTGACAGGGGTCGTAAATGGAACCTGACGACTAGAAAAGCTAGTCCTCTAAAAGCTCCACACAGACATGAAATGGTGATGAAGCCGCTAAGGCATTGTTCTTCAGAATTTGGAGAAGCTTTTGGGCTTATAACTTAATCCAATCACAGTGGAGGGATACATGCAGGGTGTTGTGAGGCAAAAGAGTCCCCCAAATTGATTTAGTTCATACAATCATCAACAAATAGAAACACTCAGAGACACATGAAGGCGATTAGGGGTGAAGAGGAGAGAACATGGCTCTGTTTGTGTTGACGTCTGGTTCCGTTCACCACCACTGTATAGAAATCCCAGTCTGAACCATTACACACCAAACCCACTGTGGAGAAGTCTATTTGCATTGAATTATGGGGGAATTTTAGAAAAATCTAACTGTTTTGATTTGCTTTTACAGCCGTGTCAAATATTAGTGTGTGTTGGTCTGTGTGTGTGTGTGTGTGTGTGTGTGTGTGTGTGTGGCACAGCACAGTGTTTGATCACCAGAGGTTTGGGCAGATTTGGGACAGCGATGTCACACTTTGTTAAACAGACCACTCAAGCGCTAGGAGAGTGCTGAATGTAAGTGATCGTTCAGCCAAAATCAAAGTCTCCAAAATTTCCCCGTCTCCCAAATGTATCTGATCAACCAAGACATGTTTTGTGTGAAGTTTGGTTCTATAGTTTTAGCACTGGCGCTACAATGCTTATGTTGCTAAGTAATGGAGGTTTATACTCCAACAGTCTTCACACACCCACACAGGGCATGTAGAGGTGTTCAGTAATCCCTAATAGGCTCACTCATGAGGTTTCTGACACTGTATGAAGCACTGTTCTCTATAAATCTGGTTTGAAGTTTACTTGGTGCTAAAACAGCATGTGTCAGTACTATAGCCATGCTGTTAGCACCAGAGATGGACACTACATTTGCCTGATTACTGTACTTTACTTGAGTATTAAGGCTTTTTTTGGGGGAAAATAATGACTTTTACTTCAAGACTAATCGACTCCTTGGAATTATACGTTGATATTTGACGTACTTGTCTGTCTGTCAGGGATTCTCAAAGTCCAGGCTCCGGTTCGCATCCGGACCTAGCCCACACATTACATTAGGAATGCATTGGTGCACTGCAATGATGTGTATGTTTACCTCGTTCAAAAATTGTTTACATTCCTATTAATAAATTATTCGTTGGGGAAAATATAACACATTTTAAAAGTGGACCACGATAAAGATGCAACCATGGCAACATTGACAGCCGGCACACTTATGATGCATCATTGACGTGCTTCAGTTATCAGGCTTAACGTCAACGTTAGCAAGTCAGCTAATGGCTAAAAGGCGTTCACGTGCCAATCTACTATGGCGTGCACAAGAGTGTGGGATACCAGCGTCCTCTGCCGGTGTCATTAGCCATAAAGCATGTCACCATGGCAATGTCAAAATTTGCCAATAAATAAATAAAATAAAAGTAGACACACAAACCCGACTTTTCAAAGACGAGTGGACGAAAAAATTTGCATTTATTTCGCCTTAAAAGTGGAAATGTGAAACGCCACCATGACTCAAAGCACAGTCAGTTTCAACAGCAACATCCCCAGAAAACTGGGGTAAAGACAAAAAACCTTGGCAGTTAAAAAATGTCCTATGGTTTAACAAACATGTTTTTTTGTGAGATCCATGATGCAGCAAGGGAGAGCTACTGAGGTTTCTGTCCGAGTGGCAAACAATGCCATTACTTTAAGCTGTTTGGTGCAAGTAAATTTAATAAAAGGGATTTGGTTATCACTAGTTGTTCTCGACCTCCGACCTTGTCATGAAATCAGATTTAGACCTTTGAATATATAGTTTGAGAATCAAGCGATGGGCTGCGATGGGCTAAGCCTCCTGTCCTGGCCTTGGGCCTGTAATCAGTTGGGATTGGCTCCAGCTTAACCTCCACTCAAAATAGAAGAAGCGGTTAGAAGATGGATAGCTGGATGGATAGATGGATGGATAGATGGATGGATGGATGGATGGATGGATGGATGGATGGATATTCTTATTCTATGGCAGCTGCCCAATTTACACGGTCCATTCATGTGCAGTCAGCCCAGCTTGGGTCCTAACATAGCTGGCTGGGAAGCCAATCAGATAGCATTAGCGGTTAGCTGCTCAGTACATTAATGATGGGCTCTAGTCTCTCATCCTTAGTCGATGGGACATATACATAAATAAACAACAGTTTGTGTGGTTTATCAACAGATTTACCAAGCGACTCACTGGGAAAGTACCGCTCCTAAAGGTAGGTAGGTGAGGTGTCAGGGTGTTGAATCCACTGCTCTTTGGGGCTCAACTCCTCTGATAATGTTCTTTTTTTTAAACTACCAGTAGTTTGTCTCTGTACTGTCTCTCTTTTCTTTACTAATTTTAAGCAGATTCAGTGCGACTAGTACAAGTTTGTAGGCTTGTTTGTTTGTGCTTTTGTGTGCGTACACGTGTTGCTGCATTTTGTTTTGGCTTGGCTACACAATATGGCAGTCCCGCCCCACAATGCACTGCACTACAACGTCACGTTGCCGAGCCCTATACATAACATACATGTTTTGTGACATCACAATTCAGTCATTTCTATATATGGACAGTGCTTTTGGTTTCTATATATGGACAGTGAGAGTTTCTGCGATTTGGGCCATTTAAAGGATACGTTTGGGTGTGTTGTGAAGATGCTAGGCTATAGCGTGTTATGGAATGTTAACTCTGTGTGTGTGTGTGTGTGTGTGTGTGTGTGTGTGTGTGTGTGTGCGGTTGTTTATTGTTCTTCTTCATTGTGCCATCATTGTAAACGATTACTCTAATCTTTCCCTCCGTGGCCCAAGGGAGAGCTATTAGCATATTAACATCTGTAGCTTGTTTATCTGCCGTGCCATAATTTGCCTCTAATCAAGACTTAATAACGATAAGAGGATTTGAGGAATTAGCCGCGACTGATGAGCATTGTGCAAGTCTTCCTGATGATTAGTGGAGTGAAACACTTCATTTAGCGCGATGCGCGCCGAGGAAGCCTCGGCTACACTTGGCCAATTAGCCATTCGCTGTGATGTCAGAGCGCGACGCCCGGCATTTCAGAGCAAAGTCATCCGATCGGCTTTAGGATTAAAAAAACTGCATCTGTTATCATAATTAGGCCTCCCTCGCCCCCCTGCCCCCCCCTCCCCCGAGACAACTGAGAGTAGGATAACAGATGCATTTTTCATC
>JBBPDA010000001.1:19106463-19119768 GCA_037974385.1 Arnoldichthys spilopterus | reverse complement strand
CTGTAGAGCAGGAAGTAGTGCTGTATATCACTATCACACTGTTCCTACAGCCTCTGTTGCATTATAAGCACAGTGCTGTAGAGCAGTCTTGGCGCCGCTAGGAATTCTCTGCATTAACTTCATTTATTTCCTCTGCTTCAGGAAAACTAAAGTTCACCAGGTCCTTCAATCCTGAACAAGGCCTGTTTTCCATCAAATTGACCTTGAGCAGTTTACCATTTAAGGTTATTCACTGTAGTCAAACTGCTTAAATTACAAGTACAAATTGGTACTACTTGACAGGCAGTGTATGTTTTTATTTTTTTAATATTGATATTTTAAAGTATAAAAATCAGACCGTTTGGAATTTTGCAGCATGCCTGTTTGCGAAGCTTACTCTGAAGAACTGATCAACCTCATACACCACAAAACAGATGGCAACAGTCTGCGATTCTAATGCAATTCAGAATCTTTGTTGGTGGTAATGCCCCTTTTTGTCTGCAGTGGTTGCCAGTTGTTGGCTGTGGCCTGCCTTCATCCATTGCTCTTGGCTCCAGATGTCAAAAGTGTGAGTCAGGGCCACATCTGGTTGGACTTCATTTCTTAAGTAACTGACAATTATTTATGATCACATTATGTTGTTAGAAAACAGTGACGGTCAAAGTAGTGATGAACTATTGTTAGGTCTTGGGCCTTGTTGTCTTGGGCAATTCTTCAGTGATGAGGAGATGTTTGTGGTCATCATGGGCTCCCTTGGTCACATGACATTTTAATACACTATTTACTGGTTTTAACACAATTAGGAGAGGTATGAAATGTGGCCTGTGCAAATGTTTCAAACATTTCAAATTTCCATGTTTTCTTTAGCATCATTTGACCTGTGGTGACAGCCAATGACCCAACTGTGCAAATGTTTTATATCCGTTTCCTCCTGAAGACTGAGAGTAGGTTTACTCTTCATGGCATCTGCTGCCAGGCTACAGGAAGCAGCTGCAGTAACTCTCAACCAGGATCCGCGACCCACAGACTGCATTTCATAGCCATTGCATTTCATGCCAGCCTGCGTTCGGGGAGCTGAAGCTGATGTTCAGACACTAGAATGAACTTTTATGTATTTTTTTTAAATGCAGCAGCATGTTACAAGATGTACTGTCTTAAGTATTATCACAAAGAATTTCATGAGGGGTGGGTGGGGAACGAGCCGTCTGACCAAAAACCTGTTACTACTACAGATGAATTGTAGCAGCTGTGTTTTGTTTCCGGTAGAGATAAAGTCGACTAGATGGTGGAGCTGGTTCACAGGCCTGAAGATGCTTCAGACTCAAACCCCAGCAACTGATCTCATGCTGCGATCAGTGGAACTGAATAAGAACTGTAACTGTCAGTTCAGCTGTGTGCAAAAGTTTTAACACCCCCGACCACATCATGTTTCTTTAACTGTGCTATTAGTTTTGCACGTTTTTACCCAAATGTATTAAGTGAATAAGCAATAAAATGTGCAGAAAAGTGGTGTCCAGCACTGGTCCTGGATGCCAGCAGTGCTGGATGCCGACCCTCCAGATCAGATTTGGATGCCATTGCCATAGTTTATTGACCTGGGGTGCACAAACTTTTGAACACAACCGTGCAAGGTAATGTACGTTAAAGGAAAACGCCAGCACTCTTTTGCCCTGATCTCCACCTGCAGGACCTGGACAATCATTTCAACACATCTGTGGCAGGAGCCAATGGGCGGCTGCAGCCTCTGCCGACTGCCTCCCATCAGTAACATCTGCACCAGCGGGACGGGGTTGTAAACAGCTGGAGAATTCCTTTAACGTACATCAAGGTTTATTCCTTTAAACTACTTGAACAGCGAAAATCCTCAGTGGTACACGTGGGAGACAGCAGTACAGTTCCAGAGCAACAGCAGTTTCCATCTCAGTCTGTTAATGACCCCCGAAGGGAGCTGCGGGGTTGAGTTTGGGGCGAGATGTAGGCCACCCTCCCCTGTGAATAACCGAAGCTGGAAGCACTTGTTTTGTCGTTTGGCTTTTCTAAATTGTTTTGTAATCTTTGTGAAGATGGGACTGTACAAAAGGTTCGAACTCTTTCATACGTGGTCGAGCATGTCACGATGTTACAGTATAGCTTTTCTATCGGTACCAAGCCTTGAAGTTCAGCACCATGTTGTAAATAAGTCATTTTGCTATGATTGATGTCCGTCATGAACGCAAAAGTAAAACGTTTGTTATAGAACATGAGCTTCCTTTGTCTTTTTATGTTCCCTGTACATACGTCTCACGTTTTTTGTGTAAATACTAGTCCTGGACTGTCAACATCCAGCACAGGTTGGGGATTTATATGCTTAGACTCCTGACCTGGCTCACCGGGTGTAGACACCCACCCTTCCAGGAGCAGAGCTGGACAACCCTACATGGACCAATCATCACTGGACTTTGACCCATTTTCAGTTCAGTTTCTGTATTTCCTGGCTACATATAGAGGAACGGTGGGTATCTGCAGTCCAGGATGGTCGATGTCCAGCACCATTTGGTGACTCCCTAAAGACACAGTTCAACTCACCTGTTCACTGTGGGTTACTGAGTGTGTCTGAGGAGAACTACCAAACTACCAGGGCAGTAGAGGCTAGCGGTTAGGACATTGCCCTTGGAAGGTCGCAGGTTCAAGTCCCAACCTGGGCACTACTGGGTACATCGGAGTAAGGTACCGTCCCACTACACTGCTCCCTGGGCACTGTTGATAGCTGCCCACTGCAGCACGTGCACACGTGTGATGGGTTAAATGCAGAGGTCACATTTTTTAGGTGCTTGAGTGTGTTCACAGAGACAAAAAGTAACTTTCAAGTTGTGCTGGACCCTCCAGGACCGGAGTTGCCCACTCCCTATAGAGGAAGAGGAATGGGAAGGTGTTGTAATTTGCACAGGGTAAATGTTTTCCTCCCACCTTCCAGTAGTTAAATTTAGCAAGTAAAACTGTTTTTGTGCATTAAAATGTGAACGTGTCATACACCGATCAACCATAACATTAACACCTCCTGCTTAATACGGAGTGTGTCCCTCCTGCTGCTGAAGCAGCTCTGACTGTGATGCACTGTGTGTTCTGACCCCTTTCTATCAGAGTCAGCATCACTTTCTACACCACAGCAGCTCTTCTGTGGGATCAGAACAGACGAGCTAGACTTCACTCCCCACATGCATCAGTGAGCCTCGGGTGCCCATGACCCTGTTGCCAATTCAGCACTTGTCCTCACTTGGATCATGTTTGGTAGGTACTAACTACCGCACACCTGGAACACCATAAGACCTGCTGTTCTGGAGACGCTCTGACTCATCACAAGAAGGCCCTTGTCAAAGTGTCTCAGATCCGTACGCTCCTGCTTCCAGCACATTAATTTAAAGAACTGACTGTTCACTTGCTGCCTAATATATCCCACCCGCCGGACATGTACCACTCTAATGACATAACTAGAGAGTCAATGTTCACTTCACTGGTCAGTGGTGTTAATGTTATGGCTGATTGGTGTAAAGCCTGCTATTGTTGATTGGGAGATCAACTGAACAGTACAAGAATAACGGACATTTCTTACATTTCAAAAAACACTGAATTTTACACAAACCACCAAAAACGCACGCGCATCAACACTGATCACCGAGCTGCAGGGTGGAACAGAAACACACAACACTCCTGCTCCAAGGGGGAAGAAAAGATGTTTAAATGTCATTCACATAAACATACAATCAACTTAGACACGTCGTCACATCTGCGGACAAATCGATTCTCTTCAAACTCACGAGGTGTCCGCCGTGCTTTTTTGAAAAGCATTTATTGTTTAAATTACTAAGTATAATGCAAACACGCTAACAAAACTCACTCATGTACTACAAAAGAAAATGTTTACAGTATGAAATCGGCTTAGTTGCAACCACCAATTAAATCCTCACTTGGACATATATACAATATATATACACGCAGATGAAACTGGGTAAGTACAGTGTGAGATCTGTGGGAAACCTCGGAATGTGTCTGCTGTACTTCAGATAGATCCCTGCCCGCTGCCTTTCCCAAAGGCCTGGTATCTCCTCGGGGGATGAGCAAACCTTAACAATCCAATAAAAAAAAAAGAACACCCAAGTAGAAAGAGCTGTGTGTGTGTGTGTGTGTGTGTTTAATTGCTTCACAGCTGAGGCAGTTTGTCCACTGGCGTGTCGAATTTGAAGTCTGACGGGAAGAGGTCGGCAGCCCGAGGGTAGATCAGTCTGTAGGACTGGCGGATGGTCACGTCGGCCACGCCCGCGATATCCCCGATTTCTGTATGAGACCGAAACAGTGGAAAAGAGGATAAAGGACATTATCAGGTGACGGCCAGCAGTAGCCCGTGGTCTCCCTACTACTGCACTGGCAGCAGGCTCAGGCACCAACACCCCGCCCCTGGTGAACGCGCCAAGGTCGGCTTATTATTAGACTCTCTGATGGACCTACAGCTGTTAAAGCAGCAAAACAACGGAAAAATCAACACCACCACAATAGGTTTCCCTTTCTGTTGTTATACCACCATATTACACCATACACACAGTCTCATAACCACACATACAACATTAGTCACCTCAACCCACAGTCCAAGAGCCCGATTTCTCAATAAAGGTTAAGTATGACGTCAAGAGGTTTCCCTTTTTGGCCGATCTGCCCAGTTCCTCTGTATTGCCTCACCATCAGTGGAACTATGTGGGGTGGTGGTGGTGGTGGTGGGGGGGGGGTGGTGGTTAGACAGTCGCTCACTGCAAATAGCCTTAGTGTTAGCCTTGCTTTGTCTCCTATATCTTCTCTTTCTCTGCCATTAAATAGTCTCAGAGAAAACATAGGATCACTATTGCCACCTGGTGGGCAGATCCCCAGTCTGCTACAACACAGTACAGACTACGCGTGTACAGCACAAGTTTCATCACGATTCGGTCCTACATCCATTACACGTCCTAACAGTTCTATTTTATTTTTGTTCCTGGGTACAAAGTGTCCCCCAATCCCTTATGCCTAAAATACATTAAAAACAGTTCATGTTCCACAACTTTGCTGGTAAGTGTGTGGGCACATGTGCCATGGTCATCAGCACAGACCAGAGATTCTTAAGAAAAGCACGAACGCTGGACGACACCTGGACAAGATCACTGTTGTTCAACATGGACAGTCAAACAAACTGAAAAACCTGATGAATGACTTTCAACTGGTGCAAAAACCAAAACTAAAAGTGAGGATAAACAGAGCAGCGCCTGTCAAAGGTCTGTAGCAAACTAACCAACTGCCAAAGTGAAGATAATTCATTATTACACACCACCTGCCTAATACGGAGTGTGTCCCTTCTGCTGCTGGAGCAGCTCTGATTGTGCTGCACTGTGTGTTCTGACCCCTTTCTCTCAGAGTCAGCATCACTTTCTATACCACAGCATATCAGACCAGACATGCTGGCCTTCACTCCTCACATGCATCAGTGAGCTTTGGGTGTCCATGAACCTGTTGTCCTTCCTTGTATCACTTTTGGTACTACGGCACACCTGGAACACTCCACAAAGCCTGCCGTTATGGAGATGCTCGGACTTAGTGGGCTAACCATCACAGTAAGGCACAACGTGACTCAGACGCATACGCTCCAGCTTCCAGCACATCAACTTCGAGACCTGACTGTTCTCATACTGCCTAATATATTCCATCCCCCCCGACTGGTGCCACTGTAAAAGAAATAACTAAAGAGTCAATGTTATTCACTTGACCGGTCAGTGGTGTTAATGTTTTGGCTGATCTGTGTATTTGAGGTTTTTTACACCAGCAGAACGTGATGCTCAAAAGCAGCATCAACTCACCTCCTCCAAACCTCATGACTCCCTAGAGTCAAAACTACAGCTTTACCGGCTCGTGGTTCATGGATCTCACCTTTCTGCGTTTTTTTCTCGGCGGAGGCCTGAGAAGCCATGTATATGGCGGCTGCCGCCACGGAGATAGGGCTGCGGCCCGGGACCAGGTCCAGCTCCACCGCCTTCCGGGCGATGAAGGTAGCGGCCATCTGAACCTGTTTGGGGAGGCCCAGGTTGGAGCAGAAGCGAGACATGAAGTCTCCTGTGGTGATCAGATCCACGCTCGTCTCCAGGGCCTTCAGGATGAGCTTGAAGCATCGGCCGATCTCCTTCTTCGAAATCCGGGACACGGCACAGATTTCTGTTAAGGGTGAAGTGAATGATTATTTGTCATTGTGAACACACCACAGCACAGCACACAGTGCCCCACGGCTAAATGTGACCTCTGCATTTGACCACTGCACCGTATGCCCAAGCAGTTGGTACTTTACAATTAAATGAGAGGGGTTCACCTCCGATCTCAAGGGGATTCCAACAGGTTCTTCAGGAGGTGATTCAATGAATCGCCACATATTTCAGAATGATTCAAAGCAACCACACACAAATGTGACTGGAGAATCTACCTTCCATGTAGATCATCAAGTACAAACCAAATATGTGCTAAAACAGCTCAAGAATTGTATTTTGGCCAAACCAAACAGTGCAAACAATGTTCCTGGGTACAAAATGCGTTTTCCCAATCTCTTCTGCCTAAAATCAATAGTAAATGACTGTTGTTCCACAAAAACCTTGTTCTATGCTCAGAACAATGACATTTTCAAATGCACCTGTTTTCAAGAACATTCCACATTCACTTTAAATGCTAAGTAGACTCTGCAACTGCGAGAACTGCCCTGACGTTTCTAGAGTTGTCCAAAACTTTCTACAACTTTCTGGAATCCTTAAAGACTTTCTAGAACCTAGTGGAACTGTTTTGCCACTAGAAATACGAGACGTTTGTGGGCTGTGGTCATAAAATCAAAGTGTGTGAGGAATAGAGTCATTTTTACATCAGATTTAGACATAAAAACAGTTGGAACAGAACACTTTGAAGCCAGGAACACAAAGTGTGTAGCACTGTTATTAGTGATCAAGTCACTCACCCTTAAATGTTCTGGGGACTCCCTCCTGTCTGCAGGCAATGTAGAGGCAGGCTGAGGCGATGGCATCATTACTCCTGCCCTTAAGGCTCTTCTGCTCATAAACTTGCTTGAATAAATTATTCGTGCGATCCTATAGGACGAAGAACAATAAAAGGACATTAAGTACATATGTCTGACCCACAGGCTGTGTACACCCCCACAGCGCCACCAGTGAGCAGGTATTATTTAGGCTGTGGCTCATTCTCAGCAGAAATGATGGAGAAACATATGGACTGGTTCATATGTGCAGTCACACTTGTACAGCTACATTAAAGCTTCCTGCCCAGCTGCACCGTCCTGCTACTTCCCCCGTTTCTACCGGAGCAGTTTCGCTCTGGCTGTGAAGCTTTTTGTGGTCTGGGTCGGTTTCAGAACCAAATCGGAGCTCAAACGAGATTTCCTACAGCGAGTTTTATGTCTCCACGTTCTGTAAACGCCTCTCGCAGCTTCTGCTACACAAAACAACGTCATTCATACAAACACGAACCTTAAAAGCACAGAATTAAAACAGGAAATGTATATTTGTGTAATAAAGAACTGAAACATGATCCGACAGTGTGGATATTTTTCACGTAAGGTGAACACACTGCTGGATGAGAGAAAGGGCCACTCACACGCCAATCAACACCCAACTGTGCTTTAAAGACGCAAAGCCTTGAAAAGAGGAAGAAGGGCTGAAAGCTATGAACCTATCAGCGACCAGACTTGTCACAGTTGTTGATTTGCAGCTCATGAAACCCATCTCAACGACAGGGACGAGGTGCTTCTCCTTTTTCCCTTCAGCAAAAACATTTTTGTTGGCAGATCCCAGCACAATCCACGCACTGTGGCAACAAAAGTTAAAGAGCTCGGCTCAGACGTGGGCAGGTGGGTCTGTGCTCGTCTTGCACAACAGTTGCTCATGTTCGACGGTGACCTATGGTCATGTGCGACTGCAAAGCCCCAGAGCCGCTGTTACAAAGCAGCAGATTCAGAGCAGCAGTTTTAGTCCAGTGAGAATAGTGATGAGCATCGAACCCTGACCATATAAAATCTACAGTGTTTATAACACTGGTGCTGTTTTATTACAGTTCTATATCACAAATTGATCAGAAATCCTCCTAAAACCTCTGAAGAACCCAACAAAGTGTTGACGCCCTGCTGAACACCGGGGGCTGCTGTTGTGAAAGTGCTTTGTTTATTAGTTTGACTCTTGTCGGTTTTGCTCTGACGTGTCGAGTGTGTGTGTGGTGGTTGTGCAGAACGCCAGATGTGTTGTACAGCGCTGCAGGACAAACAGCCAGTGTTTCTCTGTTGTGTGTGTTCTGCACTGCGTTGGCAGTGGCGCGTGTTCTGTGTGATTTATTCACTGATCCACTTTTACATGTAAAACAGTGAAAATATAAAGCTCTGAGTGTGACGACGGCAGCGCATCCATCGTAACACTCGCGCGCACCTCTATAGTTGTGTGGAGAGTTAGAACCCAGTGCGACAACGCATCGAAGGGTTAAAGAACATTCAGGGCTCGTTTGCTTTGTGTTTTCTCTACGTTGTAAAAGTGCTGTAGACGAGCAATAAAACACTCAAGGCGTGTGTGTGTGTGTGTGTTCTGAGCATCAGCTGTGATCTACAGCCTCGTAACAGCAGGAGAACACTTACCACAATGTTTCTGGGCAGGTTGATCCGGTCGGCCATGGTGCTGATCTCTTTGAAGGCGTTCAGCATGGCTCTGTCGGAGCTGCTCATGGTTCTACGGTTTTGGTACTTGGAGTTGCCGAACTCATCGAAGCTCGCGGCTCCGGTTCCCTGTTTGGGACATGAAAACAGGAAAGTCACTGATCTCCACCCGCGCAGTGAGATACAGATAACGGATTATATACAGTTGATTACTCAGCTGATTATTCGAAAACAGCCATTTTCCATTCGAATCATCTTGGCTTATCTACGTTTTAGTCACCCCCCCCCCCCAAAGAAAGAAGAATGAAGTCGGGGTCTTAATCTCAACATGATAATTCTATTCCGTTTTTGTTTCTTTTCTTTTTTATAATTTTTTTGTATATATTTTTTTGCTCTGCCTTTTACTTCCGGTTTTATCATCATACAAAACATTTTAAATATGATTTTCTTCCAGAAATATCTTCGTTGTTCTTTCCTACTTTATAAATCTGTATAGTGACTTCAAAAAAAATGTATTTAAAGAAAAATTTACAATGTAAAGCACTTTGAGCTGCATTTAATTGTTTGAAAGCGGATATATAAATACTATTATTATTATTATTATTATTAATAATAATAATAATTACAATTCTCTAGGAAAAGAATCAGGAAATTAAAATATTAAATTTGGACCACAGCTTCAATTAATAATTTAAGTGCAATTTAGGATTTAAATATTTAATAAAATCAATAAATACATTTCATGCATTTTAATGCAGCTTAAAATGTTTCTCCTGTTTAAAAATAAATATTACAAACATTTTATTTTATTATAAAAAAAACAAAATACACAAATTAAAGGAGCAAATACAAAAAAAAAAATTGGCGGAATGGTGAGGATATGAATAATAAACTACACTAGACAAATTATTGAGAATATTTCTAAAACTGATTTGAACGGTGAACATCAGTGCAGTTTAACCCCCCAGATCAAAAACAACGTCTTTAATGTGCACCAGCCGTTACCTTGCTGATCATTGTAGTGAGATCTCCTCCATTCAGGAGAGGATTCTGAGCATCACCGACACGTGAAGGGTCTTTGGTGGCTTTTTCATTTGTGAACGTCCTCCACTCAGAGCCGACATCAATAACACGATCGCCTGGTGCAGAGAGGAGTGGCGAGAGCCCAATTAACGAACTACAACTGAAACTAAAACAATGATCAATCTAATTTTACTCTTAATGGCTAGATTTGTCACGCCAATGCCGTATTTGATTAAAAGATTTACAATTGCAGATCCTATTGTAGCAGACACACACTGCAGCTGGGCTTCAGCCTAAGTATTGAGTAAAGGTTGGAATCACCACTAAGACAATATGACACGGTCACAATATTTAAGCCATATTATTGCAATTCTTCAACTTAAACGGATACAGCTTTTCTTTTTTTTTATTTCAATTACTTCCCTTCACTATATTTTTAATAATATCTAACACACACTCACAGACATACACATTTACACACATTTCTATATAAAAAATATAATAAAAACATCACAATGCTACAACTGCACCCATTTTTCTCCCACCACTACTATTGCACATATTGCCACCTACTGGACATGTTCTGAAGTGCTTTTCCTGCTTTAACAGATTGGTAAGAGAAATGAACTGGATTGGGTGTTGTAATAAAACAACTGTTCATTTGAGAATCAGTTTAAAAAAACTACATTAGCAAAACCAGTAATGTTAAGAGTCATCACTACAGCTAGATAAAGCATAGCTACGTTAGGGGCCGGCTATATCTGACCAGTCATTCGTCACATTACTGGTCTCATCTGTTTCAGACACATACCTACTACCAGGCCACATTCAGGACAGATCATATCTCCTGCCCTGTAATCCTCCACCAGGATGGCATCTGGGTGATTGGGGCACTGCACCTTAGGAAGAGCATCTCCACTAAAAAAAATGAGAGAATATAGATGATAAACCAGGCGAGAGCTAGGTGGTACTTATGATGAAGAAAAATTCAGATATTACTGATATTGATCATGATCAGGGTTTCTGCAGGTTTCACCAAGACCAAGATCTTTAGAACTTTGGATTAGACCTTTTAAGACAGTTATGAATGCAACTTAAGACGTATTTCATGTCCATACTGGCAAAAAAAGATAGATATAAAGGAAAATCATATTCCAGAATAATTAGCAAGATTAACTTATTTAATCACATTTGTGTGTATGCAAAAGTGGTGTAGTAGGTTGTGCTGGGGTGATGGGGTGACCGCTGATGTCCGTTTATCTACATGCTTCAATCCTGGTTTGATTTTGTTGGTTCTGTTACGGTGTGATCAGCACAAATGTCCCCCAAACCCATTTGAAAAACTGACATTAAAGAAACTTAAAATGACTGTAAACCTTCCCAAACTGTCCCAGATTTTAAGGCCTAAAATTCAATTTTAGACATTTTGGGACACTGTACGGACCTGCAGAAACCCTGTTAATACAGTTAACCAGCTCGCAGCTACTCTACACTAACTGGTCGTCTTACACACCTGCCACAGCTTGTTCCCTGGTCTGTTCTGCTTGCCCTAAAATGACCCCACAGACAATCTCACACAGTAAACATGCAAAAAGCTTACGAAAACGTACGGGAACTCGCATTACTGTCAACGGTCACTGCAAAAATAAAACGCATACTCTGAATACTACTTCTGAAATGAATGACCTACCTGAGCTTTAAGTATAAGCTCTTTGAAAGTCAAGTGAAGTATGGGGGGGAAACAGAGGTTGTGCAGTGGAATGGCTTTCGGTTAAGCAGGGATTACATTAAGCGCAGTACGAGTTCTGACAGCTTGTGGCATGAAGCGGTTTCACAGTCTGGAGGAAGCAGAGTGGATGCTTCAAAACAGGGTAGAGTCCATACAACGGGTGGGAACGGTCTTTCAAGATTAACCTCTGAACTCGATTTGTTGCTTGATGCCTTGTGGCAGATTCAAGCTACATGTCTGTAACTACAGTGAAAAAAAACTGGTCGACAGTCACTTCATCATCTGCTAATGTGAAAGCAAGGGTAACCAGAAAGAACCCAGACAGGAAACTGTGTTTATTTTTAACGATTACGCATTTATTTTCCATTTAAAAGAATCTTTACCATTTCTGTTCACGATTTGGTTCTTTTTCTGCCAAAACAATCAGGCACCAGCAAGTGACATTTCAGTTAAGGGGGAATTCCAATGTTTGTTCCACCTTTCTAAAAAATGTAATAGTCGTGATGTAACCAAGTCATTTGCAGTGGCTTTGTTTTGACATGCTCCAAAACTCAACGAGTAAAACTGTGGACAGTGGTGCTGAATGGAACCTGATGTCTAGTTCCTCTAAAAGCTCTTCACAGAAAGTTCTTCCATGAAATGGTGATGAAGATGCTGCGTGATGCCGGAGACCTTGTTCTCCCAGGGTTTGGAGAAGCTTTGGGGCCTAAAACTAAACCCATCCATAGAAACATTCATATACATGGAGCTTCACTGGGGATAATGAGGAGATAAAATAACTTATTTGTTTTGGAGATGACTGGTTCCATTAACCACCATTGTAAAGAAATCTCAGTCTGAACCTTGCAACATCACATGAGAACATTTCACATCTCAGCTAATGAATTAAGGGGGAATTCTCACAAATCGGTGGAATTCCCCTTCAGGTGTTTGGTCCAAATCTTTAGTAAAGTGTAAAAATAGACAAAATAAGAAACAATAAATAAACACAGCAATTTAAAATGGCCTTGCTCATATTAAACACAGTAATAATCATCAGGAACTGTTTTAACAACTGGCCACTGCAGGCATGATTGTTAATGCGTTCTGCTGTTTTTGGACCCTACATGTCTTAGTCTTGCAAGCGTAATGTAAATCAGCAGGAGTTGTATGCAAATCCTAAAAGCCCCCACAGAAACCACTTCTGGAACCTGGTGGCACGGACATCAGCGTCAACTCGTGTGAACCCATACAGGCTGTGCAAGCTTACTAAGCTGCAAGAGAAACATGCGGTGAGCGAGCTTACAGCACAGAGGTGTTTGACTTTAACACAAACGTACGAAAAACATCGACTCCAGAAAGTGCCTGACAGCAGTTCAGCTGGTGTTACAGCCTGTGGAAATCAATGAGGCTCTTTATGTATTGTTCACAGCACTGTGCCTGAAGGGTCCACTATACATTCAATGTCAGGAGGCAGATTCACAGACCTGGACAGCTCACAACACACACAGCACAGTTACAACAAGCAACAGCAAAGCCATGGCTGTTCTCGTGCGCACAAAAACATGATCAGATCAGTCAGACATTAGGGTAGATTTTATATTTGTATTAATTCTTTTTAGTCTATGAATAAAAACAAGTATATCATTTAATCTGGACATATCATAATGTTTAACTACATATACACCTCGTAGCGGCGCCTTAACTACATATACACCTCGTAGCGCCACCTAAACCGCATATACACCTCGTAGCGGCGCCTTAACCGCATATACACCTCGTAGCGGCGCCTTAACCGCATATACACCTCGCAGCGGCGCCTTAACCGCATATACACCGCGCAGCGGCGCCTTAACCGCATATATACCGCGCAGCGGCGCCTTAACCGCATATATACCGCGCAGCGGCGCCT
>JBBPDA010000001.1:19094857-19106363 GCA_037974385.1 Arnoldichthys spilopterus | reverse complement strand
ACAGCGCCCGGGGAGCAGTGTAGTGGGACGGTGCCTTGCTCAAGGGTACCTCAGTGGTGCCCAGGGACTCGAACCTGAGACCTTCAGGTCTCAAAGGCAGTGTCCCAACCGCTAGGCCTCCACTGACCACAAAACTGATGCTGGTGCTGATGCTACATACACTCAAGTTCCCAATGAAAGGACCTGGATGTAAAGATATCTGATTAGAATCCCTGCCTTTAAAGATTTAAGACTGTACATTGAATGTAAATGTAATTTTGTGTATTTTGTGTAATTTGTGTAATTACATATTAATAACTATGTCATATAAATTGAATGAGCTTGTAGGGCTTAGTCATGGAACACTGAACATTCCTTAGCTTTTTGCTCATAAAAACACACCTCCCCAGCCCGCACCACCCATAAATGTATGGGAAGCTTTTAGAAGAGCCCGTCTTTATTTTTGTGATGTCATAAAAAAACAACCAGTTTACCCAAATCTGGTTATACGGAGCGTTTCAGCCTGGAATGCCTTTCAAATGAAGCACAATACAGGCCGGCCAATCAGAACAGAGCTCATTTACATACATATATCTATCAGAAAAAGAGAGATGATGAAAAACAAATCCATATAAACATCAAAAGTGCAGCACGTGAAGGCATAATGTCACCGAAATTTGACTTTTGCATTTAAACCATCCATACGTGGAGCAGTGGGCAGCTACCAACAGCGCCCGGGGAGCAGTGTAGCAGGACGGTACCTTACTCAAGGGAACCTCAGTGGTGCCTGGGTTGGGACCTGAACCTGCCACCCTCCGATCAATGGGCAAGTCCCTCACCACTAGGCCGCCACTGTCCATAATGTCTGAGCTGCCACCCAAAACCATTCACATAAGTGCATGTATGGTGGACTGGATGGTGCTTTTGGAGCATTTCTATTGGTCCGTTAAAACAGTGTTAAAGCCAGCTGATGTGTTGCCTTAGAAAAATAAAGAACTAAATGGAGATAAGTGGTTTTCTCTGGACAGCGACGATAAGATTTGAGAAAAGTGTAGGATATGTGTTTTTAGGAGAAAACCTCCTTTTGTATGTAGTCCATGTAATAGGCACTGCACTCTCCCTCTCCTCCCTCGCTAACTCTGTGCTACATCCTGCTCCTTTCACATGACAAGCTTATGCATTATTCCTCTCATTAGAGACCAAAGGAGAGCGCAGAACTTCAACAAGTCCTCAATCACGGCAGCCCAAAATCCCCAGCACGCTGATAGCGCAGCAGAAACAACCCACAGAAGATGAGAAGCAGAATGGATGAATATTTGCACTGATATGTGATGTGCAAGACACTTGGTATAGAATATCTGAGGGACTCAGAGTGGAATATGTACACTGGAGATGTCTAATGGTGGATGGAAACTGACTATGAGTATTTTGCTCAGGATTTGCTTTGGCACATTAATCTCCACCACTGTCCTTGAAATGTCCTATGTAGATGTATTTGGATTTCATGGAACTTAAGAATGCATTTATTTTTAACCCTTTAAAATGGTCTGTATGTGGGCTTATACTTATACTGTAATCAGACAGTCCAGACTGTAATTCTGTGTGTTTACCTGTGGGGGGCAGTAATCAGACAGTCCAGACTGTATTTTTGTGTGTTTACCTGTGGGGGGGGCAGTAATCAGACAGTCCAGACTGTAATACTGTGTGTTTACCTGTGGGGGGCAGTAATCAGACAGTCTAGAGTGTAATTCTGTGTGTTTACCTGTAGGGGCAGTAATCAGACAGTCCAGACTGTATTTTTGTGTGTTTACCTGTGGGGGGGCAGTAATCAGACAGTCCAGACTGCAATACTGTGTGTTTACCTGTGGGGGGCAGTAATCAGTGTGTTTAACCTGTTGTGTTTGAGCTTCATTCTTCACTGTAGTAGTGAATATGGATTAATGTCTTTATTAGACCTGAACCTTGACGTCGTTGTGTTAAAAATCCTCCTGATATGGTGAAAACATTGTCGCTGCTACTGGGATCGCACTCTGACTGAAGAATCATGGGAAGGCTGTAGTCCTTCAGAGCTAAACTAATGGCATGTAAACACAACAAAGACGTTTTCTATGCGCTTATTAAGATTTTGGCAGGAAATGACACAAAGAAAAAGCTGTATGCAACGCTTTTTGACGCCATCCACACCGATCGCGAGTCCTGAAAGCCCGTGTGGTGACACCTGATGACACAAACATCAGAAAAACATTTGATTCAGAGGTCCGTGTGGACAAGGCCTCACTTAGCTATTTCTAAAATTAAGAAGAAATCTATCGTACTTAAATAAAGAAAATTTCTGCAAATTTTTGCGCACAATTCAAAAGTGTCATGCTTTTTCCCCACATTTTCTGTCTATTCATTCATCATGGAAAATTAAATTCAGCACATAAACAGTGTCTGGATGATAAATAGAATCAACTTCGTTTTAAAAAAGTCAAAATTGTCTTTGTTTTGTTGCAGAGATGTTCACTCTCACCGAAGTCGCCTCGCTAAACGACGTCCTACCTACCTACCGGATTCTGAAGCCATGGTGGGATGTCTTTATGGACTATCTCGGGTTGGTCATGTTGATGTTGTCTATTTTTGCTGGAACTATGCAGTTGACCAAAGATCAAGTGGCGTGCCTTCCCATTCTGGAAGAGAGGCTCGAGGCGCCGAGCCAGACGGCTCACTCAACACAGAGCCCGATGCAAACGTTCACGTCATCGCTGGGCACTGCGCCTTCAGCCACTCCGGACCTTCCGGACAGTGCTGTGCATGAAATGCATCCCACCCACTATACTCCAGTGAGGAGCCAAGGTGGTGTTACCTCAAACGAACCTCAGCCCAAGGGCCGCCGAACAAACCTGGACTACCAGCAGTACATTTTCGTCAACCAGATGTGCTACCACGTTGCCTTACCTTGGTACTCCAAGTATTTTCCTTACCTTGTCCTCATATACACCATAATGTTGATGGTGAGCAGCAATTTTTGGTTCAAATACCCAAAAACCAGCTCAAAGATTGAACACTTTGTGTCCATCCTGGGCCGGTGTTTTGAATCGCCCTGGACTACGAAAGCACTTTCCGAAACTGCCTGCGAAGACTCGGAAGAAAGCAAGCAAAGGCTCATCAGTGGCCAGACTGCTCCTAAGCAAGTATCCACGGACAGTCAGGAAGATGGCACTGGCTCAACCACACCGATGCTAGAAAACAGCAGCGTGCAGTTTTCTGCTGAGAAGATTGTTCCCGAAGGCCCGAGCTTGACCATTCTGGACAAAAAAGATGGCGAGCAGGCCAAGGCCCTTTTTGAGAAGGTGCGGACATTCAGAGCTCACGTGGAGGACAGCGACTTCATCTATAAACTCTATGTGGCGCAAACGGCCATAAAAGCGCTCAAGCTGATTTTCATCCTGTGCTACACGTCCACTTTCGCCGCTGGCATCAAATTTAAACATGTATGCGAACCACAAATCGAAAACCTAACCGGATACGACCGCTTCTTCTGCACTCACAATATGGCTTTCATGCTAAGGAAACTTCTCTTCACGTTCATGGCAATTATTGGCCTTTATAGCCTGGTGTGCCTCTACGCTCTTTTCTGGCTTTTCCGGCGACCGCTGAAGGAGTATTCGTTCGAAAAAGTCAGGGAGGAAAGCAGCTTCAGTGATATTCCCGACGTGAAGAACGACTTTGCGTTTCTCCTGCACATGGTCGACCAGTACGACCAGCTGCACTCAAAGCGGTTCGCCGTCTTCTTGTCCGAGGTCAGCGAGAACAAACTGCGGGAAATTAGCCTCAACCACGAATGGACGTTCGAGAAACTCAGACAGCATGTGACCTCCAACGCCCAAGACAAACAGGAGCTGCATCTGTTCATGCTCTCTGGACTCCCGAATGCGGTGTTCGACATCACTGAGCTGGAAGTGCTTAAATTAGAGCTGATTCCCGAGGTCAGAATCTCAGCCAAAGTCTCGCAAATGATGAATTTACAAGAGCTGCACTTGTATCACTGTCCTGCGAAGGTTGAGCACACAGCGTTCACCTTCCTTCGAGACCACCTCCGGTGCCTTCACGTCAAGTTTACAGATGTTGCTGAAATCCCTCCATGGGTTTATCTCTTGAGGAGCCTCAGGGAAGTGTACCTTGTTGGTAATTTGAACTCAGAGCACAACAAAATGATCGGGTTGGAATCCCTCAAGGATCTGAGACACCTGAAGGCGTTATACCTGAAGAGCAATCTCAACAAGATTCCCTCAAACCTCACGGAACTGTCGCCGCATCTCGTCAAGCTGGTGGTGCACAACGACGGGACGAAACTGGTGGTGTTGAACAGCCTCAAGAAGATGACGAGCTTGGTGGAGTTGGAGCTTCACAACTGCGAACTGGAGAGGATTCCGCACTCCATCTTCAGCTTGACCAACCTACAAGAGCTGGATCTGAAGTCCAACAGCATTCGCACCATTGAAGAGGTCATCAGCTTTCAGCACCTCAAGAGGCTGACCTGCCTCAAGCTGTGGCACAACAAGATTGTTGCAATTCCACAGTCTATAAGCCACGTGAAGAACCTCGAGTCACTCTACCTCTCCTACAATCAACTGGAGACGCTTCCAGTGGCCTTATGTTGTCTTCCGAAGCTTCGGCACCTTGATCTCACCCACAATTCAATTTTGTCGATTCCAGCTGAGGTTGGACTTCTCCAGAACCTGCAGCACTTTGCTTTAACAAACAACAAGGTAGAGGTTCTTCCCAAACAGCTGTTCAAATGTACCAAGCTGAAAATTCTCTGTTTAGGGAACAATAGCATCACCGTCCTACCAGAGTGTGTAGGACAGTTGGCTCAACTTACTCAGCTTGAACTAAAGGGAAACTGTCTAGGTTGCCTTCCATTCCAACTTGGCCAGTGTCGCCATCTCAAGAGAAGCCACTTTATTGTGGAGGACCATCTTTTTGACACTCTCCCCCCTGATGTAAAATCCAATATGAGTACAGATAATAATGTTTGAGCTTTTGACAGTTCCTGCACCTTGAGAGATGTTTTGAGTCTGCTCTTTTTGTTCCGATGAACGACGTAACCAAATCGCCATGTTGTCGCTGTCCTATACATGAGCTTTAATGTTTTTACACCACTCCATTGTGTGAACGTTTTATGATGAATGGACCAACTGAAGTGGTCCATAACCGAATCTTGTAGTTACCTACGTTAAGTTTTTGTATGTTCTCACAGTTTTTATCCCATGGCAATACAGAAACAGTATTGAAAATGTTCATTTCTATAATAAACAAAATGAAAATTTCACTTTTCTGCGTATAATGGCTTGAACACTCCTGCTACAGTTAGCATGCTATAGACTAAAGACTAAGATTAAAATCTGCACAACAACAGTGGACCTTAGCATGGCTGGGGATCAGTGGGGTCAACAGGTCAAGGCCTGTGAACCTTTTCATTAAGGTACAAAGATAAAGTGAATATATTGATTTAGTCACAAAAGACCAGTTTCCCAGTTCCTGGTTAACCCTAATGCTGTGGTCATCATGGCTGAACGATTTGGGGAAAATGTCTTTTTGTGAAATTGTTTTTACCAGTATTTTGACTGCAATTTTAATGTGATAATTTTCTTTAAGTTGGTCCTATTTTCATCCAAGCCCTATTTTCAAGCCTTGAGGCTTAAGTGCTATACGTAATGTGCCAGAACGCAGATTCTCTAGCTCTGCATGATTAGATTTTGCTAAACTCCCCCAATTCAAAAATGAAAATGTTCCAAACTGTGAAAAAGTGGCAGACCAAAGAAACGTCTTGTCCCTGGGGGCTGTTCCTAGCTCATGGCTATAGAACTAAACAAGTAGCGCTGCTTTCGCTCCTATTGGTAGTTGCTGTGTCACGTCGCTCAGTATTTGCATTGCATCAGCTGGTCGCCCTGTTGCTCCTCTGTCACTCGTGACTACAGTGTAAGCCTAGACTAAAGGGATTTTCAGTGGAGAAATTTAGCCCAAAACAGGCTTAATCCAACACTTTATTCATGAACATGTAGATAATGTCTTTGCTGTATCAGCATGAGATCATGAGTTGATACCAGCTTGGACTTCAAGAGGGCATAACTGGCTTCACCCTCTCTGGGTGGGTATGATGGCACTCCCCGTTTCCATTAATCAACATGATGCTAGCCAGTGTGTGTTAGCTTATGTAGCAGAATTTGTGGTTAGCATTATCCTCCAACTGCGTTAGGCTGTCTATTGGGGGGAGTCCAAGCTAGTTGGTGGAACTGGAGATAAGTAAATTGGAATGATATATATATATATTTCATATATATATATATATATATATATATATACACACTTTTTATTATATATATATATATTTTTTTCATATATATAAAATTTTATATATTTTTTTTCAATATTTCATGTATATATATATATATACACACATTGTGCATTACTGAATAACAGACATTCCTCTGTCATGGTTTGTGTTAGAGTATTGGAGTGCGATGCTCTTCATGGTTTGCGACCCTCCCAGGCATGTTCAGTTGTCAACTCTCCTAACCTTTCTGACACTCATGAAGCCATGTTGACTTGACTGTGGTCGAGCAGGACATTGTGTCGCAGATCGTCTGGCAGTTGAAGCTCGCTGATAAGCAGGATATCATGTACTGAGGAAGACTGGCAGAAGATACACACCCTGCCGCTCTCCCTCAGAGAACTCACGCACTCACTGACCGACGTACAAGTGCATTTCCACCAGCATTTCTACACTGTCACACTTTAAACACACAATAAACCGCAGGTGGTAAAGTAAGAAGGGATTCTTTTCCATTAACGATTCAGTGCAGGTTGTTCTGGTCAGTTATTCACTCCAGCACATTCTCACTCAGCTTTTCCCCACTTGGTTTAAGTCAGTTATGGTCAAAAATATTCACTGGATTTCATTATTAGGCCTTTGCACTAAAGGTGTGTTGCACTAACACACTTTCATTTTGAATTTTTGTTGATTCCTCTTAGAAATTTTAAGAGAATTTTATTAAATTTATTGAAAAAAAATAAACATTATTACTAATTTTCCCTCCAAATATAAAATACAATGGAAAACATTTATTAATTGATTTTTACTTGGTGTGGCCATTAAATGGTCATTTTTTAATCACTGATATACAGTTTGGTATCTCATGTGCTTAAAATTGATAATTTGTTAAATGAGAAACCTGTGTAGCCTCAAATCAGTTCCAATGAAAACGACTTGTAAAAAAACCCAAATATAATCAAATGAATTTACGTCCAGAAAAAATGTCTAACGGGAATGATATTCGGAGCGATGCACGATGACTTTTATATCTTAAATGGTTTGTATTTGATATTTTAAGCTTATTATATATATATATATATATATATATATTTATACATTTTCTTAAGAAATGACCATTAAATTTGTACACACACACACATATATATATATATATATATTTATTTATTTATATATTTGTGTACAAAATTTGTTATAAGTTATTAATTTGCTTAAGCTTTATTTTAAAGTTTTAAAATTTTTATTAAAGTTATTAAATAATAGCAATTATTTAAAAATAGCTTACTTTTGAAATGGTAGTGTATGAATAATTTTTTTGCAGATTTGTGTGGGGGAGTCAGTTATCAGCTCACTGGGCTTCAGAACAGGAAACAGCGTCCACATGCAAGCGCTGCAGGAACGGAAACTTGTTTCCTCAGCTCATAAAACTCTGATCCTCTTCTCCTTCCTCTGCAGTGTCTCACACCTTCTGCTGCTAAACCTTACCGATCAGCCATAACATTAACACCACCTGCCTAATACTGAGTGTCTCCCTCCTGCTGCTGAAACAGCTCTGACTGTGGTGCCCTGTGTTCTGACCCCTTTCTATCAGAGTCAGCATCACTTTCTACACCACAGTAGCTCTTCTGCAGGATCAGACCAGACAGGCTAGCCTTCACTACCCACATACATCAGTGAGCCTTGGGTGCCCATTACCGTCTCGTCTTTTCACCAGTTGTCCTTCCTTGGATCACTTTTGGTGTGTACTGACCACTGCAAACCTGGAACACTCCAGAATGACTCAGTCAGCCAGTCATTCTGCACATCGACCTTAAGAACTGACTGTTCACTTGCTGCCTAATATATCCTGCCGCCCTGACAGGTGCCATCGTAATGAAAAAACTTTTAAAGCAGCTAAATTTGGACTCAACCACGTCCAGCTGATTGACCACATCTGGGGAAGGTGGAAATTTAAGGAAGTTTGATGTTTTTGAAGAATGATGAAGAATTGTGACCTGCCATGATGCATCACTTGCATGTGTGTTCGCTAACTTTTCCGATGTCTTTTGTTTTTCTAGTTTTTCTGTAAGCTCATATGTGGAGCGGGGGCTTTTCGTAGGAAATGACTTACAGGCCACACCTGTAAATGCTGTCTAGCAACGGTAACCACACCTAGGCCCTTGCTTTCAAAGGCTCAATCCCAAATGGATCCCTATTCCCTTTACAGTGTACTACATAGGTGGTGACACAACACCAAAATTGTGCATTAAATGTTAAACAGGAAGTGGTGTCAACCCAAACGGCTGTCTGTCCATCATACCATACTTCATTATTTCACCGCCTACACTGCAAGTGCACTGCATTGGGAGCGGCGGTTTGGGACGCAGCCATAATGTACACCATGCTGCAACACTTAAGTGCTGTGTGCGATTTCACCCACCAGGGGGCGGCACAGCTCTGGTGAATCTAGTACATTTTTCAAAGCACCCTTAAGAGTCATGTGAAAAAAATGAGGACATCCCACTGGTTTAATATGAACATATTGTTAAACTTTAAAAAAATAAATAAATAAATAAAAAAAAAGTTATTTGATTAAAGGTGCCAATTTCCACGGAAGAAAAACCCCCCACGTTCATTAAAACTACAAGAATTCGTTTTGGGAAGGATTTCAGAGGAGCTCGTCTTATTTAAACCACACACATTTAGTTAGTTGGTTTGATGTTGAATGTTGAAGTCAGTGCCATCACTATGGTGACAGCCAAAAAGCTCCGTTAGGCCTCCAGGAAGAAGACTGTAGATGCAGGAGGCCATAAACTGTCTGGAAAAAGTGGAGAACACTCAAAACAACTGCCACCATGGCTGGGTCAGGCTGTCCTAGCTGCTTTAGCACAACCAATCCTAAAATAGCACAGGACCTAAGGAGGAAACACTTGGTATTACAGCATAGGGTGTCCTAACTTTGTGGGAATTGGCATCTCCGTTCGTTTGTGTTGTTGTTGTCCATGCATATGTGCAATGGAGGCACGTCACCTTTATCTCTCGCTAGAACTTGTGAGAAGATCCCAAATGCATATGTTGACAGTAAATATGGAATGGGGTGTCCTAACTTTTGCACACAGCCATATATTACCTCCTCCTACATCCCATGTGACTTAATGACCACGCAGAAGGACACGTAAATAAAATAACCCCCACGCTTGCTCTCCAGTTTTATGTAAGAGATAGACTGCTACCCTTGGCAAGAAGAGTGATAATGTGGCACATACATGATTAACACATTTAACACACACAGTGTGACAATACTACATTCACGGCTTAATATTAGTATCCATACTCCAATAGTCTGAGAAAAAAAAACAAACAAAACAAACAAAACAAAAAAAAAAAAAAAAAAAAAAAAAAAACAAACCCAAAGCTGTTTTCTTCTGCCCAACAAAACCCGTTCAAGCTTTCCCTTTTGGCCATACTTTCTGTATAAAAAAAAAAAAGAAAAAAAAGAAAAAAGTTTATAACAAAATTAACAGCAAACGTAAGTAACAGTTAATGTTTTTTTTTCCTTCCCCTGTCACAAATGTCAAAGATTTTACATTTCAGATGTGTGTACGATAGTCAAAGTGAGTTCATGGGACGTTGGAGGGTGTGAGACGTAAAAAAAAAAAAAAATAAAAAAAAAAAATAAAAAATCAAGTCTAAATAGCGACGGAGCAGTTTGTTCAACATAAATGGCATGTCATGGATCAAAAAATTTAATAAGTAAATATATCTACTATTTTTTTTTTCCCTATACATTTGCACCATACATGACCAACGAGTGTGAGGATAAAAGAGTTGGAAATCTATTTTAAAAAAAGAACGGAAAACAAAAACAAACAAAAAAAAAAACCCCAAACATTAAAAACAACCGTTATAAAATTCATACAGTATTATTTCAGGGTTTGTTGAGCCTACTTGCAGTTCCTTAAATAAAACCCACCTTGAGAAGGTCTGTGAAGTGTCTGAGGTAAACAGTTGTCTTTTGGTGTTGGTCTCCGTTGAACTCTTGAAACGTTCACCCAACATGAGCGCCATTGTTAAGGAGTCATATAAAATACCAGGACCGCGGAACGATATAAAAAGACAGGTGTGTTCAGGGCTGAATGTTGCTGTGCGTTGAAGTGTGAAAATCCAAATTCCTCGGTATTCAAAATCATACAAACGCGCAAAACGGGGGCTGAGAGTAGGTCAAATCATTTACAAATACATTACATTGACCGGTACGAAATCTGCGGCTTGCTGAGCTCAGGAGCATGGCTTGGCCTGTGGTTCTGTGTCTGAGCTGGGCTCTTTAGGGAAGCAGGTGACCTCCACCATGCCGGCTCCTGTGCGTGGTACAGCAGTGTTCATTATGTGTCTCTGTAAATGCTTCACCCAGTCCTCCTGCACGGACAGTGGGCCCTGGAAGACTAAATCGCAAAACCTGCGCAGAAGAGGACAAGAACGGAACTCGGATCAGTCATTTCTACACATACTAATGGTGTAAGATTTCTGAACCAAAAACAAAACGGGGATTTTTTGTC
Source organism: Arnoldichthys spilopterus (assembly GCA_037974385.1). Taxonomy (NCBI): domain Eukaryota; kingdom Metazoa; phylum Chordata; class Actinopteri; order Characiformes; family Lepidarchidae; genus Arnoldichthys; species Arnoldichthys spilopterus. The sequence goes on along the minus strand of JBBPDA010000001.1, from coordinate 19,095,533 downwards.
TCTGAGAGGGGACGAACGACACAGGTACAAAGCCAAACATGTCTGAGCCACGGGATTAAGATTGAGGTTAAACGTGCCCGAGCCACGGGATTAAGACTGAGGTTAAACATGCCCGAGCCACGGGATTAAGACTGAGGTTAAACGTGCCCGAGCCACGGGATTAAGACTGAGGTTAAACGTGCCCGAGCCACGGGATTAAGATTGAGGTTAAACATGCCCGAGCCACGGGATTAAGACTGAGGTTAAACGTGCCCGAGCCACGGGATTAAGATTGAGGTTAAACGTGCCCGAGCCACGGGATTAAGATTGAGGTTAAACGTGCTCGAGCCACGGGATTAAGATTGAGGTTAAACATGCCCAAGCCACAGGATTAAGACTGAGGCTAAACATGCCCGAGCCATGGGATTAAGATCGAGGTTAAACGTGCCCGAGCCACGGGATTAAGATTGAGGCTAAACATGCCCGAGCCACAGGATTAAGATTAAGATTAAGGCTAAACGTGCCCGAGCCACGGGATTAAGATTGAGGCTAAACATGCCCGAGCCACAGGATTAAGATTAAGGATAAACGTGCCCGAGCCACGGGATTAAGATCGAGGTTAAACGTGCCCGAGCCACGGGATTAAGATCGAGGTTAAACGTGCCCGAGCCACGGGATTAAGATCGAGGTTAAACGT
>JBBPDA010000001.1:19069069-19087996 GCA_037974385.1 Arnoldichthys spilopterus | reverse complement strand
CACGTGTGCACGTGTGATGGGTTAAATGCAGAGGTCATATTTCGTTGTGGTGCTTGAGTGTGTTCACAATGACAAACAGTCACTTTTCCAATTCAGAGCGATTTGTTGGCAGTGATAGCCAAGTGGGACATGTGATCCATGGGTTGCAGGGTTCAAGTCCTGGCCCAGGTACCATTGTGGCAGCCTTAAGCAAGCACATTTATTCTCAAAACTAGACAGTTGGCTTGTTTCTAGCATATGGCAAAGCACAGGACGCTTTCAGAGGCACTAAACCCACCAAACACGTCAGTTACTGTGCTCAAAAACAGGAAAGGCAGATGAAACATGCATTCAAACACAGTGCTAAAGAGACAACGCAGTGGTCACCTGTTTTAACTTGAGGCGCCGCAACCATTCTTCGCCGAGCCTGAGGCACTTTGTTGGTGGAAACCACCGGAGTCGCTGATGCTTCATCGTAGCCCAAACCCACTCTGTGCATATGCCCTCTTATGTGGTTGGAGAGGCTGATCCCGGACTCGAATTTAGCAGGGCAGTAGGGGCAAGACTTCAGGTCCGCCTCAAAGTCCGAACCGTCCTCGTTTTCCACAGGAGAACGGCCATCGCACACTTCTGCCTCCATGTATTCTTCTTTGATCGAAAGCTTCCGCGGGGAACCCAGGTCTTGCTCCGAGTGACCACTCGAGCCACGTGGGCTTCCCTTCGTAGGAGAGGAACGCTTGCGTACACACTGGCTGTTGACGTAACCGCCTTTGACGTCGCACTTCTCGGTGAGGTGAAGGCTGGAGTCATGCGTGAACTCGTCCTCGCTGTTCATGTCTTTACACTTTTCCGCCGCTTCCTTCTTCTTCAAAGTTTGCCTACATTTAGGAAAGTCGAGGAGTATGTTTTGGCCTTGCATGTTATGGAATGGGGTGGACATTTTCCTTTTGGAAGGGGACTTCTTTAAAGAGGCCTTAACCAAAGTTAGGTGTTTGGACTTGGAGCTTGACTTCTCATCTGGGGAACCATCGTGGTTAGCGATTCTGCCAGCGCTAGCCGGGCTCCTCTCACGTGCAAATAGCTCCCCCTTGCCCTTGAAAGGGGATGTAGAGCCCCGTTTTCCAGACAGCTTGGATTCTGGATGCAGGGAGTTTTCACTGCAGCATTTGTCAACATCCAGACTCTTGTCGGACGTCGCACTCTTTCTTTTGTCAGTTTTGTGATTAGTGTTGGTTCCTGAGTTCTTCTGCTGACCACGCCTTTTCCTGGATAAAAGTGTGCTAAAAGATTTGTCAAGTCTAGATTCGTTTTTGGCCAGTTTATGGTTTGCTGTGTCCTTTTGTTTGGCTTTGTCCTTTTGTACCAGTCTGGGTACGTGATCAGACTTGGGGCTTTCCTTCTTCCTAGAGTCCTGGGACAAGAACCTCTCTGGCGATTGTGAACCTACACTGGGAAGTTTGCATAAGGACGAAGGCTGCACTGATGGCGATGAAGCAGGGTCTCGGACTTCCAAACTGCGCGTGAAGTGCAAACCTTCTTTCAGATCTCCCTTAAATATCTTCTGATGGAAGTTCTCGAAATGATTCCTAAGGATGTTCTTGTTTTTCGTTTGAAACGAACACTCTTTGCAGGAGAACGAGACCGGACACAAAGTGGCCGAGCCGCTACCCGACGCGCCGACCTTCTGCTCCCGGAAACCGTCTTGCTTACTCATCTGCAGGTACTGAGCATCGGTGACATGATGTTTGGACAGCATGTGACCTCGCAGCTCAATTTCATTCATTGCCATGAAATGGCACTTTTGACATCGGTAGTACCTCTTGTCCTTTTCATGGGTTTTTGCATGCTGGACAAAGGTGTTGGGGCAGTTGGTGCCAAAAGTGCACTGCGGACATTGTAACCTTGCGTCTTTGCCCTCGTCTTTAGGTCCATCGGTCGCCTTAATCTTCTGCCGCTTCTTCTTGTGAATAGTGATGTGCCTTAAAAATGAGCCGTGATCAAAAAACGACCTTCCGCACACTTTGCATATGAATGGCTTTTGATCTGGTGTGTACGAATGGTTTTCCGTGCGCCTCTGTGGATGCATTTTCTCCTTAACTTTACTATTGCTTGGAAAATACACTGGTTCGTCCTCTGAGCCAGAGTCTGACAGGTTTTCTCTACCAAACCCCAGCTTCTGACTCTTCCTATTTTTTGCTGGTTTGGGGAAAAAGTGTTTGAAGGCCACTGCAGTTCCGTTTGAGTACTGTGTGGTTTTAGATACTGGTGAATGGGACCTGGGTCGCTTCCACTGAGGATCTCCTTTGTTAACGGAACCGTGATCCATTTGGCCGCCCTCATCCAGGTGATCCAAATTCAAGTCGGCGTAGAGCTCCTCTGAAGGATCGACCATCACCACCATGTCCATTTTGCGCTTCCTTTTTCTGTGGCTAACAGTCTGAGGGACACTGGGCATTTTCTCCTCCGTTTCGGAGCGGTCGTTATCGTCCAGCAGGAACTTCATGAACTCCTTCTGGGGATTCCAGCTAAGATCATTACCGTCGTCGTAACAGTCCAAAGAATTCTCTGGAGATTCTTCATCAAACCCCCAAATGCCCCGATTTTCAACATCTTCAGCTGTTAACATCTGTCTTATCGTCATTTCTCCGTCCTTCCTAAGCGGGTCGCACTCTTCGAACTGGACGCTGGTTGCGACAGAAGACGTTTGCGCATGCAGTGATTTAGGGAGGAATCCTGGGACATTTTTGGAGATATCTAACAGAATTTCGTCTGAAATATTGGGCGAAGCTGATCCATTGACATAGGCAGCTTTGGCTGGGCCCTCGGCACAGATGGACTCAATAAAACGGACATGCGTCAGGAGATCTGCTTGGTCACTGTTCGGTGTCATGTTCTCACGTGGGTTTAACATCGATGACTCTAATACACTTCCTCCAAGGGAGAACGTCTGGTTGATAGTGAGATTCTCAGAGATTTCTGACATGGAGTCGTCATTTTCCTCTCTCCTGGTACTCTCCTTCAAAGCAGACATACCTCCGAACTGTTTCTGGGAGATGAAATATGATTTAAAAAAAAAAAAGAAAAATATGTTATTATTGGCTCAATAGTGGAATACTTTCACCAAAAGGCATTAAATCACACTGCAGCTAGATGCTTGGTTATCACACTACACAACTAGAAACACAACATTCATATTGTTCATTAAAGGCCAAGGTTCCTTAGTCCTGGTCCTGGAGGGCCCGTGTCCAAGTCTGGGGAGCTTCCTGCTTTAGCACACCAACTCAACCAGAGTATTAACATATAGGATGAACCAGGTGAGCAAGGAAGTGATCAAACTGTACTTAATCGCAGCTATCTGGAACCAGAATAGAGGATATATTAACTGGCTAAGAGCTGCGGTGCGATCGACTGCACAGGTGTAAACAAGTGGGAGCGATTTTTTTTTGAGAGAACAAGCTAAAAGAAAGAGAAGATAATGGATCACTGTAGTTCACACAAACACCTGCCTTTACTGGGCTTGTGGGTGGACACATCATGATATCATATCATTTATTTTTGGTAACATCAATGAGAATATGAAAATAAGCAATTCATCATTGTTGCCATGATATTTACCTGCAGCACGGGGACTGTTCAACCAGCACGGCTCAACAGCTGCACCTCTATAACCTAATCTTTTTTAGAAGCAACAGGCGCTTTCAGACTAAACAGTCCGAACTCTGCGAGAGAAACGACCCGCTAGGGATCTCCCCTGAGAACTACACATCTTCAGGGGTTTTCTGCGTTTGCTTTCTGGCCGGCCAATGGCTGGTATACTGACCACATAGGAGAAGATGGAGGACGCCATGATTGGATTTTCACACGTTTACATTATTTAATCGTTATGTGGCTTATTTCCAAATCATCGTTTATATTGTTATCAGAAAATAGTGCTATGCAATTTTAAGTGCGTATCATGCATCCCTACCTCAAAAGCAACAATCTGCTGATACGTTAACATTTACAAAAATGCAGAAGATGGGACTACGTCTTTTAGCATCACAAATAAATTATTACATGTATTTCTGTACAGTTACGAATGCAGTACAATGAATAAAATGCACATTTAGTGCAGTGTCATCTATATTTTCAGCAAAAATCATAATCATGGTTATTTTTTTTGTCAACACTGAGATTACTTTGGAAATAGTGTTTATAGGCTATTAACGCTACACTGGCCGAGAAACCCGAATATATGGAAAAAACCCAGTGGATACATTGGTGACATGAGACAGAACAGAATGCGGCACAATAATCACTTTTTCTCAATGATCATGTTTTCACAATCGTTGGAAGACAAAATCGTAAATGGGGAAATAAAATTCAATCAACTGCAGTCTTACCAGATGTACTGCCTAGAATAATCCGTCAAATATCAATTTGAAACGTCAGGTCTGACCACATCTGATACTAATCACGTTTAACTAATATTACCTTTCAACACCCTAATACACACTCAATCAGCCAGAACATTAACACTACCGACAAATAAAGTGAACACTGACTACCTAGTTCTCATTACACTGGCACCTGTAGACAGCAAGTGAACAGTCAGTTCTTGAAGTCGATGTGCTGGAAGCAGGAGACACTTTGACAAGGGCCTTATTGTGATGACTAGACTAAGTCAAGGCGTCTCCAACACGGCAGGTCTTGTGGAGTGTTCCAGGTGTGCAGTACCTACCAAAGGTGATCCAAGGAAGGAGAACTGCTGACTCGGTGACATTGTCATGGGCACCCAAAGCTCACTGATGAACATGGGGAGTGAAGACTAGCTCGCCTGGTCTGATCCCCCAGATGGGCCTACTGTGGTGTAGAAAGTGATGTTGACTCTGATAGAAAGGGGTCCGAACACACAGTGCACCACAGTCAGAGCTGCTCCAGCAGCAGGAGGGACACACTCAGTGTAAGGCAGGTGGTGCTAATGTTATGGCTGATCAGTGTATAAGAGATAGAAATGAAACACTGCTGCACAACACAAGGGGGGGAAAAGTTATGGTCCGGTGACACAGACCCTGGCGAGTAGGAGAACGGGAACTGAAGAGAAACAGGTGAGAAAGGAGCATATGTTGAAGCCTCTTCACGAGCTCAGTGACCAGAACGCCAGTGGACTCGCGTGTCCTGTTCATCTGGTCCATTTGTGGAAGCCGGGAGCCGAATTCCCATCAAAACACGCAGTCGTGCGCGTCGTCCCGGCTTAGAACGTGTATTTCGGAGAGCGCACGCGGTGCTAAAACGAGCTTGGATCGCTGTAGCACCGCTCCTCTCCCCGGTTCTCCGCGCTGCTGGTGCTGCACGCTGCGAGTGTGAGACTGCGCGTTAGCGGAGCAGCGATCATCGCCTATTATGCTCCATATCAAGCCCAACACAGCTGCCCCCCTCGCGCAACCTGCGGCCACGTGGGACGCGCTTACCCTGCAAACATCGTGCTCAAACACTTTGATTTATTTTGCCCCGTACCTTCGCGCCGTCGCTGAAACCGAACACAACAACGCCGAGGTGGAATCATTTCATTTCTCCTCGCTCAGACCCTCCATCCATTGCGAAGCCGCCATGTTTTGCGCGATGGTCCATGGATCAGACCACTACACCTCCGGCGGGGGGGGGCGAGCAGAGAATTGAACCAACAAAACACGCTAATCTTGCGCGTTTGCATGGCGCCAAATAACTCAGTATTGACGTCAAAGAATATAAGGTTACATGAAATCCCTTTATCTCATCCAGTGCTGGTTATAAACGCACGATTTCGGTCAATGACATGGACTGTGCCACCCGAACGCAGAGTGGGACGCTCCAAATAGGTGGCATCAAACACCCAAGTCGAAAGCTGTGTGGGGGTAAAAAGACGACAAAAGGGGCTCTCTTCTGCATTAAAATGGCATTAAACACTGATTTTGTTTGTGATTTGTGTTGCATTCGCGCGTAAACCTTGCCAGGGGTTGAGCTTCGTGTGGCTAGCGTGTGGAAACAGCTCCCCAGGCTGCCTGAGGTGACATCCAACCGGCTTAGAAACGCGGCGGAACGGGACATGGCTGCGCCCGGTGGTTTCGCTTACTGTGTTTCTACGGTTTTACCCTTAATAAGAGGCGCGCGAACTTGTCGACCGACACTGTAACGGCCGCTGTTGTTGTCCGTTAGCCACACTGCTAACTTAGCCTAACTCGTGAAGTTTTCTGCGAGGCTTGGTGACCGACTAGACGCCACAAAAACACACAGACCCTTTAAAACGTTTCCCCGAGTGTTCATAAGCTCCAACGAGGCTAAACAACGACATATTTCCGTATTTTGTTCCAAAAACAGGGTCAGGGATTGTATAAAAGTTCATGTCAGTTACCTATAACGTGACTTAACCTAAAACATTCGTAGTCACGTTTTTAATATGTACGCGCTGAAATGTTAAAAATTATTATTTAGGTAAATATAGATATTTTGTCCAGTTTATATGTCTTATTACTGATTTTCCGCTGGGTTTGCTCGTTAGCAAGCAGCGTTACCTTACGTTCCAACTGTCTCGAGACATTGTTGTGAAAGCCCGACTAGCTAACCTTAGCTATCGCCTACACCTCTGAGGTATTACTATATAATATCACACTGCTGTATGTTCTTGTCATAACGTCAGTATCATTGTGTGTATTAAGCAAATAACCAATTATTTCCACCTAAGCTGCGATAAAAATTATTATTATTTATTTATTTTTTTACCTCAGCTTATCTTAGCATGGGCTAACGTTAGCTGTTGACACCACATTATGTGATACATTTTGTATGAAATAAGGTACAAAAACTACAAAGATGTGTCAAATATGACAGAAAAATTTTAATAAGTATTTACATTAATATGTACAGATAATTTAATATATATTTAATAATTTATTTATTTTTTTTAAAAACCTCAAATTAGCTTAACACGGGCTAACGTTAGTTAGCTTAGCGCAAGACATCGCATTACTTGTTTATATAATTGTATATATTTATTATTTATTCTATATATTTTATTTAACATGTCTTTGTATTGTTTTCAGATCACTTTATACAAAATGTCTTGTAGAATGTGGTAAGTCTCCATAGTCTCATCTCCCCATTCGGCAGCTAGCTATCGTAAATGTTTAAGTTCTAATAAATACTATTAAATATCACATTCAGTTGATTTACGTTTGTTGTTAAGACTTAAAAATAAGATATTTTAATTTACTATGTTTTTCTGCTTTTCCTTTCAACCCTATTTACAGTATGCTGTAATATCTGTTACCTGTGAAGTAATGAATAATGACATTAGTTATCAGTTATTTTGAGATTATTTATCTACACCTGTGTCTTAAAGAAACTTTCAGTGCACCCCAGAGCATGGCAGAGTCTGAAGAATTGACCTTATCCCTGGACAACCTGTTTTTTGACAGACCAGTGGTTCACAAAGTGTGAGTGTTTTATATTGGGTGTCATGATTCAGAGGCAGCTTGTGGTTCCCGAATAGGATTCTGGATGGAGAATTTAATGTGGGCATTGAGTGAAAATCCAATATAAATACAACTGACAGGTACCATTGCACTTTAAATTCTTGCTTTTCCCCAGGGACTTACACACTGCACACACTGATCAGTCATAATAGTAAATCTACCTGACTAATAATTGTGTAGGTCCCCCCTTGTACCACCAAAACAACTCTGATCCATCAAGGCTTGAGCTCTGCAAGACCTCTGAAGGTGTGCTGAGGTATCTGGCACCAAACAGAAGATCCTGTAAGTCCTGTATGTTGTGAGGTTGGGCCTCCGTTGATCGGACCAGCACATCCCAGAGGCGCTTGATCAGATTGAAATCTGTGGAATTCGAAGGCCGAGTCAGCACCTTAAACTCGTTGTCTCAAACCGTACCTAAACAGTGCGCCTCATTCACCAATTCACACATTTGTTCTTGAGAAAAAAGTCTTTGTCCTAAAAAGGTTTGATTGGTTATGAATGTCGGATTCATAACCAGTTATTTTACAGAAACATGTCAGCACTCAAATGTGTAAGTGTGTAAGTGCCAGGACTCAAGGTTTACCAGCAGAACATTGGGCCTTATTCACCAAAATTCGCACACACATTTCCTCTTAAAACATGCTTATGCAGTTTTCGCAAAGATTCTGGCAGTCATCAGTGTTTTTGTATTTGGGATTTGTTCCTAAGTAAGAACTGAATCTATACACGCTCAAGTGCACACTGATGCAGATTTGAGTGCTGACCTGTTTATGCAAAAGAACTCATTGTTATCTAATTTTTTCAGTTCTGCAATGGTATAATGGCAAAATATTATAAATGTAATAATTTATTATATTTAGTATTTCTTTTAATTATTTTTCAGTCTATTACATTTTAAAAAAATAAACACAGTACTAACGTTTCAGTTCAGTTATGTTACAGTGGCATTCACTAGTGACCTCCCTATTTGTATATCACACTATAAATGGCCGAACATAGGCCTCCTCACGCAGGGGCATATATAGATAACACAAATTTTACACAAAAGTTCTGCGGTTTAAGAACAAACCATGAATCTGACATAGACTTTTGGGACTTTTAGGGACTTTCTCAAGAACAAATTTAAGAAAAAACTTTGTGAAATATTTGTGAATGAGGACATTGCCCAGAGCATCGCGCTGCTTTCGCTGCATCACCATCACCGCATCTGCCCCCCCATCTTATAACTCAGCATGGAAACCATGGGAAAAACTCCTTCCCAAAAAGGTCCTTATGACTTCGTTTGACCATTCTTGTGCTCAGATTTCAATATTTCTGCTAGCACTGGAAGGCCACATAACCACTGCACCCCACAAGACCTGTTTTAAAAGAGTCTGTGGGTGATATGTACATGTCAACAAGGATCTGCAGTATAGGAAGAACCAGAGCACAGTAGGAGTCCTTAGGAAAGACTTCTAATGCTACATTTGCCTACATGATTAGGTCACTCTGCATAAAAACATCTACCAGAGGCATTTATGTAAATGTTTATGATGCTACTGAGGATCTTTTCTGCTGACAGGCTTCATAATCCCTCCTCCCAGCAAGCCACCTCCTTACCACTCTCAGATTTTTGCACATTTACATTTTTTCATGAACTGTAATGTTAGTGTAACACAAACCACAACACACCAGCCAGTGTGAACGTTTTTAGGTGATGTCTTTTGACTTGGGCTTGTTTGTGCGGACATCTGTGCAACGTTCTGTGTTTTTGTCAAACATTTTGTAAATTTCTGCGTCAAACTTAAAGTGAAGTGAACGTACCACAACAAAACTGTGCAGCTATCAGCAGCACCCTAGGAGCATCCTAGGGTTCCTTAGTGGTTCTTGGCTGAGACATGAACCTGCAACCCTCCGTTCACATGGGCAGGTCCCTAGCCAGTAGGATACCCCAGTCTACGTCGTTCTTTTCATACTGTAATTTCCTGCATTCACTTATGGTGGGGCTGTACACTGCAATTTTCCACTGTCCCGGACGCAAGATCACCAACCTGAAAGACATGTCCTGTCATCTTTGGTTGCAGCTCTGAAGCGGTATTTCTACGTCTGACTGTAAGAGGTTTAAAGATGGTCGCTGCCACAGTATTGCGACTAAATGTAGTCTGGGGCAAAATTCTCGGGGCCAAAAACTTAGGATGAATATTTCACAAGGTGACCACTGCCATGACCATTCACTTCCCAGCCAATAGAGATGCAAAGATGGGCTCCATTCTTGCTCAGCTTCATTGTTTACCACAATAAAGGTGCAGATGGATTGATTATTCCTCTGTACTGTCGTTGTGTTGTAGGTGCGACTGAGTAGGTGTTGTCATTGTACTTACACAGGTTACATTTGCAGATTAGATTCAACTTTATTGTCGTTGTGCAGAGAACAAGTACAAAGCCAATGGAACGCAGTTAGCATCGAACCACAAGTATAAGGAGTGAAGTGGGCGGAGCTTAGGGTTATACAGTAAAGACAAATACGCAGATGGTTGTTTAGATATGTTGTATAAATATGCAGTTGGTATGTGTCCAATATAAATAATATTCTATGCAAAATCTCTTTAAAAACCAACATGTGACTATTTGTCATTGTGAACACACCACCACAACAAAATGTGACCGCTGCGTTTAACCCACCCGTGTAGGAGCAGTGGGCAGCGCTGTGCTTGTGGGCGGTACCTTGCTCACTGGTACCTCTTGGATACTTGTACCAGTCTGGGATTTGAACCGGCGACCTTCAGGTCACAGGGGCAATTTGTGTTGCTATGGCTACAACAAACTAGATTTGAGTTTTTCACATCCATGTTGCACATAAATGAAAAAGATTGCTGAAATCTCTCCATAGACACCTGTAGGGAATCTGTCTATATGTCTGTCCATCTATCTGTCTAGGAATCCCATATATCAAGAACATAATGCTTGGCATTTGGAGGCTGCCCCCTCGGTTTCAGAAATACCAGCAACCCAAGACATCCAGAAAGAGGCAGAATGTCTGTCTTCAGCTGGTGAGTTACAGTTAATGATGCCTATAGCATCTCAACTCATAAACGCTGTGAAACAAGAAACAAGAAGACTGTGTTAGTAATGAGAGGTTGTAGGTTTCACACTATCTCTGGTTACAGGGATAGTGTGAGTTAGCATGGTTATCGTTCATACCAGGGCTTAGGAATAAACCAGCTATTGAAACTTCTTTAGTTGTGACTTGTGTTCCACAGACATGTCTGAAGTCATTTTCGCTCTCATTTACATTTTTATGTTAAAGTGAAGTGGTGGTGTAGTGTTTACGGGTTCTTTGCATTAAAAACAAATTTGAAAAAATGTATAGAGGTAGCAAACTCACACAGTCAAACTCCAGGTCAAAAAACACTTGTGCCGTATTGCATGAATGTCATTTTTGCAGTCCTAAATCAATGTCTAATTTTATAATCAACTAGTATCGATTGCTAAAGTATGTAAAATGTTCTAATGACCCAGTTAAATAAACATCTCTTCTTTCATCAAAGGTCATTCTCAAAAGGTGAAGAAGTTTCTGCCGCCTTTCCGACGAGCCGTTATCAGTGCTGCTGTTAAACATGTCCCAAGACCAGCAGATGAAGCAGAAGACCAGATGTTTGGTGTCTGGAGTACGGAAACCCCTTTAGAGAGGAAACCTCCCTCCAGCCCTCGAGTCAAGACCCGGTATGCCTTGTGTTGGAATATGATCACTTTTTTGTTGTAATAGTTAATGGATCTTATAAACGATTTTGTGTTTACAGTATTAATACGACGAATGTGGATTTTAATATGTTGTAATTACAGTGAACTGTCAACAGGCTGAGCATTACAGTGCTTTTACCATGCTTAAGGTTTAATCCCGACTTGAGTAGCATATGGATTTCATAAGAGTCCAAATACAATTTGATAAATTATAAATGATCAATAAATAATTTTATCGGTTAGTAAAAAAAAATAACAACAAATATTGTTACTTTGAAGCTAATTTAGCACAAAGAAACAGTAAAGCTAGCACTGTTTGCAAACATATCTGGAGGGTGAGTATGGAGCGTGAGGAGTAACAATATTAAATAAATAATTAAAATAATAATGATAACTAAATGATAAAGTTGATAAATATGTAAAGAAATAAATAATAGATTTTTTTTCATATTTATCGTGTGTTTTGCTTTTTAACACACGTAGAGCTTAACACGTTCTGTACAAACGAGAGACATTTTAGCACAGAAGTAAATTGCACTTTGTAAACTAATTTGCATAACATTTTATAAACGAAACACATTCCCAACACATTTTAAACAAATATGTTGCCTCGCATGTTTAATCCCGGACTAGCTGATCATTCTTTTTAAAAAAATGAAAAAACATTCAGTGGACAAAACCATCTTTAGTTTTCAGGAAGAAAAAACTTCACTTCGTATCTTTTTGGTTTTTTTCCATTTATGTTTTAATTCAGTTTTGTTGACATTGCCCACGCAAGTTCAAAGTTTGAATCGAAACCGAAAATCGAAACCAAATGATTCTCAATGCAACTTCGTGTTTTTTTGTTAACATAAGAAGCCAATCCCTCAGACCTGAACTGCTTGTTTCTTTCATATTATATCAAATTATTTAATAAAAAGCTTTTTTTAAGAGAATATTGCAACAACGGGCGACACGGTGGTGCAGTGGTTATTGCTGTCGCCTCACAGCGTGAAAGTCCTGGGTTCGATCCCCAGGTCGGCCACGGGGGCCTTTCTGTGTGGAGTGTGTGAGCTCTCCCCGTGTTGGCGTGTGTTTCCTCCAGGTTCTCCGGGTTCCTCCCACAGTCCAAAGGCTGCAGTAGGTTGATTGGATGCTCTAAATTGCCCGTAGGTGTGAGTGTGTATGAATGGTTGTCTTTCTATGTGTTGCCCTGTCAGCTGGGATTGGCTCCAGCCTCCCCGCGACCCAGAAACAGAAGAAGCGGTTTAGAAAATGGATGGATGGATAGATGGATATTACCACAAGGTTTATTAAACAGTAATACAGAACATTTCTGCTTTTGTAATGTATTTTTGCCTTTGTTTTTACTGGCGCCTGCTATTAAGTAATGCTTCAGTTCCACCAGAAGGTGGCGGTGATGCACCTAAAACTTTTTGCCAACCGCCATTAAACCACAAAGGAGAAAAAGAAGATTGTTTTCCTCCCAGGCGCTGGAAAACGTGGCTTTTTTTTAAGTGAATATTTTCTTTTCAACATTGATAAAGAATCTTTTATTTTCACACCATAATACATCGTAAAATGAATATTTTAACTGCATATCATACTGCTGTGTTTTTCACTGCCATGATATAGTGTTTTCTGTCATTAAGCACAAATTAATAAATGAGAATAAATATTTTTTTTAAATATTTGTAGTTCTGAAATTCAGCACAGCTCACTGTATTAACAGCAAGTAGCCAACAACACTTGGTCCACATAAGCCGTAAAGAAGCAACCAGTGATATCGCGCATAACAGCTTGGGTACAATACTTCTAAACCAGTCCTACTGTGCCCTTGGAACTGACTGTTATAAAATATATGTTATGCTGCATATTATGATTAGAGCATTGAGTAAATCATCGTCTGCGTTTGTGTTTCCTTTATTTTTCCACTCCGTAGTCTGTTCAAAGCCCCCATGAGCTTCAGCATTTCCGGTCCACCGAGGTCCCCAACGAACGACAGTGGCCTCAGTGGGGTTGCTATGGCAACCGAGCATCCTCCTACAACGCACGCTGTTGCTACCTGTAGCCCCTTCATGGAGCCCGGCCAGATTGAGGACTGCAGCTCTCCACGACAAAAGCATGACGCCGATGCCAAAAAAGCCCACGTTATCCCTCTGACGCCCAAGCCCATTTACATTCAGGGTAGTACATATTTAATGGCCTGTTTAGTAGGCTGCGGTGCTGACATGGCAGAAGGCTGCGAAATGCAAATGAACCCTGTTGTGAGCTTCCAGTCTCAGTTTCAGTTCTGTGGGGGCTGTGATGAATTCAAATATAGGTGATCTTTTGAAAGTACGTTATTTTAATCAAACTCATGCAGTCTTTTACTTTAACATGGGTTTTAATATATTACAAGGTATTTCAGTGTGTAGCATTGAAATTTAAAAATGTTTCAGTTTCAAAATTGAATTTGTTTTGAATTTTGAATTTTGAATTCTTTTTGTAGTGTATTTGTCGTTTGGTTTGGATTTTTTATGTAAACCAATGGAAATGTTTTCTTTCGCTTTAATCTTAATAACCTATTGGCAAATGTCTGCCATAGCTGCAGATTATGTGCTGCATATTGTCGCAGTCAGACCAAAGCCTTCAAACCTTCCAAAAAAGCAACTTTACGTGAAAAGCACGAAGCCTTCTTAGCTTATAATAGAGGCTGATGTAAAATGTACTTTTTGTGAGAGTATGTTTTGTCCGTTCGTCGTGAGGTTTTGACACGATGCAAATGACAGCTGGTGTTTTCAAATTCAACAGACAAAAATGGAGATGCAATGTGTGTGTGACAGCAACGAGATGCTGTTTTTATATTGTTTGCATGAATGCACAATGAGCAGTGAAAAGATGAAAAGTAAAACCGACGTGTTTTTTTCTGTCATTTAAGGACCATCTGGACCAGAGATTCTTCGTTCCATCTCTGAAATCCGTATCCTACCACATCGGTCGAGAAACGTCGTTTCAGAGGTGTTAGTGTTGCCCAACGGGATGATTTCCTTAATGATGTGTTCCCAGCGGCTAAATTTAGAAGCGTCTTCAGAGAGTTCCCATATTTCAACTATGTGCAGTCCAAAGCACTGGATGATGTAAGTATCGTTTATTCAGATTTCTTCTCCTGCAGGTGTTCCAGGTGGGCAGCATGGGAATAATATTTGTGTAATGATAATATAATAATATTTTGTTTTCTGAAGTTTGTCAACAACTAAAAATGTCCCAAAAACTACAGGTGCATAGATGTTTAATCATTATATACAAAAACAGAATGACTATATTATATTTACATTTATTTATTTGGCTGACGCTTTCATGCAAAGCGACTTCCAAGGCGGGGAGCAGTGTAGCGGGACGGTACCTTGTTTAAGGGCACCTCAGTAGTGCCTGGGTCGGGACTTGAATCACCGACCTTTAATGTCCTAACCTCTAGGCCTCTGCTTACTCTGTTACCCCAAAAACAGGGTTGTCAGGGTTTGTTATGGTGTGTAACTGAGTTGATTTTCACCAGAATTAGATTATGGCTTATTGTGGTGCCGTCCAATCAGCTTGTTGTAACTGTATCAGTTACTCTGCACTGGTTGTTGTTTACAGGTTCTCTATAATTGGTTTAAATCTGGTCTTTTTTTACAGCATGCACAGTTAGATTTGGTCGATCTTATGATTTTATATATCGTGATCAGTCTTGAGTAGATTGACCTCGTCTTGCTTATGTTTCCAAACTTGGCGTAAAGGTTTCATAGTTAGTAATAATCGTTGAGCTGCGCCATGTTCACAAACCAACAGAAAGACTCCCTGCTAGTTGGCTGTGCCGACTGGCCAACTGGGAAGATCGTTGTGTGTTAAAAGCATTATGAAGGGATTTTTAGGGAAGATTACCCACCTCTATACATTGTTGTCCCTGATACTGTGATACTGTTAATTTGTCATTTGTCAAATGTTATGTTGTAATTAGGGACAGGAAATATGACAACATGGCATTGCTGCCATGACAGTTACAATCTTCCAAATGCTTGAAAATCTGAATACGACTCTTTGTCATTGTGAACACACCCAAGCACCACAACAAAAATGCATTTAACCCAATACATGTGTACATGTGGAGCAGTGGGCAGCTATCAACAGCGCCCGGGGAGCAGTGTAGTGGGACGGTACCTTACTCAAGGGAACCTTAGTGGTGCCCGGGCCGGGACACGAACCTGTGACCTTCAGGCCCCAAGGGCAATGTTTGGTTTTGCATATCGATAGCATATAGTTTTTCTGTCCCTAATTACACTGACATTTCAATAAAACTTTTTATTCATATTTATTCCACTATTTTTCAGGTCCTTTACACCAACAAGAACTTTGTTGCCTGTGCCCCCACTGGCTCGGGAAAAACTGTGCTCTTTGAATTGGCCATCATCCGCCTGCTCATGGAGACCACAGAACCTTGGAACAACGTTAAAGCTGTCTACAGTAGGTTAAAACATATTTCACGTGGTCTTTTATGCCTGTTTGACTGAGAGAAACTTTCCCCAGAAGGTGTCAGTCACAACTTTCTTCAGATGTGTTAAAACAATCCCATTTTATTTCACCACTGTTAGTTCTGACCTTGGCTGAGACGTATTGCACGAATGACACATTGACCAAACCTCTTTTAGTAACCTGGCTCCAAGAACCTGCGATGAGGGACACATCAGCCAAGTTTATCATAAATAACGTTCCTCCTGAAAAGAATCAGAATGAGTAAACACAAACAAGCACCAACAACCAAACCCAAACGCTCCCGCTGTGATCAACAAGCCGTCTACGCCGTGAGTGGCAGAGCTCTGTTTTTGTTGAGCGACCTGTTTCCGTTTTGGACGCACTGTGTTGTATCAGTTGTGACACATTGCGATGCAGCGCAGCCAGAGGCCTTTCCTCATCGAGACAGTTACACTTGCCAAAAACAGATAAGGAGGAATGTAACCATGAGCTGGAAAACTGTTTTAAAGAACATGGTTTAGAAGGACATTGCCAGATTTTTGGGAGTCATGAGGTTCCGTCTTGTCTCGTCTGGTTTTCCTTTGTCATGTGGTCCTTCCATGTTTGTTTTGATTTTCCATGTGCTTTAGTCCTCATGGGTGTGTTCTGTGTGTAGCCACGCCCCGTCACGCCTCGTCACCTGTTCCTTGTTGTCGCTTATTTCTAGTCCCCGCCCTGCATCAGCTGCTCCTTGTTGTCTCTCGTTTCGTGTCTCAGCCCCGCGTCAGCTGTTCCTTGTTGTCTTTCGTTTCTTGTCCCCGCCCTGTCTTAGCTGTTCCTTGTTGTCTGTTGTTTCTTGTCCCCGCCCTGCATCAGCTGTTCCTTGTTGTCTGTCGTTTCTTGTCCCCGCCCTGCATGAGTTGTTCCTTGTTGTCTGTTGTTTCTTGTCCCCGCCCTGCGTCAGCTGTTCCTTGTTGTCTGTCGTTTCTTGTCCCCGCCCTGCATGAGTTGTTCCTCGTTGTCTGTTGTTTCTTGTCCCCGCCCTGCGTCAGCTGTTCCTTGTTGTCTCTCGTTTCTTGTCCCTGCCCTGCGTCAGCTGTTCCTTGTTGTCTCTCGTTTCTTGTCCCTGCCCAGCGTCAGCTGTTCCTTGTTGTCTCTTGTTTCTTGTCCCTGCCCTGCGTCAGCTGTTCCTTGTTTCATGTCCTTATTAGTCTTGTGTGTTTGTGCTTGTGTTTGTCGGTTCTCTGTTGTACGTAGCTGCTGATGTTACCCTGATGTACACAGGTGTTATCACCTCGTCGCTGTAGCTGTTACTTTGTTTTCTGTGTTACTTTATTAAAACCCTGCTAAAAAGAACTAGAAGCTTGCGTTTACTTCCAAACACCCATGAAACATCCTTCTTAGTCAGTCTTCCGTGTCGTTGTCCTGCCTTGTTTTCTAGCCTGCCTAGTCTGCCAACAACCCACAATCGTTACAACTGCAGTGTGACCTCAACAATACATTGGACGTCATGCTGTGCCGTACAGTTTGACACTTGTGTGCTGTCTTTATCCTCATACCTGGGACTGCAGCACATTGGTGCTGGTGTCTACGATATTACAGTATAACACTTCCTCTCGTGTGTGATAGTGTAGGTGTGTTTTCATTTCTTCATCATATTTTATTACATTGACGTTGGGGCTGATTGTCGAAATCTACCCTGAAAAACAAGAACTTGACGTACGTTTGTATATGTAAATGGAGGACGTATGCGCCATATTTCCTACATCGCTTGAACCTTCTCAACCTTTTCTCCTCAGTGGCACCAATTAAGGCCCTTTGCAGTCAGCGGTACGAAAACTGGAAGCAGAAGTTTGGAACTCTTGGCCTGAATTGCAAAGAAATAACAGGAGACACTGAGATAGAAGACATTTTTGAAATCCAGGACGCTCATCTTATCATGACAACCCCAGTATGTCACACCCAGGGTTTTCTTCACTTAAAATTTTGGCTTTAACTGAACGGAATAATCACTGGAACATCACTGGCATTAACAATGTTTCTCCTTCAAAGGAAAAATGGGACAGTATGACAAGGAAGTGGCGGGATAACTGTCTGTTGCAGTCAGTCCAGCTGTTCCTCATTGATGAAGTCTGTATTATTATTGTTATTATTGTTATTATTATTATTATTATTATTATTATTATTATTATTATTATTATTATTATTATTATTATTATTTATTGCCATTATTTGAACAACTGTGGCCTTGGTTAAGAGTCAGTGTCTGGAGTTTGATACGTGTTTGGCGGTAACTGTTTTGCACTGTGTTGTAGGTGCATGTGGTGAAAGACTCAAACAGAGGACCCACTCTGGAAGTAGTGGTCAGCAGAATGAAAGCCATACACTCCTACTGCTTGGCCAAGGATCCACACTCTAAGACCAGCATGAGATTCATTGCAGTTTCTGCCACCATTCCCAACGTTTGTGATGTGAGCAAATACAACGTGCAATTATGTTAGCCCCGCTTATTATTAAGTTATTCATCTTTTTTTATTATTATTTAGTAATAACTTTATATTATTTGGCAGCTTCTGTGAATTAATTTCGATTTAAAAAGTACTGCTTTGTTACTAATCGTAAGACTTAAGAACTGAACTGTAGCTGTGAAATGACTATGTTCGGAGTTATGGCATGATCGTTGCGATTTGCTGTGTGGTTTTAAAGATAGCCGATTGGCTGTCAGATGAGCAGGGCCCGGCCACTTGTCTGGAGATGGATGAGAGTCATAGGCCTGTTAAACTGAGGAAAGTAGTGCTGGGATTCCCGTGTGGAAACAACCACAACGAGTTCCGATTTGACCTCTCCCTCAACTACAAAATGGCCAGCATCATACAGACCTACTCGGACCAAAAGCCAACACTGGTGGTGAGTGCGACTGCACACTGTAAAAAACGGTTCAGTGTTTTAGCAAAAATCACCTGGTTGCCTTAACATTTGTACATTTTGGTAACACATTTTATTAAGGCCTATTGTTTCTGCCAAAATCTTGACAAGCTCAAAACAAAATTTCCGATTCTTCAGTCAGTGCGATCCCAGTAGTGGTGACGATGTTTTCGCCGTATCAGGAGGATTTTTAACACAACAACGTCAAGCTTCAGGTCTAATAAAGACACCGATTCATATTCACTGCTACAGTGAAGAATAAAGCTCAAACCCCACAGGTTAAACACACTGATTACTGCCCCCACAGGTAAACACACAGAATTACAGTCTGGACTGTCTGATTACTGCCCCCCACAGGTAAACA
>JBBPDA010000001.1:18990669-19010859 GCA_037974385.1 Arnoldichthys spilopterus | reverse complement strand
ATGGATGGATGGACGGACGGACGGACGGACGGACGGACGGACGGACAGACAGACAGACAGACAGACAGACAGACAGAGATAGATAGATAGATAGCAGTTTGCAGGGGCAGCTTGTACTGGCTGTGTCCGGTGTTTCTAGCAAGCTTCAGCTGCTCCTACAGAGAGATTGCCACAGACAGGTCAGTGTGTGTTAGCGCACTGTCAGTGCTGGATGTGATGTGATGAAGAGTGGCAGCTCCTTCCCCTCACACACACCTCACACACTAGACCTCAGGCAGCAGAGCCTGGGAAAATCCCAAACTCTGGGTGTTTACCTCAGCAGGATATGGCCGAGCATTCGTCAGGCCCGAGGCCTCAGGCACTGGGTGGCTCACGTGGTCTTATTCCCAATGTGCAACACGAAGAGACTCTTCACACCATGTTGGTGCCATATGGCTGCAGCGGAAGACTGAATTCTACTGTCATTGTTCATATGGTCTTCAAAGACCAAGATCGGAACGAATTGGGAATTTATCCTGTGAAGTGTGTCTTGGCTGTTGGGATGTGTATTGGTCAGTGTGAGTTAATGACTGTAGAAAAAGATGGAGGACATGGCTCCATGCACTTCTGTTCTATAAAACTCTTCCGCCATCTTGGAGCCAGACGTGCAGTAGGGACAAGAGTAGGCGGTGTGTGGGCGGAGCTTATTGTCTACATTTACATGAACTACTGTTGATATGCTACGTCTACTACGCTGGGAGAAATAAACATCTGTAGATCAGCATTTCAGCACTCAAACCTTAGAGCTAGCGTAGCGGCTAACCACTAATGTTATCTGATGGGCTTCCCAGCAGGGGTACATTGGCGCCCTATCTCACATCGCCATCCACTGCATGGGCCAAACAGACTGAGTAGGTGATAGAGACTAAAGGCTGCATACACCATGGTAGTGTCTGATTAAAAGATATGTGGGCGGAGCTTATTGTCTACATTCACATGCATTGCTGGTTATATTCTACACCAGCTTGGTTAACCGGCTATCTGTCAGACAGACAGACAGACAGACAGATAGATAGATAGATAGATAGATAGATAGATAGACACACCGATAGACAAACAGTCAGATAGATACATAGATAGATAGATAGATAGATAGATAGATAGATAGATAGATAGATAGATAGATAGATAAATAGATAGATAGATAAATAGATAGATAGATAGATTGATAGATAGACAGTCAGATTAAAAAATATGTGGGCGGAGCTTATTGTCTACATTCACATGCATTACTGGTTAAATTCTACATTAGCTTGGTTAACCAGTTATCTTAATGGCAATTGTCCTTTCTTTGTGGTGATAGACAGACAGACAGACAGACAGACAGATAGATAGATAGATAGATAGATAGATAGATAGATAGATACATAGATACATAGATAGATAGATAGATTGACACACCGATAGACAGACAGTAAGATAGATAGATAGATAGATAGATAGATAGATAGATAGATAGATAGATAGATAGATAGACAGACAGACAGACAGACAGATAGATAGATGGTGTTAATGTTATGGCTGAATAACATGTGAATGCTGGTTCCCACTGTGGATTGTGTCCCGACTGTAAGAGAGCAGTGGGAGTTGCACCTGCTGCTGCTGCAGTAGCTCTGCCGCACAGTGGAGAGAGAAGTGTAGCACTGAGTCACTCACACCTTCCACACACTGCTATGTTTGGACAGCTGCAGCTCAAATCACCAGGCTACACACCCCGCAGAGCATTAAATCTCTTTTATGAAGATGTGCTCGTAAATGTATCTACAAAGGGCTTAAAAATGGCCACGCTGATCATTGTTTGGCCATGATCAGCAGAAAGCGTGTTCTTTATTTAGTGCGGCTGACCACACAATCTGTTCATCATTACCCCCAGCACTGTGCTGAAACCCGCACATCACACGCAAGCCGCCCTTTCTAACTCCGCTTTTGTGCTTTTTAGCGTTAACTGGGTTCGCATGCAGCATCACCATCTTTCTCCAGGCCCCTACTGGCTGCTCCATATATGGACCGGAACAAGACTAATCAAATATTTGTGCTTTTATTTTAATTATGATTAAAAAAATGTCATTTGGATCCAGATTGGCAACTCTGTCTAAGTGAAAGTGACTGTTTGTCACTGTGAACACACTCAAGCACACCAATGACATGTGACCTTTGCATTTTACCCATCACACGTGCACACGTGGAGCATCGGGCAGCTACCGACAGCACCCGGGAAGCAGTGTAGCGGGACGGTACCTTGCTCAAGGGTACCTCTGGACCTTCAGGTCCCAAAGGCAGCATCCTAACCAGTAGGCCACCACTGCCCTTTAAGCTCTGGAGGTCATGAGGTCCATCTCTGGTGAGGCCAAAGCCATCCATGGCACGGAGTCCAAGCGAGCACAGCTGTCTTTGTTCTCTCTGGGTGAGTAGGTTGGCCCTCAGGTTGGAGCCAAACACAGGGAAACGAACGTGAAAGTTCACTTATACAAAATGTGAACGCGGTGTGGACTGGACCATAGTCAAACCTCATATCTCATGGTCAACCAAAACTCGCATCATTAGCATCTTTGCTATAATGCTAAATAAAACTCCCTAAAAGTATGTGCCTAAAACAACAGTAGTTCACCTTTAACATGCTCTGAGGCCAGAGAAGCCCCAATGATTGCTCCCTCTTCCAGAACCACAGATCCATCACTCTGTAGTCAATCACAAAACCATACATAGAGATTAAACAACCATGGAAAGCTATTTGGCCGTGGCGTCGCTTCGCTAAAGCTGCACTATTTCACTGAGCCTATTTCTCATAAACCCTCCTGAATTACAAGCGTCCATCCGTGTAGCGAGCGGCATCGCTCGAAGCTGCTCCCCCCTCTCAGAGTGGAGAGGTTCGGCCCTAATTAGGCCGCACTGGAACATGAATTAGGTAAATGAAAAACACACATGCTGCCCCGAACTGACTCGACTCAAATACTTGTCACTTCCAGATGAAAAAGATACTGTATCTGTGGAAGCAAGAGAACAGTGTGCAGGAAGCAGAAGCGCAAACCTACCTTTGACAAGGGTCTTAGTCTTCTGTTCTAGAGTCAGAGCATCTCCAGAACGGCAGGTCCTGTGGAGTGTTCCAGGTGTGCAGTAGTTAGTACCTGCTAAAAGGAACGACAACTGGTGAATCGCCGACAGAGCCACAGGCACCCAAGTCTCACTGCTGCATGTGGGGAGTGAAGAACACCTTGTCTGGTCAGATCCCACAGAAGAGCTACTGTGGTGTAAAAAGTGATGCTGACTCTGATAGAAAGGGGTCAGAACACACAGTGCAGCACAGTCAGAGCTGCTCCAGCAGCAAGAGGGACACACTCAGTATTAGGCAGGTGGTCTTAATGTTATGGCTGATCGGTTTGGTTGGATTACTGAGTGGAGCAGAGGGTCTCACACCACAAGGCCAGATGAGCAAACAGTCCTCGAATATGTAATGACTGAATAAAGGACGTTAAGGCCTCTGAGCTCACACATGTCCACATGCATCAAAACATGCGGGAAATACATTCGTTAATAATTAATAATAAATAATGTATGTAGAATTATTAAAAAAATTAACATTGTATTAATTTTGTTCATTTACTTACACATTTTTATCGAGCTGGTCATTTTTCAGGTCTAGGTTAGTCTTTTCGTTATTAATTACTATTTTAAAAGATTTGTCTCATATCAGCCATAACATTAACACCATCTCTCTGTGCTGCACTGTGCGTTCTGACCCCTTTCTATCAGAGTCAGCATCACTTTCTACACCACAGTAGATCTTCTGTGGGATCAGACCAGACACAGTAGCCTTCACTTCCTACATGCATTAGTGAGCCTTGGGTGCCCATGACCTTGTTGCAGATTCACCAGCTGGATCATGTTTGGTAGGTACTAACTACTGCACACCTGGAACACTCCACAAGACCTGCCGTTTTGGAGACGCTCTGCCTAGAACATCTCAATAAGGACCTTGTCAAAGCTGCTCAAATTCTTACGCTCCTGCTTCAATCACATCGACTTCAAGAACTGATGGTTCACTTGTTGTCTAGATGACTGGCAGATTATTGTGAGTGGGGGGGTTGGAGGACCCCTAAAGACACTTGTCGAAATGCCTCATTGTTCCAGACCACAATTTGTCCCAGTCATGAAATGCTGACACAGTGTAACAGCAGCTTACGTTAAGAAACTACACAAAGTCAAATGTGACAAAGATGAAGTTTTGTTCTTTCATGGCGGTGGAGGCCTAATGGTGGACCTGAAGGTCGCCGGTTCAAGTCCCGGCCCGGGCACCACTGAGGTATCCTTTGAGCAAGGTACCCTTTGAGCTGCTCCCTGGGCGCTGTTTGATCCCAGGGGTTAAATGCACATTTTGTTGTGGCGCTTGAGTGTGTTCACAATGACAAATTTTCACTGCACAGTATTTTTCCTTTTGAGAAAAATTGTTTAAAAAAATATTAATGGGAAAATAATGCTCTTGGCAGGACCACTAGACACTCTAGTGTGTGTGTGTGTGTGTGTGTGTGTGTGTGTGTGTGTGTGTGGTGGGCTGAGGTGTATGAAGTCTGCTGTGGAGTGTTTCATATGGCAGTGGACTGGAGGCCGGGCCAGCTGAAAGGGGAAATGCCCTGCATTCCTCATCCACCCCCTCTGAGGGCAGCCTGAAAGGCAATAGCATTGATCTCCACTGAACAGCATGGCAGCCGGCGCCAAGGCTGAATTGCACCGCTCAGAAATGGCTCTTAAAGCAATATCTTAGCAAAGAAAAACTCATTTACACAAGTTTTCTTCTGTCATTATGCACTGAAGATATAAAGCACTATTAGTTAGCATTGTGTAAACTGCCCTCGAGTTTTTCATCAGTAATTTCTCATAGTCTCGTACGCCACCCAGATAAAACTGTCTATTTTAAATGTATAGACAGATGTATAGATGAGTGCTGATTGGTTAACATTCTGGCTAGTAAGTGCGATTGGTTGGCATTCTGACTAATGATTGCTGATTGGTTGGCATTCTGGTTAGTAAGTGCTGATTGGTTGGCATTCTGACTAATAATTGCTGATTGGTTGGCATTCTGGCTAGTAAGTGCTGATTGGTTGGCATTCTGACTAATAATTGCTGATTGGTTGGCATTCTGGCTAGTAAGTGCTGATTGGTAGGCATTCTGGCTAATGATTGCTGATTGGTTGGCATTCTGGCTAGTAAGTGCTGATTGGTTGGCATTCTGGCTAATGATTGCTGATTGGTTGGCATTCTGGCTACTGTGTCTTGATTAGTTTGCGTTCTGGCTACTAAGTGCTAATTGGTTTGCATTCTGGTTACTGACTGTTGACTGGTTGGCATTCTGACTAGACAGTGCTGATTGAATGACATTCTGGTAAGTGAATGCTGATTGGTTGCCATTTTGGCTAATGAGTGCTGATTAAATTGCATTCTGGTAACTGAATGCTGATTGGTTGGCATTTTGGCTACTGAGTACTAATTGGTTGGCATTCTGTCTAGAGAGTGCTGATTGAATGGCATTCTGGTAACTGAATGCTGATTGGTTGGCATTTTGGCTACGGAGTGATGATTGGTTGGCATTCTGGCTAGGGAGTGCTGATTGAATGGCATTCTGGTAACTGAATGCTGATTGGTTGGCATTTTGGCTATGGAGTGCTGATTGGTTGGCATTCTGTCTAGAGAGTGCTGATTGAATAGCATTCTGGTAACTGAATGCTGATTGGTTGGCATTTTGGCTAGAGATTGCTAATTGGATGGCATTCTAGCTATAGAGTGCTGATTGGTTGGCATTCTGGCATGTGAGTGCTGACTGCTTGGCATTTTCAACAGCTACAGACCAGTGGCTCTGACATACCACCTGATGAAGACCCTGGAGAGGCTGGTCCTTGTTCAGCTTCGGCCCCTGGTAAGTTCATCACTGGACCCACTTGGAATGATGCCATCATCCACCGCTCCCTCTCACACCTGGAGACTGCTGGGAGCACTGTGAGAATCATGTTCTTCGATTTCTCTAGTGCCTTCAACACCATCCTACCCACGATTCTGGGGGACAGGCTGGAGCATACGGGAATGGACCATCACCTTACAACATGGATCACTTACTACCTCACTGACCGACCACAGTATTTGAGGACCCAGGGCTGCATGTCGGACAGGGTTGTCTGCAGTACGGGGGCCCCACAGGGAACGGTTTTGGCGCCGTTCCTCTTCACCATCTATTCTGCAGACTTCTCCTACAACTCCACCAGCTGCTTCCGGCAGAAGTTCTCTGACGACTCTGCAATAGTTGGCCTTATCACGGATGGGGACGACAGGTAGTACAGAGAACTGACCAGGGACTTTGTGGACTGGTGCCGGCAGAACTACCTCCAGATCAACATTGGAAAAACCAAAGAGAGGTAGACTTCAGCAGGCACAAACATCCTCCACCGCAGCCGATGAACATTCAGGGTATGGACATTGAGGCTGTGGAGAGCTACAAGTACCTTAGTGTACATCTGAACAATAAACTGGACTGGACTCACAACATTAATGCTGTGTATGCAGTACAGAGTACACATGGAGTGCAGGGGCCGCTCCTGAAGACCTTTTATGACTCTGTAGTGGCATCAGTCATCTTTTACGGTGTGGTCTGCTGGGGCAGCAGCATCAACGCTGGGGACAGAAAGAGATTGAACAGGCTGATTTGAAGGGCCGGCTCTGTTCTAGGATGTCCTCTGGACCCAGTGGCGGTTGTGACTGACAGGAGAATGGTGGCTAAGCTGTCATCCCTGTTGGACAACATCTCTGTGCAATATTATACATAATTTTATATAATACGTGCAAAATCTTTCTGTCTCTGTCTTTATGTCTATTTATATATTTTTTGTAAAGTTTACTTTATCTTAATTTGCTGTAAAGTTATAAATAAATTATTGCTTTATCACTACTTTGCTGCTCTTACCTTTTGTACTGCCGTAACAATGCAAATTTCCCACTTCTGGGTCTTATAAAGGTTCTATTATCTTATCTTATTTTGGTTACTGAGTGCTGAGTGGTTGGCATTCTGTCTACTCTCACATGTCGTTGTGTGATGAGGTGTGTTCACAATGACAATCACATTCCTCCCACCAAAAGAAGCAGTTCTATCAGGTCATCACCATCATTGTTGTTGCCTGACAACTGGTGATGAGTAAAAAAAAAAGGAAATTATATCAGAAACACCAGTGTGGTCATCACACTTTTCAACCAATCAGATTCTTGTGTCTGGACCAGCTGCTGTGAAACAACTTCTAAACATCATATCAGCTGTAGAAGATCTACGCCTCCTCCAGCTAAGCAGCCGAGCCCTTTCAGCGTGGGAAAACTCCCCTTCCCTCGCTTCCTCTAACCCTCTCGCTGCTCTGCGGTGGGCAGGCTGGGCTCGGGCGGCTCTTTAGTCATTCCGTGAACTAGCAATATAATGAAAAACAAAAACCCGAGCCCCTGCTCCCCACCCTTTAAGTGGTCTTGCAGCTATTCCACTTACATGGTAGTCAGAGTTTCCAGATTTAAGGGGGGAATTCTTTCCACTGCAAGGCAAGCCCGTTCGACTTCATCAGCACTTTCAGCTGACAGCTGAGAGGGAGCGAGAGAGATGGAGGGAGGGGGCGGGTGGTGCAATGCCATAGCAACATCAATGCCAAATCATTACGCTGAATTATATTTTCACAGAATTTGTCATTGCTAACAGTTAGCATGTCCCAAGGCAAAATGAGCCCCAACGTTTTCCCTCTGTGATTGGCCTTTGTCCTGCATTTTCTTACACTTATGACACCCCTGTGGATTTTTCCACCAAGGCTGCTGCAATTCCATTTGACCATTTTCTGCTCTCTCCTACTTTGATACAATTGGCACTTTTCAGTACTGCACCTTTAAGAGTGATATTTGTAAATGAGCTTTCTGTTCTGATTGGCTGCCCTGGACTGTACCTCATTCAAAAGGCAGCAGGGAGTGAAACACCCCTTGTAACTTCGGCATGAATGAGAGGGGCTAAGCTGCAGTTGGCTGAATAGGTGGGTGTGAAAGTGAAGTGAATGTGACTATTTGCATTGTGAACACACTCAGGCACCACAACGAAATGTGGCCTCTGCATTTAACCCATCACACGTGCACACGTGGAGCAGCGGGCAGCTAACAACAGCACCCGGGGAGCAGTGTAGCGGGACGGTACCTTACTCAAGAGAAACCTCAGTGGTGCCCGGGCTGGGACTTGAACCTGTGACCTTAACCTTTATCACATTAAACGACCACTGTGTGTGATAATGTGCTGTATAAATGGACTTGCCTTGCCTTGCCTTGCCTTTGTAGGGAAACTGCTCGACTGCTGGAAGTTTCACTTCCTGTTTCACTTCCATTTTACGTTTTTAATCTGCTGGGAGCTGCTCACATGCCTTTCACACCTCTCACCCAGAGAGAAGATGTGAAGATGCTCTCTGATTAGTGTATGAGGAAAAGGAAGGTATAGGATGTCCCCACATGTCTGAGCTGTCCAAACTCAATCACGGCTACACCAGAAAAGATGAAACGACGTCGAATTGTGACTTATACACACGTTCGTGTCTCGAAACACACGATTTGTGAACGTTCTGAGGCAACGAGGCCCATTATTATTCCCTTTAATCCCCAGAAAAGTCTAAAATGTCACTCTGTAGTCAATCACAAAACCATACGTAGAGATTAAACAACCATGGAAAGCTATTTGGCCGTTGTGTCGCTTCACTAAAGCTGCACTATTTCACTGAGCCTATTTCTCATAAACCCTCCTGAATTACAAGCGTCCATCCGTGTAGCGAGCGGCATCGCTCGAAACAGCTCCCCCCTCTCAGAGCGCAGAGGTTCGGCCCTAATTAGGCCGCACTGGAACATGAATTAGGGAGTCCTGTAAATCGAGCATGTAAATAAAACACACATGCGCCGAGGAATCCGCTCGGATGACTTGGCATGAGCGCTCGCCAGTGTGTTTGTGAAGTGTGCTGGCAGGTCCTTTAATCAGGCTTAATCGAAACCAAACGCAGCACAAAACAAGGGCGAGAGAGCAAGAGAGAAAGGGAGAGTGAGAGAGAGTCATTATAATACTATCCAATGCAATGGCGAGCAGATTCAAAGCAGATGATTCAAATATGTTTTTTCCTCTGCGAGGAGGCTTTGGATCTGGAGCCCAGATCTGTGTAATTAACGCATTTATTTTGCGCAATTTATTTGCACTCCGCACTCGGGCGTAGGAGTTATGCTGATGGCTCTGAATTTGTCCCTGAGCACATCTGTAGTCATTCTGCTCAGTCCTAAGAGATACAAAATATTTATGTGAAGTCCAGTCCAAGAAAAAGTCCAGTCCGGTGTGAAGCCACTTCCGGGTCCAGACGCTCCTTCAGAATGTTAAATCCATCCATTTTCTAAACCGCTTCCATTTCGGGTCATGGGGAAATTGGAGCCAAACTGAGTTGACAACAGGCCCAAAGCAGAGTTCACCCAGAACAGGAGGCTCAACCCATCACAGGGCAACACATAGACAGACCTCTGGGTTCTCCGGTTTCCTCCCACTGTTCAAAGGCTGCAATAGGTTGACTGGATGCTCTAAATTGCTCATAAGTCTGAAAGGTTATGTGTGCTATGTGTTGCCCTGCGATTGGTTGGCCTTCTGTCCTGGGTGAAGACCAGCTTCCAGCTTCCATGCGACCAGAAATGTTTTGGAAAATGAATGAATATACAAATAAAAGTGATTAGTAATGTTTTAGTGGGGGGAAGGCAACAATCACTCACTGCACCATTGCATCACACTCACACTTACACATTTTTCCAGGAAATCCACTCCCCCCATAATTCCACATTGTAGGTGTGTCCCAAACCACACACTTCTGCACTACACACACAACATTACTTTCAGCATTTCTAATGGCAGATTTTTATACACACTATTTAGTGTGGTCATATGCCGTTTGGGACACAGCCTAGGGCCTTCCTCTGACCACAAAGTAGTTTTTAGCCGGCAGACTTCAAGCTGAATGACCATCACTAATCCAGATTTGGTTCATTTGTAGGCCTTCAGGCTTTTGAAGGCTTTCAAACACTCCAGAGCAGGACAAGAGAACGCTGTAGATGCCTAGATACTGCAGGTCTGGGATGTTGTCCATTCTGGCTGTTTCGGGACTCCTGAAAAGCCCCCTGGGGGCACTACAGGGGGAAGTAATGTTTCATTGAACAATGTCCTTATAATTAACATTTTAATCAGTTAATTTTTTGTCATACTTGCTATAATTTGACAAAATGTTATTATTTTTATAATATTATCTAATATTTTAATGATTTTGTCAATTTCTATCAAATACTGAAATTATTTGTTTTGTAATATCCAACAGAGCTTTTACATCTGACGCTGTCACAAGTCAGCTTTACTGAATCCAGGTCCGAGCCCCCAATGAGCGATCCAATGGTGACAGAGGTGAGGAAAAATTCGAAACATCAGGATGAATCAGCTCTCAGAAGGGGAACCCATCCTCCTGTGGTCAGAAGGCATCAGGTGGCAATTACAATCAGTTTGGCCAGTAAATTTTTTCACCTACCAGCCCCCTCAACAAGGTAAGTCAAAAAGGTCTTGGTTACACCTTAAATTGTGCAGCTGTGACATTCGGGTGCCTGCACAGCACTGTAACTGCTGCCCCATTTAAGGTGGAACTCTTAACCAAACCTGAGCTCAACTACGGAAAACAGGAGGTGCGAACGTTACTCTGCATTTGTCCCAGGACATTTCTTGTCTGTATGAGTTGTTTTGAAGTTGCAGGTCAGTTTTGTAGGCCACAGTGTGCTCCAGTAACTGCACAACCATGCTATTCCTGAAGACCACTTTAGTCAGCCTTCTACAGCTCAACATGCATCACGCTGCTCTTCACTCAGCTGAGATGTTAAGTTCAATCAGTTAAGATTTCTTGAAATATCATCACACACCCAGCTGACTACGGGCCCAAGGCAGGCTTATCCAGGACAGGAGGCTTAACCCATCACAGGGCAAACAGAGACAAACAACCATTCACTCACTCACACACACACACACACACACACACACACTCACATCTATGGGCAATTTAGAGAAGTCAACATACTGTAGCCTTTGGACATTCGGAGGAAACACACGCCAACATGGGGAGCAAACTCCACACAAAAAAGCACCTGTGGGTGACCCAGGGATCGAATCCAGCACCTTTTCGATGTGAGGCGACAGCACTTATACCTCAGACCTAATGACAAAATCTACAGCCCCAGTTCCAAAAAAATTGTGACGATGTGTAAAATGTAAATTTAAACATGATCCAAATCTCATAAACCCATATTTCATTCACAATGCAACATAGAAAACATTCGGTCGTTTGAATTTCATGCAGCAACACATATCAAAAAAGGTGGGACAGAGCCATGTCTTTTAACAAAAAGAAAACAATGTATTTGAAGAAAATAAGAAAATAATGATCACAATATTTTACCCAAATTGTTCAGCCCTGCTAGACAAATGACAAACTTCCCTCTGTTTTTCTTTTTCCGTACGGCAATATCAGAGTGGTGAAGCATGGCCCCCACTATCAGCAGGAAAATCTCCATGGCCTTCGCTATTGCTGATGACTAATTGAAAAAGTAAACTCCAGGGTCCAATTCTCCAAGCAGGGAAAATTGGAGGCAGATTGTGTTGGTGAGCTAAGAGTTGACCCACCGCACTCTAACACGGGAATTCCTGTGTTATCAGATCCACACGTTTAAAACCATCATTAAATTAGCTCTTTATTTCCTGGGTTATATTCCACGAGCCAGGCCTGTTCCCTGCCCCCGCCACGCTCCTGCTCCTACTGCACTGTTCCTAGTACTGGTGAAATCTTATAGATAGATAGATCACATTCTTTTAGGCTAAAGATTTTACATTCTGCATTGTTCAGTTTTAGAAATGAAACAAATTTTATATCAGATTGCATTGACAGTTGTGAAAATATCTTTTATATATATATATATATATCAGCGATGTTGTTTATGCACCTGAGGCACTGTCAGTCCTGTAAACTGTAGAGTGTCTAGTAGCATTTATTTTTTTTTGCTGCTGCTTTAACTTTACCCTTACTGTCAGCCAGTTCATCTGTCTGTCTGTCTAGCTAGCTTAACTAGCTACCTAAGTAGCTAGTGATGTAGCTATGCATTATCTAGCTGTATTTCTGCTTGCCTAGCTAGCTGGCTAACATTGTAGTTGTCAAGGTAACTACGTGTCTGTCTGTCTAGCTATTTGGCTAATTTTATATCTGACAAGGTAACTACACGTCTGTCTGACTGTCTAGCTATCTGCCAGCTAGTTAAATATCTATTAAGCTAATGATGTATTATCTAGCTATCTGTCTGCCTATCTATCTGGCTAACTTTGTAACTGAAAAAGCAATATATGTGTCTTTCTGACTGACTACCTACCTACCTACCAACCAACCTGGCTGAACTTGGCAGAAGGTTACTATGTGTCTGTCTTTTTGACTGACTGTCTGTCTGTACAGTTGGCTAGCTAGCTGGCTAAATTTGTAGCTGACAAGGTAACTGTGTATTTGTCTATCTAGCTAACTAGTTAAATGCCCATCTGCCTGTCTGTCTAGCTAGCTGAGTAACTTTGTAGCAGTCAGTGTTACTATGTGTTCGCCAAGCTACATAAATACCTATGTAACTAAACCTCATGTATAGCTAATGTAGCTATACCTTATCTAGCTATCTGTCTGTCTAGCTAACTATCTAGCTGGCTAACTTTGTATGTGAAAATGCATGTGTCTGACTATGCAGCTAACTATGTAATTGACAAGGCAATTATGTGTATGTGTGTACACCTCACTAGTTATCTATCTAGCTAACTATGTTGCTAATATCTATTCATTTGCCTGCTTAGCTAGCTGACAAACTGTCAGGTGACAGCGTGGCTGTGCTACACAGTCTGCCTGTCTGTCTAGTTAGCTGGGTAAGTGTGTAGCTGTATAGGTAACTATGTTTTTGTCTAATAGTAAAATACCTATGTATAGCTAATGTACCTGTCTGAAATAGTTTTGCATAGTGATTCAAATATTTAAACTGTTGGGGTTTTTTTGCCCATTTTTGTGCAGTTAAC
The DNA here is from genome assembly GCA_037974385.1 of Arnoldichthys spilopterus. NCBI lineage: Eukaryota > Metazoa > Chordata > Actinopteri > Characiformes > Lepidarchidae > Arnoldichthys > Arnoldichthys spilopterus. The sequence continues at coordinate 18,997,685 of JBBPDA010000001.1, read as the reverse complement.
TACTGAAATTACAAACATGAAAGGAAATTCTAGCATTGAAAATTATTTACTTGTGTACCATGTAAATGACTTATCTGTAAACTCAAATTCATTTGGTCTGTATATATTGTTGAGGGTGTGTATTTCCATTTTAAACTGTTTATACTATTTATTTTTAGGTTTATTGTTCAGTGTTAGTTTTCTATTTATTATTATAAATTTTTTACCTGCTTACATTTTATAATTCATATTCTATTTCTTTTGTAATATTTTTTTGCTTAGATTTACCTCCTTAATTCCTTTTAAACTTATTATTTAAAAAATTGCACAGTCTCAGGAACGATCAGGGCACATTTCACTTCGTGTTGTACTTATTTGTATTTATTGGTACTGACAAATAAATCTCTTGAATCTTGAAAAGAAATGATCTGTCATTTTTATTTTATCACTGGTTCTTTACAGTAATTGCACTGCCCTTTGACCCCATTTCCTTTCATCCTGAATCTGGTACTTGAAGGCACTTATTCACAATAAACTAGGTTGAAATGGCATTTTGCTGCATGTGACCTTTTTGTATGTAGTATTTTTTAATCGAATTTTTACGTGCCTAAAATAACAATAGTTAGCCAAACTAAATTTCTTCCTAGGGTTCCTCTGGTGTAGTTCAGCTTCTTCCAGAATGATGTAGTTGGTAGCTTGCAGAGCTATGCATTCAAAGTAGCTCCTCCAAAACTGATTATTATTATTATTATTTATTTATTTATGTATCTATTTATTTTTAAAAATAGATTTCTGGGTTGGGCTAAGCCCCCAATGTTTGAGGATTCTACTAATGCCCCTGGCGTGAACTAATATATACCCTTTAGTTAGTGCTGAGTTTCTGCCTTTGAGGTGTAAATCAGTAAAATAAGAGAGTTTGGCTCTTGGAGCAGTGTGTATTGAAAATGTTGAGTTATGTTGAGGCCACACAATGGTCGGCCCTGTTCCCCAGCTTTATGAATGAGTTTTCTTAATCAGCACTGGGAGGAAGGTGTAGGGCCTCGGGGATAGATGCATAATATCACTGCTTCCTTCCATGGGCCCTTGCTGTGGATTTATGGTGCGGCTACTTTGTTAGAAAAACTCTCTCATGGCCCTGTTCCACCTCAACCTGTTTTCCTTCTCCTGGAGTTTTAGTGTTGTGTTGTTTCCTTTACTCAGGGTGAGGGGAGCAAGAGTAGAGGGGCTTGGTGCTTAAGAGTGAAGGCTGTCCCGTCCACACTATGGTAAGGGCTAAAACATGCATCATCTACCATCTATATGTTATTATTACCTGTTTCCAGGGGAAATACTGCAGGTCGTCTCTTAAATATTGGATTTTTTTGTATTGTTATTTTTATAACTAATTTGATGTGGTTGTTTTATAATAATAATAATAATAATAATAATAAACTTGTATATCAAATTTGTATAGCACATTTCATACAAGAAATGTATGTGAAAGAAAGAAATTAAAGAGCTTAAAGATGAAAATATTACAAAATTAAACAAGAAAAGTAAACTAAGCAATAAAGCAAGGCATACAATAATGATTAACCTGATAAGTAGGAAAAGTTTTAAATAACATTCAAATTATTATTGTTTTCATCATGTAACATTAAAATAAGGCATAAACTAAGGGAAAAAACAGATAAACAGGCAGGAAAAGTAATATACACATTAAAGTAAGGCATAAAATAAATCATAAACATGATAAACACGTAGCAAAAGTATTGTAAGCATTAAATATAACCATAAAATAAATGAACTTGATAAAAAAGTAAAAAAAAAAAAAAAAAAAATAAGATTGATAAATTAAAAGTTAGTGATGTCACCTCACAGCGAGAAGGTCCTGGGTTCGATTCCCGGGTCAGCAACGGGTGCCTTTCTGTGTGGAGTTTGCGAGCTCTCCCCATGTTCACGTGTGGTTTCCTCCGGGTTCTCCGGTTTCCTCCCAAAGCTGTCCGAAGGCTGCAGTAGGTTGATTGGCTGCTCTAAATTGCCCGTAGGTGTGAGTGTGTGTGTAAATGGTTGTCTGTCTATGTGTTGCCCAGTGATGGGTTGAGCCTCCTGTCCTGGGTGAACCCCGCCTTGGGCCCGTAGTGAGCTGGGATAAGATCCAGCTTCCACGCGACCTGGAAACGGAAGAAGCAGTTTAGAAAATGGATGGATGGATGGTAAATAAAAATGTAGTGTTTAACAGTTAATATATTACATAATTAAAGAAGAAGTAAAGGTAAGCATCGAAGTAAGACAATATAGAAGTGAAGGTCAAATAAATGGCAGAAGCTTAAATTAATAATAATAATAATAATAAATAAAATATAAATAAATCAATAAATAAATGAATTAAACTGGTCAATAAAAGGCTAAAGTGTTTACGATAAAAAATAGTCCAAAATGGTCAGAAATGTACTGAAATTAAGGATTTTTTTCTGCTATAGCGTTGCCATTGTGGATATGTGAAGTTTTGTTACAATGAAGATTACTGATGGCTGTTCAGAATAAGCAGTAACACATGAAAACCTCACACACCTCTTCACAGCTACAGTAGTGAAATGAGTGTGTGCTCCTCCTGTTGCTGAAACAGCTCTGACTGTGCTGCACTGTGTGTTCTGACCCCTTTCAATCAGAGTCAGCAGGACCCGACCAGGCGGGCTAGCCTTCACTCCCCTTGGGTGCCCATGTCCCTGTCTCTGATTCACCAGTCGTCCTTCCTTGGATCACTGGATCACTGGTAGGTACTTCTGAACACTTGGAACACTCTACAAGACCTGCCGTTCTGGAGACGCTCTAACTCACGCATCTAGAACTTAACTTCAAGAACTGACTGTTCACTTGCTTCCTAATCCCACCCCCTGACAGGTGCCACTGTAATGAAACAACTAGAGAGTCAATGTTACTCACTTCACCTGTCAGTGGTGTTACTTGGGTATTTGTGCCCCGTACGGTCCCAGGTTTGGAGCAAATCACCCCAACTTTAGTTCCAAGCTACTTTTTACACTTTTTTCCAGGAAGATGAAATGCTAATACTGTCGTTATGACGACTCCTGCTTTTGTTCCGTATTAGAGACACACTTATCCCAACATGCGGCGTTCCAGCCTAAACGTCACTCACTGATTGCTCTATGTTCCACAGCTCATTGGCCTAAAACGAGGCATGACAGGCTCCCTAATGTGACAGCTGTGCTATTATACGTTTTCAGTCAGAGTATTAAAGGGGCCTGGGGTGGAAGCAGTGAGGGGTTTCCTACTTTCAGTACATCCTGGGATACTTCAGCCTCAGCCAGTTTCTTCGCTTTGATGCAGCGCTCGTTCCTCCGACTTGTGCCGAACTGTTCCAGCAGGCACGACTAGCTGGAGGTGTCCACCTCAACATCTCTCAGTTTGGCAAACGCTGTACAGAAAGCTGGCGGTTGTTTGAGGGCAGACTGTGGTGAATCGGCAACAGGGTCATGGGCAAACGGTTGGCATGATACACCAAATCAGCCATAGCATTAACACCGCTGACGGGTGAAGTGAATAACATTGACTTTTGTTACTTCATTACAATGGCACCTGTCAGGGCGTTGGGGACATATTAGGCCACAAGTGAACAGTCAGTTCTTGAAGTCAATGTGCTGGAAGCAGGAGCGTAAGGATCTGAGCCACTTAGACAAGGGCCTTATTGTGATGTTCTAGACGACTGAGTCAGAGCGTCTCCAGAACGGCAGGTCCTGTGGAGTGTTCCAGGTGTGCAGGAGTTAAATGAATGATGAATCTAATAAAAATATATAAAAGAAAGAAAAAATACATTACAGAAAAATAGAGATTAAATGTAAACAATGACTCTACATTGTGCATATAGAATAACTAAGCTGACATTGTCTCTTTATTTATGGTCAGATATTTACACGCGTCATAATATTATTAACATCTTACAAAAATGAAGCTCAAATGGAGTTGTGAGATTTTTGAGCAGTGAATGTGGTGATGCTTGTTGTATACGTCACTGATTAGAACAGAGCACGGAGACAGTAAGAGCTTTGCATTTCACAAGATAAACAACACTTTACAGCAGAAATCTTGATCTTACAGCTTGATTCAGCAGACTCCAGCCTTTAACTACAGATTTTAAAATGGATCAGCAGATTCCAGCCTTTAAATATAAATCAGCAGATTCCAGCCTTTAAATATAAATCAGCAGATTCCAGCCTTAAATATAAATCAGCAGATTCCAGCATTTAAATAAAGATCAACAAGATCTCAGCTTTTCATACTGATATTACAGTCAGCTGTTGCATTAACACTTAACTTTGTTTAAAAAGGTGTTTTGCAGACTAGTAATACCCTGTGAGAGCTGGAGTGATAAGTGATCATTACATAGAGAATAATCAAGTGAACAAGCAAACACTTCTTTCTATAATCACAGTGTTAACATCAAAGCTAAATGTGATAAACACATACACTGCAGTAGCAACTGAACTATTGACCTCAGATAAAACTGCCTCATCACTTTGCCTTCAGCTCTGCTGTGTGCAACAGTGGGGTGGAGTTATGAGGATTTGCTGACAGTTTTAGCATCCAATGGAATTGGTCACATGCTATTCTTAAAAGGATGAAAGTTTAAAGCTGAGGGGGCGTGTCCTGGCTAAGTGTCTTACAGCCTGAGGACAGGAGCTCCTCCTGAGTCTCTCTGTTTAGATCGTATGACTCCTGAAGCGCTTGCCTGATTTCAGCAGCTTAAACAGACAATTACTGGGATGAGTTGAGTCTCTGATGATCCTAGATGCTGTTCAGTAGCTGATTGTTGTTACGTACAAACTTGTGACCAAATATGACCAAAGCAGAGCAAAAATCTCAGTGAAAACAACGATACTCAACATTTTCAAAAATGGTGTCCAGAGCAGATAAAAACTGAGTTGCCAGTTCTCTCTCTCTCTCTCTCTCTCTCTCTCTCTCTCTCTCTTCCTCTCTCTCCCTCTCTCTTTGACTGTCTCCTCTCTAATGTGCTCCAGATGTGGGGTTGATGGGGGTGAGGTGCTTGCTTGTCATCCGTAGAGCTGTCCGTCCTCAGGGAAACCCTGTCAGTGTGCTGTGGAGATGGTGTGTGTGTGTGTGTGTGTGCGGGTGTGTGGGTTGGTGGGGTGCAGGTCACAGCCGGAGGACATCTGGAAGCACTTGGGGTCAGCGAGCTGAAAGGTGAGATGGACGCACAGCCACAGGGGTGCGGGGGAACAGTGGGCGGGGCGACATGGGGTCTTTTACAGTGATGGTAACAACGCTTTCCCTTCCTCAACGCGAGTAGTGCTCAGCCCAGATGGAGAAACTGAACCTTCCCTGCTCTGCTCACAGTGCTTTCAGTCCTACAGGATTAACTGGCGTGTGAGTAATTGTGATTAATGATGTAACTGTATGTAAATATTAAAGATCCAAAGTGGCCACATCAGCTGATCAGCCATCTTGCTTCATAGGTGTCAATACGTTGTAGCCGCCCGATCAGGGACAGAATAAGCTGGAGCTCCAATAAACAAACATCACTCATCGCTGCCCTCTAAACGTGATAACATACACTGATCAGCCATAACATTAAGAGCACTGACATGTAAAGTGAATAACATTGACTCTCTAGTTATTTTATTACAATGGCACCTGTCAGGGTTGGGTTATATTAGGTAGCAAATGAACAGTCAGTTCTTGAAGTCGATGCCACTTTGACAAGTGATAGTTCTAGACGACAGTCAGAGCATCTCCTGGTGGGTAATGGAAACCCAAGGCTCACTGATGCATGTGGGGACTTGCCTGTCTGGTCTGATCCCACAGAATCGCTACTGTGGTGTAGAAAGTGATGCAGACTCTGATAGAAAGGGGTCAGAACACACAGTGCAGGGCAATCAGAGCTGCTCCAGCAGCAGGAGGTAGTATTAGGCAGGTGGTCTTAATGTTATGGCTGATTAGTTCATTTGCTTCTGTTACTTCTTAGCTACATTAGCCTCTTAGCTCCCGTGCTAAAAGGGAAGCAAACATGTAGGGTTAGAGCTATTTAGGGTGTGTGTGATGGGGTTAGGGTTAGTTAACTGTTAGTTGAAATTGGTTTGGCTCATAAAACTTGGGGCTTTGAGAAATACTGAGGGTTGTTGATTCTGTTCTGAGTCTAGAGGATGTTTTTATGCTAGGCGGTAAGGAACGTCAGTCCAACTTTCGGCACGTGCCATTAAAGAGCCTCCGACAAGTGACTGACACTGCTGAGTGAAAAGCCTTCAAGGCCCATTGACCTCAATATCAATGTCCAAAGCAGGTTGTGTCAAAAAATAGCTGCTGAAATGGGAAATGGTTCCAGCTCCAATGTGAACATCTAGCTTTTTTTTGCAGGTCCCTGGAGGATGGCAGGATTTGGAAACGGTCGGACCTATAAACCCGTTTGGATCATAAAGATTCCATCGCAAATTGGATGGAACAGGCCCAGCTCGAGAGGCGAGGCCACATAAAAGGCCTCCATTATTGGAATAATGGCTGGAATTTAAATATGGACAAACGATTTAAGCATGAGGATCAGACGGGCTTCATTGGGAAACACTGGGTCTCCCCTCCCCGTCCCGTCCCAGTGCAAACAGGTCGATTGTTCCCTATTATAGTGCAGTTGGGGAGAGAATCAGCCAAAACATTAACACTACTCACAGGTTAAGTGAATAACATTGAGTACGTAGTTATTTCATTGCAATGGCACGTGTCGGTGGGGTTGGATATATTAGGCAGTGAGTGAACAGTCAGCTCTTGAAGTCGATGTGCTGGAAGCAGGAGCGTAAGGATCTGAACCACTTTGACAAGGGTCTTATTGTGATGTTCTAGACAACCAGCGACAGGGTCATGGACACCCAAGGCTCACTGACTGGTTTAAAAAGTGAATGCTGACTCTGACAGAAAGGGGTCAGGACACAGTGCACCATAGTCAGAGCTGCAACATGGAGGGGGGGGGGGGGGGGGGTGCACACAACCTTAGGAAGGTGGTCTTAATGTTCTAACTGGCCAATAAAGTTTCC
>JBBPDA010000001.1:18970398-18990659 GCA_037974385.1 Arnoldichthys spilopterus | reverse complement strand
CCCTCCCCCCCCCCCCCCCCCCCTCCCCCCCCTCCCCTCTACACAATATTAGGCAGGTGGTCTTAATGTTATAGCTGATCAGTAAAGGTTCCTACACAGCTCTCATTAGTCACCAGTTAGCAGTTTATCATTTAAATCCTCCTACTGGGTGACTACTGCATTAGCATTAGCATTAGCAAAAAATTTATTCCAGGTTCTTCTGAATCATGTCTAATGGCCCGTTGGTTCCGAAATGTTTGAAGGGTGTAAAGCACAGCCAGTGTTTTCAAACTATGTGCAGCACGGCAGAACGTCTCTCCTGAAACGCCAGGAGATCTTCACCCAGGCCCAGCTCCTCTTATTGGCTAACCCCACTGTCTCCGAGGTCATTCGAGGTCACGTGCAATCAGCAGGCCGAGGGGGGCCTGTCAGGCACATAAACAAGCCTTTGTCAAGCATTCAGAAAACACCCCATGGCCACTTAAAGTGGAGCGAGCGCTTCCTGTGCCATAAACACCGTGTTTTGAAAGTAAACATTCTTGCTCAACAAAAATTTAACAGCCGTGGCCCTGCAGACGCTCGGAAGGATTGGGAGTTCACCGTGCAACACCGAGGAGTCCATCATCAGGTAATAAAACACTGCAGCAGATTTTTGGGAAGTGTTCAGGCAGCTTATTTTTTTTCTCCTCTGTCCTTTTTCTCTCCCTGCAATCTATATCCAAAGCAAATACACAAGCAGACGTGTGAGTGGGGGCTCGGAGGTCAGGCACATGGCAGGTAAATGCTCCTTAGCGAAATGCGCGCTTAGAGAAGCTTCTTCTGCCCTTTTCTTTTTGTTTGCTCTCTCGGAAGATGAAAAAGGCCGAGTCCCGGCAGATTTTCGGCCAAAACAGTCACTATGAATAGTTTCGGACTGCAGAAGTCGTCAGGAAATGTTGGGTAACATCACTTCAAGTTCAACTTCCTGTAGCCTTTTTCCGCAGGCATGGGGATTTTAATCAAACACACCCATCAGCCATATCATTACCACTGACAGGTGAGGTGAGTAACACTGACTCTCTAGTTATTTCATTACTATGGCACCTGCAGTGGTGGGACATGTCAGGCCACAAGTGAACAGTCAGTTCTTGAAGTCGATGTGCTGGAAGCAAGAACTTAAGGATCAGAGCCACTGTGACAAGGGTCTTATTTTGATGTTCTAGACAACTGAGTCAGAGTGTCTCTGGAACGGCAGGTCTTGTGGAGTGGTCCAGGTGTGCAGTATTGATGCGTGTGGGGAGTGAGGGCTAGCCTGTCTGGTCAGATCCCACAGAAGAGCTACTGTGGTTTAAACATGGATTCTGACTCAAACACAGAGCAGCATGAGGGGCCTACTTAATATGAGGCAGGTGGTGGTAATGTTATGGCAGTTATGGTGTTTTCAACATATGCTGAAGTTCAAAATCCAGTTCGATTTGTACACAATCCCATTTTATTTTTATTTTTAATACGTTATAGCTAAAAGAAAATGTTGCACTTCTTACAGAAAGTGACTATTTGTCATTGTGAACACACCCCATCACACAATAATGCATATACAATGCATTTAACCCATCCAAACATGGAGCAGTGGGCAGCTATCAGCAGCACCTGGGGAGCAGTGTAGCAGGACGGTACCTTGTTCAACGGAACCTCAATGGGCCAGGACTTGAACTAGTAACCATCCCATCACATGGGCAAGTCCCTAACCACTAGGCCGCCACTGCCCTACCGTGAAACAGGGTTAAAAGCCAGTAAACTTTGTTGACCAATAGGTCGACAGCTTTGGCTATGAAGGGGCGGTCCTTCGTTCAGCAGTACTGAAGATTCCAAATGCAGGAAGGGCTAATTTCAGACTTGGTTATAAATGAATGCGTTAAATGGGTGCAGCGTGGTAAGATGACTAGATTCATTGATATAATAATCTTCCCTTTTGTGCTTTTACAGTTCCTGGTTGGTGAGTTAGCTAGCTAACCTACATGGACAGTTTCCCCGTTTGTGCCACAAGATTGCTAGCCACAGCTAAATTGCTAACTGCTAAACTGCTAACTGCACCAAAAAATAAAATTTAATGGGCAGGGCTTAACTGCTGTTAGCTGATAGGGTGTATATGTAAAGTTGTTAATTTTATGACATCACAAAACCAATGAAATCAAAGCAGGCTGTTTTTGGAGGCCTAGGGGAGAAGAAATTGCAGTACTGACACACAATGTTGCTTCTGTTTGAGGAAAAAAGCAAGAATATAGTTTTCCATGACATGGGCCCTTTAAGGGACAGCTGAGGCAGGGGTGTGTGTTGCGTGAGATACAAGCTGCAGGAACGTCTTTGGTTTCACACAAAGTCCCCTGGAGTTCCGGCATGTTTTTTTACATTTTTTTTTTTATTTTGTTCCGAGGTGTCTTTTCACTTAAAGAGGCAGTTCTGGTCCTTCTTAAGCCAGCTAGTGAACAGTTTGGTATACACCAATCAGCCATAACATTAACAACACCTCCATCATATCGAGTAGATCCCCCTCATGCTTCTGATACAGCTCTGACATGAATCAGTGAGCCTTGTGTGCCCATGACCCTTTCCCCGATTCACCAGTTTTCCTTCCTTGCATCACTTCTGGTAGGTACTAACTACTGCACACCTGGAACACTCCACAGGAGCTGCCGTTCCGGAGACGCTCCGACTCAGTCTAGAGAGAGACTCAGATCCTTACGCTCCTGCTTCCAGTGCATCACCTTCAAGCACTGACTGTTCACTTGCTGCCTAATATATCCCACCCCCATGACAGGTGCCATTGCAATGAAGCAACTCGAGAGTGGTGTTAATGTTATGGCTGATCAGTGTAAGAATGTGCAGCACATCTGGACTGAGCCCTTCGGAAATAATAAAGTGTACTGAAAATAAACCGTAAAAAAACGATTAGAGAAACTCTAGCAGAAGCAGAAGCGGCGTTGTGGGCCTTACAAGTGCTTTGACCCCTAAAAACCATAACATAAGAACATGTGTTTGTTCTAGAATTATTCTAGGAACCTGTAGCACATAGAGAGAATTACTTCGCGCTGATATGCGCGACTGTTGCTCGCAACAGCTCAGATGTTAGAGAAGCAGAGGAAGCAGAGAAATAGAAAGAAATCACAGCATTTTGGCCTCCATCACTTACTCAGGACCCCTTTATGGGACCCATCTGATGTATGGGCACGTTTCTGGTGCTGCTAAAGCCAGTAATGGCCTTTGATGACAGACAGAGAGATTATTTCTGCTCCACAACACACTAATCCGGTGAAACGTGACATTGCATTGCTCTCGCATGTTTTATTGCATAGACATGTTACAGGTTCAGATATACTTAGGCAGTACACACACACAGGGGGAGGGTTGTAGGCTGTAGGCCCGAGGCTTTCATGCTACACCAGAACGGGCATTCGGCTGGACGTCAGCGGCGGAAAGCCAAAAGTCACATCCTAATATATTCATTACAGAGTTACATTTACCCACTTATTCTACAAAACAACACCCCGCTTCAGTCCGTGGTCTTGGCCGATGCACGGTCTAATTACAACACACTGTGCGTCCCGGGGGAAATCAGGGAAAAATCCTGAAGGCTCCACGAAACGTCTTCAGGATTTCTACAGCCGAATTCCACAGAGGTCACCGTTCCCCAGTGGTTTCCAGGGCTTTATTGTATTTCTTCTCCTCCAGGAGCTACGCCCATGCAGCCGCAGAGAACACGAAAACACAAACTTTCCATTTCGCCATTTTGTGTTTTCCAAAACCTCTTTCTCCCCCCCCCAGCCCCCCCACCCCACACGTCATCACCGGCTGCCAAAAACATGACAGTATCTTACGTAAATCAGTTTTTTTGGGCTTGGATGAGTTATGTTTTTCTTCCATTCCTTCGAAGAACGCAGAAGATAGAAGGCCACAACGCTCTAAGGCACACCGGGAATACATTCGAGCGTATGGCCACAGGGTCTTTCTTTGGCATGTTGACGCCGTTCGCCCAGCAGTTGACCCACGTCGCCCAGCGTCTCTCAGTTGACGGTGGGCACCTGGTTCAGGCTGTACTCTTTGGCTTTGAGTCTCAGGTTAGCGATGCTGTTGGCCATGTTCACGCCCTGGGCCGTGTTGTTGTTGGCGCACGACGGCGAGTAGGTTGCCATTGCGCTAGAAGAGAAGGGCAAAGGTCAGGAATTTAATTTTTGTTTTTGTAAGCAAAACATTTATGAGAGCCACAAAAACAGCATCTAATAGCTGCCTTTCCTCGCCCGGAGAAATCAAGATGCTTGATGTTGAGGCAAATCTGTGCCGGGGTCGTTACGTTTTCACTGCCTGACCTACGCACAATCAACCGCAGCCACAACAGCGTTCATCACAGATAAAGAATGCAGAGCTGGGGCCAACATGTGTCAGACACATTACTATGAATTTTCACAATGCTAATAAATATCCTGTGGACTAGCATCTTAAAAAACAATGGTGCCAAAATTCTTTGGTTTCTTTGGTTGCCTAAAGGGTCTTTTAATGGATGGGACTTTTAAAAAGTGTTTTGGTAAATGATGGTAATGTGAAGAACCGTTTTAACCTTTAAAGAACCTCCACATGATGCAAATTCTACACTGACTAAAGGTTTTTTCTAGAACATTATTAGTCTAGTCCAGGGACTTTTTAGGATACTTGTTAAATCAAATTCAGATATTTTTCACTGACTCCAGATGTGGTTGATCAGCCGAGACGTATCTAGAGTCAAATTCTGCGTCAATATTTTACTACAGGAGCTACAGGGCTAACATTGCTAACATTAGATGTCAATAGTCACCCAAATCTTTTCTGTAAATACATACCCAAAATGTCAAACAACATCCAGCTCTTCATTAAGGTTGAGCAGACTTGTGGCTATGGTTTAGGACACAGTATGACTTACTGTGAGCTATAAACATCCAGCTCTTAAATAAGCCCTGCTGCCTTGGTGTTTGACTGAAACAGCAGGTGAAGTTTATAGCTCACACTAAGTCATAATGTCCTAAACTGCACCCACAAGTCTGTGACTCCTTAATGAAGAGCTGGCTGTGGTTTGAGTAAATGGAGAGAAGCTCTGGGGCTGTATTTAAAAAAAGGTTTGGGTGACCATTGAGTGTTAGCGATGTTAGCCTTTAGCTGCAGTTTTTTTTAATGAAGCAAATGTTGGATATCGGCTGATTTACCACAGCTGGGGTCAGTGGATAACAGTGAATTTGATATTTTGATGAACTAAATGCTTGGTATAGTTATGCAGGGTATAATAATATCAATTTGCTATTGAAACATCTGGAAAACGTATGGAAATATGAAACTTTATAGTCAGACACCCCCCCCCCCCTCTCTCTCATTTACTGTGTTTCATAGAAACCATTGATCAAAACTTGGCCTCTGGATACAGGGCCAAACCAATCTGTGACGTCCATAATTTGAGCTGTAAGATCAAACGTTTGCGTAACACACAAACCGTCAAAACTGGAATCAGATGTTGACCTCAGAATAGAAAATCCCACCGAGTGCAAAAAATCATATTGAGTGCATAAGTGTGAACACCCCTGGTCAAATGACACATCTTGTTGATTCTCTAAAGGTCATTTTTACGTATAGCACAATGCAAACAAACAACGCAAAGCTGATGATCTGATGTATGAAAATATGAGATATAAACAATATTTGAATTTAAATTCCAGGCCTCAGTTTGAGGAGCCATTGGAGACGTGTGCTCCACACTTGAAGAGGCAAACTCGCTGTTTGAGGCCAGAAACTGATAAACAGAGGGAAACGGATGAGCTGCTGCTTGGAGAAAAACACCGGGGCGAGAAGAGAGAGGTGTGGCAGTCAGCGTTGGGGGAAACCTGTATAGGACGTTTCCACAGCCTGCGCCCTGATTGGTGGAATCTGTCCCTTTCGTGGAGAAAAACCGAGCCTGTTGCAAAAAAACGAAAAGTCGTTTTTTTGAACAATATCATTTTTATAACAATATCGTCTTTGCTGTGTGAGCTCCTTTCCTGAGATGGTCACTATGTAAATTACACACCCTGTACAGAGAATACACTTAGATTTGACATTATTTCTGCAATTTTAGAGCATAATTTCTCATTATTTGCTCAGTTTTACATACATAAAAAACATTAAATATAAAATGTGCCATAAAATTTGCACAGGCCACATTATATCTTTTGTTTTATGTTTCCCAGTGTGTTAACTTCACTTAACATGCCCTTATTTGCACTTAGAACATCAACTAAACATATCATTTGACCGGGATGCACAAACTTTTGCTGCATGCGTATTGCTACATCCCTCGTATAACTGTGCAGGTTTTGCAAGCTGTATCTTCAGTGAGGAGCAGCTGTAGTACAGTGTAGTCCAGCCAACTGAGCAGACCCCATTATCTTGCTACAAGCTGTGTGATGTGTTACCTGTACGGAGGTGAGCCTCCCCAGGACAGGTAGTCGCTGGGTCTGGGTGCAGGCCGGGGCACTATCGGCTGTTCCACTGATGTGACGTCTCCTGAGTACGACTTGAGCAGCGAGGCGTTTTTACTGGCCAGCATCGCTCGCTCGTTACGCCGGAATTTGGCTCGTCTGTTCTGAAACCACACCTGAGAAAACAAAGGAAGGATCGGCCTTGTGAACAAGGACAGAAGACGAAAAACACTGGACGTGTGTGAGTTAACAACAAATCGGAAAAATGTCAAAGAGATGAACAGAATCCACGGACACAGTGGATCAGAGAGTGAGAAGTGTTTGGTTCCGCACAAAGCACCTCTTGGTGAATACAGGGCACCACAGAGGGTTCTTCGGTGCCATGCCCTAGAACCCATTTTTACCTAAACAACATTTCAATATAAAGAACTTTTTAAAGTGTAAAGAACCTCTGTGCCATCTTAAAGTTCTCAGATAAATACTCACCCAGACGCTTTTCCGCAGGCTCCTCATTATTAATTTTAAGGTTTTATTCAATTAAATATTTTAGTTCAATTTAATTTTATATAAATTTTAATTCTTTTAAATTATGATAATGTCAATAACAATTGCTAACACTTTACAATAATATTACACTTATAAATAGTTAATGAATGGTTTATAATGTAGTAATTAATGGACATTATTATGTCATAAATGCCGTAAAACTCGTTAAAAAGTTATGTACAAATGAATTAAGAGGAATGCTGATGGCTTGGGTGGAGGTGGGGGGAAATTCCGCAGGTTGTGATTTAGGTGTAATCTGTTAAAAGAGGGCATGGGAGCCTTTTACTAGCTTATTAATGCATTTAAGGCATTTATAATATAATAATAAGCATTTATGAATGAATTATTAACCATCCATAAACCCGTTATAAAGGTAGATTTATTTTTCATTGGTTCCTTATAATTATTATTACTCATAAGATTAAAATATTATAAATAATAAGAAGAATATTATAATTATTTATTAAATATATTGTAATTTTTTTTTTTTATGAAATCAAGTATTTGTTTTGAATAAACTGATGCTGATTCCAGACGAGTCAGATCCATTCTCCTGGCAGAATTGCCACTAGGAGGCCTGCAGGGCTGCTCTTAAAACCAATCATCAAGAACCATTAAAGAACCTTTGGTTCTAAGAGTGTGTTGGCATGACTTAACCCAGGCCCTTGGCCTTCTCCTCCATTTGGGGTAGTGAGTTCAGTGGATGTCAGTGTTGTGTGTGTTTTCTGAGTCACTCAGTTTCAGGCAGCCAACACACTTCCCGAATAAGCTTGCGCAAGTTTCGGACCTTATTTCCATTAGTCGTGTGATCAGCAGTAGCAGGTGACATGTACGACATGAAATGCAGCTTTTACGCACGAAAAGACCTCAGGTTCAAACAGTGCTCCAAAATTAACCACCTGCATTCTGTGTTTAGGCCCACACTACAGATCATCATGCTCACAACCACAAACCAGAATAATTCATAGTAGATATTGAATACTACATACCACATAGTGGTTAGTGAATAATTCCTAGTTACTGAAAAATGTTAGTTATTAGTGAATAATTTATAGTAGCTACAGAATAATTCATAGTGGTTTGTGAATCATATTTAGTGGATAATTAATAGTTCATATTGGTTTGTGAATAATTTATGGCGAATTATGTATAATAGATATCGAATAATTCGTAGTGGATGCTGAATAATTTAAAATAGATATTGAATCATTCATAGAGCATGCTGAATAATTCATAGTAGTTACTGAGCAATTCATGGTGGTTGGTAAATAATTCATAAATCTCAAGATTAAAACTGTATATAATACCACCACACTATTACTGCTACTGCTGCTGCTACTGCTACTGCTACTGCTACCGCTACTGCTGCTGCTGCTCCTGCTACTGCTACTGCTACTTCTACTATTGCTACTGCTACTGCAACTGCTACTGCTGCTGCTAATAAAAATACTCATAATAATAATAATGGAGTTTAAGTGGTTAAAGGTATTCAGTTATTGTTGTTGTTGTAGTACACATCCTCTAACTTTGCATGAAGTACATATGCTTAAACGTAATCTTGTGTGAAATAACAGAATGATCTTGACTGGATCTTTTGTTTATATTTATCCAGGCTCACTGGCCTTCAGAACAGTAACAGCTGAAACTTATATCCATAATCATCACGTTCAGAACCTTCCACACTGCAAAAAGGGAATGGGATTAACCCTTTGAATGCACATGCCTTTATCCAGCTGTTCACACAACTTGTTACTGGTCCGGCCCATTTGGGTGATTTCCCTGCTTAAACACACCTGGTTCACCTCACCTGTTCATTGCCAGGTGTAGAGAGATGTCCCTGCTTTATCATTATTACTGTGGGTTTATTATCTAAATATCATTATATCTTTATTTACATCCGTTTCAATCACATTCTGTTATTTTACCTCAGTTTTATATGTGAAACCCTACTGAAACGGCTGAAATGTTCATTATCCCAACACTGGCTCGTTTGCTGCTGTTGCTTTGATGGGGGGCATGTGCCCAACAGTTGTGCAGAATGACAGATTTGTTCAACAGAGCTGCAGGAGAAACAGCATGTCTGCTTTTTTTCATTGCATGCGTTACGCTCTCAAGTGTATCTGCATGTTCCAACATATGTGTGCAATTTACTTATGGATCTCTGGGTGTAGAGATAATTGCATATCTGCTGTAATGTTGAGTGAATTGTAACTTCAGTAGCTAGAACCAATTAGAACATTCACTGCTTAACATTTTAGATCAAACACATGGGGGTGGAGCTACGCTACAGTGGGAAGTAGTCTGTTGCACATAAAAACATATATATTATCATAATATTGTTGCTGTCACTTCTTGTGGCCACGATTATCGTGTAGTGGGAATCTGATATCAGACAGATCAATTTCACAAGCACCATAAGAAGCTTTTTTTTAGCCCCCCAGCCCTACAGGCAAGGTCTGGACCCATGTGTTGTGCAACACCCTGGTTATTTGGGGTCACTGACCTGCACTCGCGCCTCAGTAAGGTTGACCCTGCGCGCCAGGTCCTCTCTGACGAAAGCGTCGGGATAGTGCGTCCTCTCGAACACTCGCTCCAGCGCCTGCAGCTGACTGCTGTTGAAGGTGGTTCTGTTCCGCCGCTGCTTACGCTTCTTCTTTTCCTCTGAGTTCAGCTGCTCATCTAAGACACACACACACACACACACACAATATGGTCAGAAGGATCTGAGAAGCCTAATTAAAAGGCCCATATTCAACATTTTCCTTGCATTTGATTTTTTCCCCCCATGACCTTTACTCACTTATGATATTTGTGTGGTTTGATTGGCCAAATATTCATAATTAATGTCTACAAAAAACATTTTCAGACCTGTCTCTACCTCTTAGGATTTTTTGACTCTTACCGTGCCTTTAAGACTAATCTGCCATAACATTAGCACCACTGACAGGGGAAGTAAGTAACATTGACTCTCCAGTTATGTCATTACAATGGCACATGTCAGGGGGGGTGGGATATATTAGCAAATGAACAGTCAGTTCTTGAAGTCAGGAGTGTAAGGATCTGAGCCACTTTGACAAGGGCCTTATGTGATTTTCTAAACCGCTTCCTCCATTTCGGGTCGCGGGGGGGCTGGGGCCAATCCCAGCTGACGACGGGCCCAAGGCGGGGTTCACCCAGGACAGGAGGTTTAACCCAACACAGAGCAAGACATCACACACACACACACGGGGAATTTAGAGCATCCAATCAACCTGCTGCAGCCTTTAGAGAGTGGGAGGAAACCGGAGAACCCGGAAGAAACACAGGCAAAGACGGGGAGAGTTCGCAAACATACACAGGAAGGCATCTGAGGCCGAACCTGGGATAGAACCCAATGACCTTCTTGCTGTGAGGCGACAACGCTAACGTATAAGTATAGATGTAATATATAAATAAATATAGTGAATGGAGCAGCAGACAACATATTGCACATAACTGATATGTTAAAAATGTACGTAATAAGTGATAACAGCTGGTTGTGTAAGAGAGTTACAGGAGGATGAGTTGTAGAGTCTAATGGCTGTAGGGAGGAAGTATTTTCTGTGGCGATCAGTGGAGCACTTCAAGCTAGTCAGTCACTTCAGGCTAGTCATTTTTTATGTATAAGTGGAGATATGTGTTATAATTTGAATTAAGGATCATTATTGTCATATTTATGATTGTCTTCTTTGCTGTTTTTGTCTATTTTTGTCAGTTTTGCTGTCAGAACAGACAGAAAAAAGTCGAGTGCCGACTGGAACCTGTTCACACAGGAAGCCAATTGAATATAAATGTTAAAAACGATGTCATTAGTTGCATTTGCTTAGTTGCATTGAAATCATGCAGCAAAAAGATGGTTTAGATGTACTGAGATGACGACAGATGAACCGGACTGGGACTGTGTTGCTGCAGATATGGCTGTTCATTCATTAGGCCAGCTATTAAGGATGAACAGGAGTCTGCAGGAGTCGCACCTTCTCTTAATCACCCTAAAAGGGCCACTTATGAGTAAGTAAGTGGGGTTTTAGAGCAGGCCGGGTCCTGCTGAGGACTTTACTTAAGCCCAGGGGCCTCAGACCGGGGGAAGAAAAGCTTCATGAGCACATCCATCACGCCCTCAGATCACTCCATAAAGCCCTGCAGGGACTGGGTGACGAATTGATTGGCTCCGGCTTCCCCAAAGCTGTCGTTCCGAGGGCGGAGATTAAAGAATGGAAATTACGGCTTGTTAGAGGATGCTAATCCCAGCGGAGACCGGACAGTGGCATGTAATTATCCTTTGGCTGCCAGCGTCGCTGAGGGGATATGGCATAACTAGACTTCTGCTCAGGTTCCTCGGCCTACATCAGGTCATCATCGCCGCTAATGGGGTTTCAGTGAGCTCAGCATCTCAAAGCGAATGGGTTATTGACTTTATTAGGTTTAAATAAGATTTAACAGTGTAGATGGTGATGAATTTCTGAAGTCAGAATGGCCCAATGACCCAACATCCAGAACACTTTAACAGGGATTTGTGGTTAAGGGTATAGATTTATAAGAATTTGAGAAAAAGTCATAAAATATTTGAAATGATAAATGATAATTTATATTAAATTATATATTATATAAATATATATTATATTATATTATATTATTATATTTCACAGATTTACATTCATTTACATATAGTCACTGTCAGCATAGAAATCTAATATTTTTATCTTTTTAATTTTTTGAGAAAATCTCCAAAATTGCTTGGAAAAATACCTTTTTCCATAAACTTCCATTCAAGGTTGCGAATGTTTTCCTTCTCCTGTAAGGTTATTTAATTTTGCTCCTGTAAAAAATCTTTACAAATCTTAAAATAAAATACAGAACATAAAAGCTAATTATATATTATATAGGTTTTATATAGGTTATATAGGTTTTGTGGGCTAAAGGACAAATAAAACTCATACTGGATGGATGTCAGGCTGTCAGGGAACACACTGATTAGTACATGTGTGTGTAGAAGTGGATAATCCCTGTGTGTGTGTGTGTGAATGTAGAATGAAGCAAAGCCTCACATCTCAGGTGTGTATTAGAGACAACTCACTGCTGCATACACCAGGGTTAGTGACCACCTCGTGATGACCCTGCCCCTTACTTTAAGGCCGAAAAACAGGTGTGTGTGTGTGTGTGTGTGTGTGTATGGAGTACACAACCTAAAATCTCTTGGCTGGCCTGCAGCAGGCCTGAGCACTGACTGAGCCTGAAATAGCGTCCACTTAAGTAAACAGAAAAACAAATTCATCAGAACGAGCAGGAATAAACAAACAGTCCGGTTAAATACATAAACACTCCACTCGAGTCGGTCAGCTCATTTCTCTCCACCGCCGGCTCACACGGCGTCTCAATTTCTGCCGTATCTGTTTCCGCAGAGCCAGTCAGACTGACGGGTTTTTGTGGAAATGAATTGTACACAAATTTTTCTGGAATTTTTTTTATATCATTGCAAGTCACGCGCAGTGGGGATAAAACCTTTAATTAATTAATTTATTCATTTATTTTCTTATTTTTAATATTTATATTTTTAATTACATTTTTTTTTAATTTTTTTTATTTTTATTTTTTTACAAAATTTGAATACGTCCTATAAAATGACCAATGCTCAAGCTGTGAATGGACTTTGGGAGAGAAATGATCGATTAACTTCAATTCACACCTACAAAAATAAGCAGAGGGTCGGAACATGAACGCTGCAAACACTGACCTTGAGCACAGTTAACACACACACACACACACCCCACAACCGCAATGGGTTGTTCATTTGTGTAGTTTATTCTAATGTCTGCGTGTCAGTGCTACATGGATTATATGGCTGAGGACTTTTGTACAGTATATTATGTACACCCACGATCAGGCAGATTCCTCCGCAGCAGTTCGACAGTACTGACAGGCCTTGGGGGCTGAGGGTGCAGTAGAAGTGCTTGGGACGTCCTGTGACAGTTAAGTAAATACACAATATGATGCTGAGCTAAAGTGACCGTAAGCTGTAAAACAGCCGAATCTGTCGCAGTAGCAGAGCCTGTCCCTGAGTAGCGCAGGCCTTCTGCGTCATAGCAGCCCTGTCAGTGGTGGGAGACTGAAAAAGAGCTTTTGCTTACATTTGAGGGACGAACAGCAACACTTTACTGTATTATATTTGCTGCTTTGCTGCTTATGGTATAAGTATTGTTTTATATTCATTTTTTCACATCTGTTAAACACATTTCAAATCTGACTTTTATTCTTTTATACCTGTTTTATGGTGTTTTTCACTCTGGTGTTTTTGCATCAGAAAACTGATGCAAATCTGCTTGCTTGGACATTTCTCAAATTTTTCCAAATTTCTTAAATGTGCATTATTACTCTGAATATCTATATATATATATATTTATTTATTTATCATGAGAGAAATTCCAGCGTATTCACGTCTGAGTCTAGTACAGAACAGACTTGTATTTCATCTTCCCCACTAAACATCATCAGTCAAATTAAAAGTCTTTGCTTTTTCCTTGCGCCGCTTCAGCACCACCTGGGCCAGGTAATCCACTCTTCACAGGCCCGCAGAGCACCTGATCAGGGCTGAACGCACGCCCAGGAGAGCAGGTATGAGCGGCAGATGTGTGTCCAAAAAACCCCACAATTACTCTTAAAAGTAGAAATTAGTGAATATTATTATAATAATAATAATAATTATTATTATTAATAATAATAATATTAATAATATTCACTAATTTCTACTTTTAAGAGTAATTGTGGGTTTTTTTGGATTTTTTTCAGTTATTAATTTCTCTGTTTTGGTTCTTAATACACTTTATTTTTTATATTTTTTTCCCCCACAGTTTCTATTTCATATTTTTCTTTTCTTTTCCTTATTAATTTGAGCTTGAATGAATGTTATATGTATTGTGTTATAATAGTTATAAACCACTACATGAATTATAGGCACTGATATGTATATGCAGTCGCTCCAAAACCTCTAGATAACTTTACAGGAGACGAAAACATTTTTTCGTGTCATTCTTTGGAAGACAATCTTATCATGAGTCAATTTGCACTATTTCTTTAGGTTAGGAGTTTTACCCATTTTTACAGTGTATTAAAGTATCATCTGCTTTTAACGTTATGTTCAAATTTTATGACGAACAGATCAACAGAAATCATGGGAAATGGTTTAGAAATGTGTCTGGTTACATCGGCCTCCACTCTTAGTTAATAAGGTTTTTTTTTTCGGTAAAATCATGATTTTCAGATATGAGGTTTTGCTCTAACGCTATAAATGAGTGTATTTAACTGACCAAGCTGCCTTTACATTTAAAAACAAGGTAAAACTCCGTTTTGAGATATTGAACTTCACACTTTTTACATTTCTTACACACATATTATTTGAACCTTTTGGATTTTTTAGGTAAATGGTCTAAAATTGCATAAAGCTTTATAAAAAAACTCACATAATGTTTATAATCTGCCATAAAATAAAAATATGTGAACTCAGTTTTGACAAAGATGTCAGATAGAACTTTATAACTCCAAAGGAATTATATATATATAACTGCAGGTCACTGTTGTCAGTACAAAACCTTGTAACTCCAACTTTTGTTGCTTTTTTTAAAAATAAATTGTTTTAAAAAAATTATTTCCATAAATTGGTGCTGTTTACATTTTGTGAAAGTGTCAACAGAACCAACAGAAATGGTCCACAAAAATCTGTTTGCAGTCATTTCTACTATAAAATGTTTTTTGGTTCTTTGTTAGTTCTGTACAAGGCTTTGTTCTGATGACAGTGATTTTTACTATATTTATATATATATAGACATGTGCCTTGAAAAAAAAAAAAGAGATACGACCTCTAACTACCAGCCCCCCATTTTCGAGCCCATGCTTACTGTCTTGCTGTGTGGTGTCGCTGCCGCTGGTCAGCCCGGGCGACTCCAGCATGTTCCTGCCCGCCTCCACGGCCCCGTCGTCCCCCTGCGCTCCCACCATCTCCCTCGCTTCCTCCAGGTCCAGCAGGTGGCTCACCGAAAAGTTCTTCTTAGCCTGTAAATTGTCCAGATGATTGGCGGTGATGGGACTCTCCAAGCGGCTGGCCAGCGCAGCTGGTCTGTCCATTACATGGGCATAGCTAGAAGTCATGACGTAGACTTGTGGTGGAAGGTTCCTCCAAAAGTTCCTCGCCTACAAAAAACATGGGTTTACTGGAGTTTAAACATCGACGCTTCGTTTTTAGAGGAATTCTCCTTCGTCTTGACACTAGATCCAGAAGCTCAGAGGCCAAAGTCTGTCCCGGCTCGGAGAAGAACTTTTTTGGGGGGTGTTTTCAGAAAGCCTGGCTCGCTCTTCTCTCCCTGAAACAGCAGCACTGTGAAGCCAAAGCCCAACTCCTCAGAGAAAGACAAACCGTTCCCCTCCTTCCAACACTTCTGGACTTTACAGCAAGCACTCGGAGGGTCTCTCCACTCCCCTCTCTCTCTCTCTCTCTCTCTCTCTCTCTCTCTCTCCTGGGCACTGAGCTGCTCCTGCTACTTCAAACAACTTCCAATGTCTGGCACTAAAGTGTGCGTGGGGGGGGCTTGGGAGGAAAATAAATGAGCGTTTGAAGCCCCTGGGAGGGTTGATGGACGTACAAGAAGCCCTAATTACGTGGCAATGTGGCTTTTTTTCTTTTCTTTTCTTTTTTTTCCTTTTCTGCTGTTTCTGACATTTTACAGAGTTCCATCTTTTGCTCCCGCGCAGCTTTCCCCACCGCACCAGCAAAACACTGAGAAGATTCAGCTGGAATTTGGAAACACAGCTAATAAGCATCTCAAATGGGCTTAAAAGTGAGACTTAGAGGACTTTCTTCTGTTTTTGGGAGGTGGGGTGGGACGGGGTAAGGGTGGGCACATCAATGGAACATTTGCTGTTTCATTTGAACTTAATTATTTGCTTTATTATATATGTAGATACTGAATAACGAGCCTAAAGGGAAAGACACATCCACATTGGGTTTGGTGCGAACTGGTTCAGACTGGGATTTCTTTACAGTGGTGGTGAATGGAACCAGACGTCTCCAACACAAACAGAGCCATGTTCTCTCCTCTCCACCCCCCAGTGAAGCTCCACGTGTCTCTGAGTGTTTCTAAGGAATGTTGATGATGCTAAAATAGTGAATCCGGACTAAATCACTTTGGGGGGGGGGGGGGCTTCTCCAAAGGCATCAACGGCGTCTTCGTCACCGTCTCATGTCTGTGAGGAGCTTTAAAAGGAACCAGACGCCTGGTTCCATTCACCACCACTGTCAGCAGTTCTGACTCACTGGGTTTCTCTACAGCACCAAACCTGAACCACTCGGTTTACACCCTAAACTGCTCCATTACGCAGAACGTTTGAAGGAATTGCACTTCAATCCAAATTTTGAGACGTTTATCAGCAGAGTTCAACAAGTATGTTGTTGCAGTTGAGCTGATTCTCAATGGCCAAAAACCTCCAGTCATGTGTTGATGGAGTCCACGTTTAATCAGGATCATGAGCCTAATAAAGAAGGCCATCTCCATGCGTGAGTCAGCGCGGCTGTGATGTGGCACTAAAATGTTTCGCTGGTTTTAGAGCAGGACAAATGCTGATATGTGGCGTTCGCTGCTAATGGACAAACTGTGATTTTCACCCGAGACTTTGGTTTATGGTGACGCTCTCCCAAAAACTCACTGATGGCTTCAGCATTTAGAAACACGGCTCTTCATTTGCAGCTTCACGCTGGGTGTAAATCTAGGCCAGTCGTGCAGCTGCTCAGCGCTGGGGAGCAGTGAACTACTAATGACTAAAATTCATTATGTAACCCAACTACATTGTGCAGTAGTTTGCTGGTAGTTCAATTACATTTATTTTTGCAGTTATTCAAATAGCTAAATGATGTTTTTTTGCCTACTGAAACTACAAACACAAAAGGAATTTTCTGTCATTTTATAATTTGATAATTGTCTAATTGTCTGTCTGCTGCATGTGAGTGGACTCTTCAGTGTTGGCGAGGACGTTTTTAGGGCCAGGCGTTGGATGAGAGCTTTGGGAGACCATGAACAAGAGATCCTGCTCTGACATGTGAAATAATCTGTTTGTTTAGATCAGTGTTGTTAGTGATGTCACCTAACAGCAAGAAGGTCCTGGGTTGGCCATTGCTGCCTTTCTATGTGGAGTGTGTGAGCTTTCCCCGTGTTGGTGGTGATTCCTCCGGGTGCTCCGGTTTCCTCCCACTGTCCAAAGGCTGCAGTAGGTTGACTGGATGCTCTACATTGCCCGTAGGTGTGTGTGTGTGAGAGATTTATTTATTCAGCTGTTTGTTTATTCATTCATTCCTGTGTTTGTTTGTTTGTTTGTTTTTGTTTGTATTTCGAGCAGATGCCTCACACTCAGTGTAAATGCGTTGGGCAGTGGGCGGAGGGGGGCTACTTTGGGTCATGCACCTTCATAAATGGTGGGAAACAACAACTTTTATAAGGTCTGTTTTCAAAAACAGAGAAAACAATCCCTCTCTCTCCCTTTCTTAATCTCTCTCTCTTTAAGTCTCTCTCTCGCTCTCTCACTCTCTCTCTCGCTCTCTCTCACTTGCGCGCTCTCTCTCTCTCTCTCTCTTTCTCTCTATGTCTCTCTCTTTCTCAATGTCTTAATCTCTCTCTCTCAATCTCTCTCTCGCTCTCTCTCTCTGTCTCTCTATCTTTCTCTCACTGTCTCTCTCTCTCTCTCTCTCTCTCTCCTTTTCTCTCTCTCAATCTCTCTCTCTCTCTCTCTCTCCCTCCCTCTCTCTCTGTTTCTCTCTCTGTGGACAGAAGAGGATGGAGCATGTGCTGCAGTGACATGAGTTCAGCCTCTACACCCCCCCACCCCACCCCCACCCCCAGGTCTGGGAAAAAAAACACTTTATGCCATCAAAGGGGCGCAGATTGAATCCAGATGTGCGGTGCCTCTCTCCGTCTTTCCGTGCATTTAATTAAGGAGCTTGGATTGAGTAGGCCTCGACTTTTCTTCATCATTAGTTTTCTCTCCAGATCCCGTTTCTCTGTGCCAGCGCGATGCTTTTGTCCTCTTTTTTTCCCTCCCTCTTCGCTCATAAATCAGCACCATATCGAAAACGCCGAGTTCCTGCGAAAAAAGAGAAAGTTTTTCCCCTTTTTATACGCAGCCCGCAGGTCCCCGGGGTCTTTCAGAGCTTTTATTTTGGGGGGGAAAGAGATATAATTAGGTAAAAAAAAATGCATTATTAATGTCATGCCTGGGACAAAACCAACATCAGTCATTATTACTGAAAAATAATCCAGTAAACCTCCATTTTATCCCACAGGCTGCATTTCTTGCCTTGTAAAAAAATAAATAAAGGCGAAAAGTCAAGCAACAGTGCAGCTCTGTCTCTGTCTCACTCCGATCAGCCATATCATTAACACCACCTGCCTAATATTGGAACAGCCCTGACTGTGGTGCATTGTGTGTTCTGAGTCAGCATCAGTTTCTACACCACAGTAGCTCTTCTCAGACGGACTAGCCTTCTCTCCTCACATGCATCAGTGAGCCTCAGGTGCCCGTGACCACAACGTGTCCTTCCTTGGATCACTGTTGGTAGGTACTAACTACCGCACACCTGGAACACTCCACATGACCTGCCATTCTGGAGATGCTCTGGCTCATCTAGAACATCACAAAAAGTCTTGTCAAAGTGGCTCAGATCCTTTCACTCCTGCTTCCAGTGCATTGAGTTCAACAACTGACTGTTCACTTGCTAGTCAATAGATAGATAGTCAGTGTTACTCATTTCACCCGTCAGTGGTGTTAAAGTTATGGCTGATAGGTGTTTAATGAAAGAGACGTGTGTTTTGGCGCATCTGACGGGGAGTAAAGGGAATCTGTGATTAATTCACAGCACAAACAAGTAAAACGTTGTGGCGACAGTCGGCCTGTTCATTACACAAGATCATTACGGAGGAACAGAGGAAAAACCAATCAGCAAAACAGCAGAATCAAAGAGGAGAAGAAGAATCTGGGGAGAGAAAGAAGGAGGGAAGAAAAAGACGAGAAAAATGAGGCGGAAGAAAGAAGAGAAAAAGAAAAGAAACATGTGAAAAGAAGGAGAAAAAAACCAGAAGAAAAAAGAGGAAGAAGAAGAAGAAGAAAAAGAAGAAAAGGATGAAAAGTGCATGTTTTTTGGGCTGTAGAGTTTTTTTGGAGTGATGGAGCTCCATCCAACATCTGGACCTGACCTCACTAATGTTCTTCTGCAATCAAACCCTCACAGCAATGCTCCAGCATCAGTACCTGCCCTCACCAATGTTCTCCTGCAATCAAACCCTCACAGCAATGTTCCAGCATCAGTACCTGCCCTTACCAATGTTCTTCTGCAATCAAACCCTCACAGCAATGTTCCAGCATAATTCTGTACCTCACAGGTCTGATTCCAGAGCTTAAGACCAAGAATAAGACCAAAACAGACCGAGTCAACATCAAGACAAAGTCGAGGCGAGACCAAGACCAAGACCGAAAAAAAATACTCCCTTAATGTTTTGTGCTGTTAAGGACTGACATGACTATCCGGTGTCAGTCAGAGGAGGATGGGTTCCCCCTTCTGAGCCTTGGTTCCTCCCAAGGTTTCTTCCTACTGCTAGGGAGTTTTTCCTTGCCTCTGTCACCCTTGTCTTGCTCTTTGAAGGCTCGAACCCAGTTTTTGTAAAGCTGCTTTGTGACAACTTCAGTTGTAAAAAGCGCTATACAAATAATCTTGACTTGACTTGACTTGACATGATGGGTACTGACTGGTCCCAAAGTCATCTGACAAAACAGCTTACACCTCAAACAGCTGTCTAAAGACTGGGAAATATGTAACTGATTTCAATTATACTTCATTGTTAATTGTAACATCAAATTAAAGATACAAAATTATAAACATGAAACTGCATCATGTCCAATTGTAGTAGTACGAGCCACTGTACACTGTACGATATCAACTTCACTGAAATGTATTAGTAAGTCAACACAACATGATATGCAGATGTTATTTAAAAGTCAATGGTCACATTTATTCAGTCAAACCATTTGAAGTAAAATACTGTAATCAAACAATATAAAGACATGAATCAAATGCAAATGAAAAACATCACATACCAATACAAACTGCACATCAAATTGTGCATTAATAATAATAAAGACATCTTGATGTCTGCAGTGTCATGTGATTACAACACACTGCCAATGATCAAGCCTGTTGTTCAGTAGAGCAAGAACAATAGAACACAGACATTATGA
>JBBPDA010000001.1:18959933-18970298 GCA_037974385.1 Arnoldichthys spilopterus | reverse complement strand
ACATCAGTCAGCCATAACATTAGCACCACCTGCCTAATACTGTCCTTCCTGCTGCTGGAACAGCTCTGGCTGTGCTGCACTGTGTGTTCTGACCCCTTTCTATCAGGAGTCAGTATCACTTTCTACACCACAGTAGCTCTTCTGTGGGATCAGACCAGACATGCCTTCACTCCCTACATACAGGCTCGCAGGAGGGTTCTATAGTGTAAATGTGGAACTGTGGAGCATGAGCAAAAAACGTCTTCAATGGGTAGAACTGTTAAGCACTCTCCCGAGGGGTTAAAAAATTGTGGAACGTTTTGGCAAGAGGGTGTGAGTTTAAACATTTATAAGATGTTCCATCACCCAGAACCACCGCTTTCACCTTTCTTCACATTATTACCACCTCCTCCACTGCCACCATGCTCGTTTTTGTCATGAACTGTTGACTCCGCCCCCTAGTGGACGTACTGCAGAACAGCCATGTCAACCTAACCTAAGGATGGAAGTATGTGGACAGTGACATTTGAAATGGACGGAATTGTTTTCATACGTAATGGGGGCCGTGAATGAGGCTCTGTGCATGTTGTAGCTCAGGGTCTGAGCTCTGTTGTGTCCTTCTGTCATCCCTTTATTGGCAGTTGCAACATAGCAATTGGGCCGCACATCTGACGCATCCGAAAGGTTTTCATACCACTGGCGATGTTCTCGCATCTCTCCTGGTCCAGATGGAGAGAGAGAAATTCTTTTGTTCTCGGAATCACACCGGGTTTGCACTAAAGCGCATCTCGCTCTGACGCAGCTCCTCGAGAGCTATGCGCGAGGATTCATATTTTCCACCCTGCGTGTCCAGGACATTTACAGTTGGCGTCAGGATATCAGTTGGTCAGAGAGGAGGCACTTTGAAGTGTTTGTGGTATCGGCACATCTGCAGGCAAGATGTGTGCTGTGAGTGGGGAAGCGGGGGGCGGGGGGGGGTGGGGGCGGTTGTGAGGCCTTTTGGGTCTTGCCTGTCTTCCCCCACATCATGTGACAATGAACAACATTCCTTAACTCTTTCTGGAGCGGCCGCGTTGCGAAACCCCTCGCCGATCTCAGGCCTCCGACATAAATCTGCACGCAACGGCACGATCGTCAGCGCCGCTGAGTTCTCTCTTGAATAATGATGTACTTGGCCGAGATGCCTATAAGGCCCTTGGGGGGTGGGGGGTTGGGGTGGGGGGGGGGGCGCGATGCTTAGCAGCCCTGTACGCTGATTGTTTTCAGAAGGTTCTGGTGCGGGTTATGGAGGAAAGCTTCCCGCTAAGCCGCACGACCGTCTCGAATTTCAGCAACACTTACAAAACAGGGCTCTCAGGTCTTAAAAATAGAGGTTCTAAGGCGAAGGAAAACGGTTTATTGTTGTAGACCCTTTACATTCTTCGCACTCACACATCCCACTTACAAAGGAGAGGGCTCATATCATGGAAAACTAAAATTAAAGGGTCTAATGTAGAATGTAAACCTTGCTGAAGTTGTAAAATGTGAAAAGAGTCTTTGTGATGTCACAAATAATGACACATTTACATATTATCAGCCACAACTGAAAAACCACTGCCACATAAAGTGAGGAACATTTATGATCTCTGTAGAGTGGCACCTGTCAAGGGGTGGCTTATATCAGGCAGCAAGTGAACAGTCAGTTCTTGGAGTTGATGTGCTGGAAGCAGGAAAAATGGGCAGACGTAAGAAGGACTAGTCTAGTTGATTGGATTAGAGCGTCTACGACATGGCAGCTCTTGAGGGGTGTTCCAGGTTTGAAGGAATTAGCACCTACCAGAAGTGTTCCAAGGAAGGACAATTGGAGGGGGGGTGGAGGGTCATGGGCACCCGAGGCTTATTAATGTCGGACCCCACAGAGGAGCTTATAGAGAAGATAGAAACGGGTGAGAACACAACGTGCACCACGGTCGGAACTGTAGGCAGATAGTTTTAATGTTCTGGCTGATTTGGTGAAGCCATTCCCATTCACAGTGAAGCTATAAGGAGTGTTTCAGCGCAGACTGCTTATGTTTTTGGTGAAATAAAGGGCAGCCAATCAGAACAAAGGGCATTTACAAATAGCCTGAGGGTAGAGAAATGGAATCTGGTTGTGCAAAATTATTCTGTACATAATACTACACATTGTCATGAATGGACCTCAAACTAGATGAATGATGTACGTTTTAGATCCTTTAAAGACCCTTTAAAGACTGAAAGGTTCTTTACAGAACCTTAAATGGTTCTTCAATGATGTCACTCCTCTTTACTTTGCCACTTTTATATTTAAGAGCGCAGCACAGTTCTGCAAAGTTGTGCACCATATATAATACGCTTTGATGGACATATATGAAGAGTCCAAGCGTCCGTTCCCAGGTCATTCTGGCCTTTCATCTGCACTCTGCTGTCAGAGGCAGGAATGCTCTGCCTGTAGGTAATAAAAGGCACATACATAAACCATGAGGGGAGGTCAGACGACTAAAACAGGCCAAAAGAAACACAAAACGTGCAGCGACCCCTCAGTTAATGCCCTCCAGCATGCAATAACAGCAGCAAAACATGTCTCTGAAGAAAGAAAATCATAACCGTAACCCAGCTGCACTATTCGGATGGGTTCCCCTCCGTGCTTTTTCCTTCGTGGTCTTAGGAAGTTTTTTCCAGATGCCGTCTCTGTCTGTGACGCTCACTTGGAGGCAGTACCTGGTTTGGGACAGTAAATGTTATATTGATACAGTGGAAGTGAATTAACCAGATTTGTCATTGCAACCCTGAAATTAAAGTGGCAGTTCAGCCAAAAATCAAATTTTTCCACTGACCCCAGCAGTCTAGATGTGGCTTAAGTCCAAATTCTGCATCTTTAGTTTAGAACTGGAGCTACGAGGCTAATGTTGCTAATACTAGATGTCAGTAGTCACCCAAAACTTTTCCTCCCCCAAACATCTCTCAACCCAATCAAACCTCATCCAGCTCTTCATTTAGGTAGATCAGACTTGTGGGTGTGGTATAGGACACATTATGACTTACTATGAGCTTTAAACATTCAGCTTTTCATCAAGGTGGAGCAGACTTGTGGCTGTGGTATAGGACACTGTATGACTTACTGTTAGCTATAAACATCCCGCTCTTCATTAAATTGGAGCAGACGTGTGGGTGTGGTTTAGGACATAGTATGACTTACTATGAGCTATAAGCATCCAGTTCTTTATTAAGGTGGAGCAGACTTGTGGGTGTGGTTTAGGACACAGTTTGACTTACTATGAGCTATAAGCATCCAGCTCTACTGGTGAATCAGCCACAGGGTCATTGGGATACAAGTGTCACTGATGAGCCTGTCTGGTCTGATCCCACAGAAGAGCTACTGTGGTGTAGAAGGTGATGCTGACTCTGATAGAAAGGGGTTCCAGCAGCAGGAGGGACACACTCAGTATTAGGCAGGTGGTGCTAATGTTATGGTTGATCACTCTGGTGTCAGTCCATTAGATGCATAGTAGTTAAAACAATCCCTCCTAATGATGTCATCCCACTCATTTTGAATTCGCTGAGCAGTAAAAAACAGCAGAGCTTGTTTTCCTTAATTTGTCTACTGTAAAAGTTGAGCAATTACGCAGGGCTGAAACACATGCAGGCGTGTAGTAAATGTAGGTCAGCAGCAGTAGGTTTGGATCTCTGGCACCACGCTGATCCCACAGTCTGACACTATAAAGAGCCGCATGAAAGTGTCCTCAAGTCAATTACAGCCCAACCACGGGACAGAGACTTAATCAACAGTTTAGTCTGCAATAACCATAACAGCCGCACCGCAAAGCCGTTTTCACTTTTCATTAATAACAAATGTTCTGCTGGGATATTCTGCCTTTTCCAGCGTGCTGCGGCCTTTCTCGAGACATTTGTAACCATTATTAAAGTCATATTTCACAGCTTTGTCCATAAATCACTCACAAATTACTTGGATTAATGTTGTTGCTTATTCTTTATCGCTCCTGCCAGTGCTAAAATGATGGAGCAAGGCTTGTTGGGCTGGTCTGAGACAAGAAAAGCAAGATCTGCTGCTGCAGTAGCAGTAGACTATAAGCAGGGAGCTGATCTGTGCGCTTACACTGAGGGCATTTGCACACCTGAAAGACCAAACTATATACATTGTGTTAGGGATTTCGCAATATATCGATATTGACAAAAAACCATAATATACTGATATTGTGCTATTTATACATATACACTTATACTTTAAATAATCCTGCATCGTTTACACTCCAACAGTAGGTGGCAGTACTGTTCCTTAACTGTTTTAGAGCATGTTCACAAACATTTACATTTATTCATTTGGCTGGTGCTTTTATCCAAAGCGACTTCCAAGACGTGGAGCTGAGTAGTGGGACGGTACCTTGCTCAAGGGTACCTCAGTAGTGCCTGAGCCAGGACTTGAACCTGCGACCTTCAGGTCCCTAGCGCAAAGTCCTAACCACTAGGCCACCACTGCCAAACAACAGTCTCAGTCAGCAGAGACTGAGATTTTATTACAGTTTTCTATCACATGTATGTGAAAACCTCCTAAAACGGCTGAAATGTTCATTATCCTAACACTGGCTTTTTTGCAGCTTCTGCTTTGATGCCAGTCATGTGTCTGACAGTTGCGCAGAATGACAGATTTGTTCTACAGCGCTGAAGTAGAAACAGCATGTCTGTGTTTTTTCATTGCCTATGTGACGCTCTCAAATGTATCTGCGTGTTCGCCGTATGTGTGTGTGTGTGTGTGGGAAGTAGTCAGTGGTACATATATACATATATATCACCAAAATATCAGCATTGTAAATTCTATTGGCCACGATAGTCTTATAGAGGGAATCTGGTATCGGGACCTACACTGTACATTTCGTCCAGTTAGCTTTGCTTACAGTGATTGGTAAGCAGATGGGAGTGTGACTTTGAATGTAGAAAAATTTCTACTAGGTAGAATATAAAATTTCTCCTAAAAGTTTCTATTTTATTTCAACTTGACTTTTGGTCAAACAAACAAGTCAACACTTTGACTGTGTCCCAAACCACACACTTTTATGTTCTACATACACTACTCAATGCATTTAATGGCTGTGCACTATTGTCGCACACTATTTAGTGTGGTAGCATACATTTGCCTTATCTCCACGCCTCAAATGCCACTGCTGCTAATTTCTTTTAGTTATTTTTCTTATAACAGGTGAAGATAGCAGGCCTAAACTTCCTGTATTTGGTCTAAGCCATCCAAAAAAGAAGTGTTCACACACTACAGATGAACCAAGTTATTTTTCTGATTAATACAGTAGGTGTAAAAGATGCCTCGGACCAAAGGACCAGATGGAACAATCAGAACCCAAGTGGTGTTGGAAACTTTACAAGTTACAAGACCATCAAGTGTGTAAGTCCTTGGGAGTCAAATAGAGGCTGTAAAATCTGACTGGCAGACGAGCTAACCTTCACTCTCCACATTCATCAGTGAGCCTTGGGTGCCCATGACCCTATTGCCGATTCACTGATTACCAATTTTTGGTAGGTACTACCTACTGCATACCTGGAACTCTCCACAAGACCAGTTGGTCTGTCAACTGCCTTTTAGCTCCAGATCTAAAGCAGCAAACTTCATATCTTGGCTGATCTACTCCACTTGGCCTGAGATTTTTGGCCAAACCATTGTGTGGACATAAGCTCAATGTCAGACCTGCTCAGGTCCCAGGAGCCCTCCAAATCCAGCATGGCGGTGTTTCAAGGGCTGATCTGAAGGCAGGCCCGGCCCAATGACTCACTTGACGAAATGAAAACATTTAATTATGGGAGTAAACGGGTTTCGGGGAAGACGATGACTAACACGTGTGAGACAATTTTAGCCCATTATGGTGTTGTATATCTGCTAAAGGTCAGTGGGCTGAATCCGTGGGAAGTCATGCAGAGAGTATCCTGCAGTACAACAGCACTGGGCTCCGGAAGGCCACACGTGGGGAACAAGCATGAGGAATATGGAGCTGCTGTTTTCTTTACACATCTTCCTCATGTGAAACAAAGCTTCATAGAGAAGCATGGGCAAAATAATGGAACGCTCTGGGGAAGCAACACAGAAACCAGAAAAGCCATGTTAGTGTCTGCTGGAGCTGTGGGGTTGTCTGGAGCTATGGAGCTCCATCTGGCAGCTTTGGGATGAGTTGGGGTGGAGATTGAGACCCAGAGTTAATCGTCCAAAACCAGCGTCTATCCTCACTAATGCTACTGTGGCTGAATGCAATCAATGCCTCACAGCAATTAGATGTTGAAACATTGGGAGCATCTGCCTCTTCTGTGAAGGCACTAGATGTTGGAACATTGCTGTGAGGTTCTGATTGCATTTAGCCCAGTAACATTACAAATGGGAGCAATCGTCTCTTCTGTGAAGGCACTACGTGTTGTAACATTAGGAGCAATTGCTTGTTCTGTGAAAGCACTAGATGTTGGAACATTGCTGTGGGGGTCTGATTGCATTCAGCCACAGTAGCATTACCACCTAGAAGGATCCATGACAGTTTATTAAGTAGCAAAAAACAAACGACTCTCCCATCTGGAATTAGCTCTCTGCATTACCACCCTGGCCTCACCCCTCATAATCACACTGAGAAGCATTAATACATGTACTAGAAGGACAGGCCCTGGATTAGGGACAGATGGACCTCCTGATGAGCATCAGGAGAGGGGTGGGAGCTGGAGAAGATGGACTAGCCACATGCTAAGTCGTTTGTGAAGGGCTGAAGAATGTGTCCAACCAGCTGTAGCTTCACAGCCTGCATATATACACAAGACCTGCCGTGTTGGAGATGCTCCAGCCATCAAGGCCCTTGACAAAGTGGCACAGATCCTTACGCACATCGACTTCAAGAACTGACTGTTCACTTGCTACCTGATATATCCCAGATGCATTGTAATGAAATAACTAGAGAATCAATGTTGTTCACTTCGCCTGTAAGTGGTCTTAATGTTATGCCTGATCGGTGTAAACAGACAGGGAGGTGATATACAGCTTGACGTCCACGGAGCCACCAACACAGGCTGTTGCTTTCCTTCACTAGAGAGACACTTAGAGAATTCCTGCTCTCGTTTGGGGCTTCGGACGAAAATCCACTTCGGAACGCTGGCTATGCTCATGTGGACACTTTGTTTCGGAAAAGTGTTTGCGTGATATTCCGGAGGTCGTCCTCGTGCCGGTGGATGTTTGGACCGAACGCATAAATGTTCTACGCTGGCATGTTTGAGGGCTTTCCAAAATCCAATTTGTCCTTCAGCATCGTCTAAAACATCCCGCTGACCTTTCTGCACACACACACACACACACACCCAAACCGATCCAGCTTCATTTTTCAGGAATGGGATCATAAGCATTTTCCAGTAACCAATCACAAACCCACACTGTTGGGAAAAATTGTTTTCAGATGGAAGGAGAGATAGAAGAGGGGCTCCATTGTTGCCTCTCGCAGACAACGTTTCTCCTTTTTTTGTGCTGGCGCTGCTTCGGGTTTGTCAGGTTTAATATACAGGAACACAGTTCGCTCGTTTCTACACGCACACGCACGAAAGCACCCAGACGAAAACGCTGCGAGGCCTTCTTAAAGCTGGGGGAAATGAAAACGGCCCCGTCCGAGCACTTTGAAGCTGCGCTGTACGTTCTCACTGGCCCTGTTGAGGACAGTATGAACACTGATTGGTTTCTCAGGCTTTTGAAGCCGCTGTAGGCCTGAGGATGGTTCTCGAGTTTTCTGCGGGGAATCAATAGCGGGAGCCATGTTGGCTTTGATTGCTTTCCTTCCGAACAGAAGCTTATATTCATCCAGGAGCTGGTTCTGAGACTGAGTGGGCAGCCATCAGTCAGTCTGCATGTGATTTAGGAGCCGTTACAGTCGTCGCTCCGTGCCGGAGGTCCACCATGTGAATGATGCGGTTTTTAATGATGATAATCAGCCATATCATTAACACCACTGACAGGTGAAGTGAGCACCATTGACTCTCTAGTTATTTCATTACAGTGGGACCTGTCAGGGGGTGGGATATATTGGGCAGCAAGTGAACAGTCAGTCCTTGAAGTTGTGCTGGAAGCAGGAGCATAAGGCCCTGAGCCACTTTGAAAGGGGTCTTGTTGCGAGTCTCCAGAACGGCAGCACTTGTGGAGTGTTCCAGGTGTGCAGTAGTTAGTACCTACCAAAAGTGATCCAAGGAAGGATGACTGGTGACCCCGCAACAGGGTCATGAGCACCCAAGCTTCATTAATGCATGTGGGGAGTGAAGCTTCCAGCACATCGACTTCAAGAACTGACTCTTCACTTGCTGCCTAAGATACCCCACCCTCCCAACAGATGCCATCGTAATGAAATAACTAGAGAGTCAATGTTACTCACTTCACCTGTCAGTGGTGTTAATGTTATGGCTAATCAGTGTGTATGTCTTTTTGCTAGCCCATGTACTCCTGTAGGACTGGTTCTCCTCTGTTTACTGTTTGTTGAGCCGTTGTTGGCAGTAGCGAATTTCCTGTGGGATTAATAAAGCTGTATTTTTTTGGGTTTATATGTTCCCAGCCTTCACGCAACCCTCCTCTTTCCTGTTTCCAGATCCCTCGTTCTAGGTTATGGGTGCGTTCAATAAAAAAGGGTCAGCGTATTAGCGCACATTCAGTCAGGAGGAAACCTGATCTATAGCTCCATCTGCTTTTATTCCGAACACCCAAAAACACACATTGCGCTTCTGACTGGAGCAGCCTCCTCCGTCTTCACACTCACTGACTGACATATCAGGGTAATATTCGGTTCCTGTTTTCAGGGCTGCTGACTCATTTGACCACCCCTGTGCAGTGTAGCATACAGTCTGATTCCTCACGCAGAGGTTGAATGGTGGAGAGCTACGTGTGGGTTCTGACCTGTGGTCTACAGGACTAGAGCTGAAGAACACTGCAGAACTGAACAGATCTGGGCAGTGGCAGCCTAGTGATTAGGGACTTGCCCATGTGGCCAAGTACCGTACTCGTACACTGCTCCCTGTGTGCTGTTGATAGCTGCCCATGTGTGGATGGGATAGATGCAGAGGTGCAGAGAATTTGTTTTGAGGGGGTGTCGAAAATGTTTGTAGATAAGGGGCACAATCTTAGCCAATGAGGAGAAATGGGGGGATTGTTGGGGTGGGTGGGTACTACCTTGCCAGGTAGGCCCAGATGGCAAACGAGCCAGTCACCTAAAACAGCACCCCACCCCACCGCCACCCCCTATCAACCCAGACCTAATGTTACACACAAACACCCAGACAATGGGTGTGGGTTCACTGGTGGGTTTGAATATTCCATTCACCACGACTGGCTTTTATATATATCTTACTTTTAAAAGGAATCCCCTCCCACAAAGTAGAAAGAAAACACGAAAATGAGCAGAGTAAAACTTGTAAAAGGTAGCATATCCACTAAGGATGCTATTACTGTACAGTGGAGTGTCTGGTCCCTGCTAACTCTTCCATTCATCCGGACCGGTAGGGGCGCACTCATGCACCGCTGTGTGCGCTGCAGCTCAGTGACAGGGAGGGCGGGGTTAGGGAGCGGTGGGCTGTGAATGAGTGGGACAATATCGTCCGCTTTTTATCAGCAGATTAAAAAAAAAAAAACGTCTTAATATTGCGAAAAGAAACTGAAAACAGCGTCCCGGGTTTCATATGAACTGGATAAAAAATGC
Organism: Arnoldichthys spilopterus; assembly: GCA_037974385.1. Lineage (NCBI taxonomy): Eukaryota > Metazoa > Chordata > Actinopteri > Characiformes > Lepidarchidae > Arnoldichthys > Arnoldichthys spilopterus. The sequence goes on along the minus strand of JBBPDA010000001.1, from coordinate 18,960,603 downwards.
AGTCGGACGAGGCACAGTATCTGAAACGGTAAAGACACTAATAATAACTGTTAGCATTATTAGCGTCAGCTGTGATTTAGCCGGCCGCTCATAAACAAGGCTAAAGCATAAACATTCGTGGATATAACCTTCATAAATAAGACGTATAGAGCATAAATAAATCTGTTTTATTAATACTTATTTGATAAAGCACCTCTTCTTGTCTTATTTATTGTGACAATGCTGAATTTAGCGTCCTGTTCGCTCGCATCTATCCCCTTCCACCTTAAATGGTGCATCTGCTGCTGCATCATTTAAGGTGGAATGAACTGCTGCTGCATCCTTTAAGGTGCAATGAGAAATCCCACATGGAAACCTCCTCTTTCTCAGTGTCGTAGACCTTGGTTAAGCCTAAATATATTATGTTAAAATGTTTATTGCCATATATAAGGCAGTTTTATTCCCAAAATAGACTTAAATCAATAGTGGTGATGCAGATGTGGGTCAGACCCAGCTGGACCACTGTGATGGGCGTGGGCTTCAGGACCCTACTTCAGCCTGCAAGGGGTGGGAAGGGACATTTTTTTTGCATTGTCACTTTTATTAATACCTCATCTTACTAAATGGGTTTTTGTTATTTCCGTATTTATGAGGTGGTATGTATGTTTGTATTGGAAAATTTTACAAATAA
>JBBPDA010000001.1:18910236-18929800 GCA_037974385.1 Arnoldichthys spilopterus | reverse complement strand
CCCACCCAATCACATCACTGCAGACCCCAGTATCCCACCCAATCGCATCACTGCAGACCCCAGCATCCCACCCAATCACATCACCGCAGACTCCAGTATCCCACCCAATCGCATCACTGCAGACCCCAGTATCCCGCCCAATCACATCACCGCAGACCCCAGTATTCCACCCAATCGCATCACTGCAGACCCCTGTATCCCACCCAATCACATCACCGCAGAGCCCAGTATCCCACCCAATCACATCCCTGCAGACCCCAGTATCCCAGTTAGGCAGGTGGTCTTAATGTTATGGCTGATCGGTGTACCGCGATATAATGCTATACCTTGCTGGACTCTTACCCATGAGGAAGTGCAGCGGGTTCTCCTCATACTTTTTCACCACGCTGCCCATGAAGAACTTGCTGCCGAAAAGCTCAGGGGGCATGAAGGTGCCGTACTTGGCCATGCCGATCTCGTAGGGACTGAACTCCACCCAGTCTGCCGTGGGAAAACAAGGAGAGATGCGGAAAAGTCAGAGCGGAAAAGGCAACATTTACATGAACCTGCGACACACACAAGGCACGCTGCACGGTCGGCATGTTCATTCACTCCGAAATGATGAATCACCCGTATTAACCCGCTGTTTCCAACAGCGTGCTTTGTTTGGTCGAAGGCGCCGCCTGCTCTAAAAATAGTCTCCGAGCTGAGTCGGTGGCATGTCGACTCACTGGTCGGTCCGAATGCAGGAGTCCGTCGTTGTTCCAGCAGGCCATCAGCAGCATTTGCATGTCCGTCACCACTTTAAACAAATCTAAACAAATGTGTTGGGCCTGCGACTCCGCGCTGCCCGAGCTGGACCCATGCGCCAGGTCTCGGAAAAGACAGTCTGAGCTGCGCTGTATGTGTGGAGGACGACACTGGGGTGTTATTGTGGATGTGGTGCATGTTGGCAATGCAAACGAAGCACGATGGGGTGTGTAATTTCAGCACACAGCGCTTTGATGATTACCATCATTTGCATATAAATATACTGCAGAGCTATAACAACGCAGCCCTGTTGTCATGCACATCTGAACACGGTTGCTCATGGTTCTACTATCCCTGTATTTTCACTGTTGACGCCACTACAGCCCATTTGCACTAAGCAACAGCATCTTACCCCCATGTCCTGTGCATAACTGGAAGTGTATATAGTAATTTATATTGCTATATAAAGAAAATAAGTGGTGAGGACATTGCCCTTGGCACCTGAAGGTCGCAGGTTCAAGTCCCTGGGCACCACTGAGGTTCCCTTGAGTAAGGTACCGTCCAGCTACACTGCTCCCCGGGTGCTGTTAATAGATGCCCGCTGCTCCACGTGTGCACGTGTGATGGGTTTAACGCAAAGGTCACATTTCATTGTGGCGCTTGAGTGTGTTCATAATGACAAACAGTCACTTTCCCTTATCTAAGCCTATCATTCTTTTGTTTTTGTTTCGTTTTTGTTGTTACTCTGCTAGGGTTTCAGATCAGGCCCCAAACGCGGGAGGAGCTATGAGACACAGCCTTCCCGGTGCTGAAACCTGCGCAGCCATGTTTGGGAGGCGAGTGTGCTTTGGTTCGTGCCACCAGGTTGGGGAGGTGTGCGCTGCGAAACTGGACGAGTTAAGAGGCCCTGCACCGAAAAAGAGGCGGAAATACATGTCAGCAGAAAGCGAGAGCACGAGTGGGCGGCTGTCAACAGCACCCGGGGAGCAGTGTAGCAGGACGTACCCTGCTCGAAGAACCTCAGTGGTGCCTGGGCAGGGACTTGAACCTAGGCCACCACTGTCCACCACGTCATGGCCCATAACAAATTATGTACTGGTGACAATGTAGCGCACAATGACAATAAATGTAGGATCAGACGTGTAACAGTGAGTGTCAAACACAAAAGGGATGTAAAGATTACTGTATGGTGTGTTTTTCTTACCGGCGAACATGAGCTCAGAGACTCTGGGTTTCACATGCAGGCAGGTGAAGAGAGGCAGGGGGCTTTGACCTTCATTGATCTTCTCCTGCATGGAGCTCAATGTTGTGTCCATACGCTGTTAAACACACACACACACACAAAGGTTGGTATTGCTATCTTTGTGAGTACATTCCACTGACTTCTGTTACACTGTATTTCAGTGACACTCCACTGACCCGACCCCGACCTTCACCTCAGCAAACCTCAAAATATCTTTCTGCTCCTTTAGTTTCTCCTAAAAAATCTATCATTTCTATCATTATGAGGACTTCTTTTAAGTCACAATGGTTCCTGTTGGGGTATATGGGGGGGGGGGGGTATGTTAGGCAGCAAGTGAACAGTTAGTTCTTGGAGTCGATGTTCCGGAAGCAGGGCTCTAAGCCACTTTGACGAGCTGAACTTTGACTGAAATGTAACGGCTAGACGGCGTAGGGCATGTCCAAAACAACAGGTCTGCCCATCGATCAAAGAGCATCAATAAGCCTTTGGTGCCGCACACACACACAAAACAAAGTAACACCTTGTCTCCAAGGTAACTGCAGTTTTAACAGCTTTGCATTTTTTCATAGCTGGAGAACCAGCTTTCCACTTTCTGGCCTCTGGCTAATTTATGGGTGTAAAAACAGCCAATGCTTCCTGCAGAATGCGTCGGAGCAGAGCAGAGTGTGTTTTTGCTTTGGAGATACCGGGGTTTCCTTGGGAGGACAGCGGCGATAAGCGGGGGGCTCTGTATTGCACCGGGGCGTTAAATGGCAGGAACTCTGTGGACGGTGATACGGCCTAAACCTCGGCCTGGGAAGCGTGGAGTAATGGGATGCAGAATGTTTTTCTATCTCTACTGGAATGCAGAGGAAACAGCCCTTATGGCAGGTCTGTCTGTCAGCCAGCTTTATGCTCTGAGATCATGGGCGCGCCCCCGCGATACGTCTAACCGCCTGAGAGGAAATGCCAGAAGTGATATTTCACGTCCACAGAGAAATTAGCATTAATTAAATAAGGTCATAAACAGTGCGTACTATAATGCACGGCGCGGTTCCAGCGCAAAGTTGTGAACGTGCGGCCGTAGGTCGTTCAGGCCTGTAAAGCCGCAGCTGTGCCGAAATGGAGCTGTCGTTAAGCAAGTATTCACTCGCGGGTCGGGTGAAAGCCGCCCGCAGCTGCACGCGAGGAAAATGGGTTCCGAAGGCTTCGTAGGCACACCAAATCAGCCATAACATTAAGACCACCTGCCTAATACTGAGCGTGTCCCTCCTGCTGCTGGAACAGCTCTGTTCCGACACAGCATTTTGTGCAACAGGAGCTTCTCTTAGGATACGGGCAGCCTTCACTCCCCACATGCATCAGTGAGCCTTGGGTGCCCATGAAATAAGCGTAATGCCAGCTAGGGGAACCAAGATCGGAAACTAAACAGGGTGAAATAAATCATAGATCAATATAATCGTTATGCTGCCCCCTGGTGGAACCAGCTCTCTGCGGATCCGTTCCGCCTGAACGACAGTCATGGTGGACCACCTGTACACCAGGAACTGCAGCCCATCCGTTTCAGCCTGATCGACAGTCATGGTGGACCACCTGTACACCAGGAACTGCTGCTTTTCTATTCAGCCTGATCTAATATCTCTGCAGTTTCTGCCTGGCTTGTACTTTCCACCCGATCATCCATCACTGGGGCCTCCTGCTCATCTGTCCTCAGGCCAGTTTGACCACCACGGACCATCTCCATGCCCCCCAGTCATAGGGGCTCCAAGTTCCAGGCTTTAACTGATGTCGCCTTCATAAACTGAGACTCTGGGGTTTATTACTGTTCTCTGCTGTCGACCACAGGAGGACGGGTTCCCCTTGTGTGTCCTGGTTCCTCCTGAGGTTCCTTCCTCCAGTTTTTCGTCTCCTGTCGCTATTCCCTCGATCCTTAGTGGCTCAGACACAGATTCTGTAAAGCTGCTTTGGGACAACGTCAGCTAAAAAAAAGCGCTTTAGAAATAAAACGGAATACTGTTTTACCCCACAGGAAACAACACACAGCTGCCATTACCAAGCAGTGTGACTGTGAGCTTAGTCAAAACAGATGTGTTACAGGATAAGATCAAAATTAGCTTTAGTTCCTTAATTTTGACATTTTTCTGCTGGAACAGAGCATCAGCCATTATGCTGTGTTCACTCACACTGGGACAGTGCTGCTCCGTGTCGGCTGCAGTGCATGTTGTCCTGTCCTGGAATGTTGCATTGTTTGCTCTTGTGGTGTTTAGTTTTTAAAGGTTTGCACTCATCTTTCACGTCTGAACTTGTGTTCTTTCTGCTGCATCACAGTTCTCGGGGGGAAACGTGGCTCGTTTCACTGCGTACTGAGTATATCGTTATAATGGCATAAACATCTATTTGACTTCATCATTTTGCTTTATGTCCTTACTGCTGTTAAAATCATGAGTTCAAACTGGATTATGATGTGTTTTCATGTCCTAGCTGTTAAAAAAGTGCCATATAAATAACATTATTATCACTATTATTATTATTATCATTTTGATTATTGTTTATTATTATTATTATATTATTATTATATCATTATTATTATTGTTGTTATTTTTTTTTTTTTTTATTATTACTATTATTATTAGTAGTAGTAATATTATTATTGCTGTTATATTATTATTATTATTATTATTATTATTACTTCTACTACTGAGCCAGTTGTGGTGTAATGGTTAGGGAGTTGCCCCTGTGACCTGAAGGTCGCTGGTTCAAATCCCAGACCACTGAGGTTCCTGTGAGCAAGGTCCTCATCCCCAAGCACTGCTCCCCGGGTGCTGCCCACTGCTCCTACATGGACAAATAGTTACTCCTTCACTCGTTATTATTATTCATTTTCAGAGGACCCTAACCAGGGTGGTAAGGTGGTGCTGGAGCATGGACAAGCTGCCAGTCCACCTAGTGCCAATTAAGCATCTTCAGTCACAACCCACTGAGAAAGGACCTGGCCGCCCCTGCCTGGAACTGAACCTCTCGCTGTGAGGGAGCCGTGCCAACCTCTGCGCCATCATGTCATATTACAGAAAAACGTTCTGAATCAGACAGAACCAAAGTCAAAAATGTGTGCAATGCACACAAAGAGCTATTGTTGTTGCCCAAATGTCCGTGCAGACTGAGAGAACGCAGACTGCATGCAACAGCTGCAGGATGCAAACGTCAACAGCTTCTTTCTAATGATATTGTCCGTGTTCACGTGTACGGTATCCAGGTTTCAGCGCGAGTTCATTTGCATGAAGTGCATCGTTCACAGACTAACAGTGTACAAAGCAGCCTTTGTATTTCAAAACCCTGCACACGAACACACCCCACAACCCAGCGGCATAGACGCTGCACCGCTGCGCCTCATACACTCGCACCAGAGCCACACACACGCTACAATGAGCATGATCCACCATCCACATATGTGGCCAGCGGTGGTCAATAATGAACAGGGGTGTCCGGAGAACTGTGTGTCTACACCGATCAGCCATAACATTAACACCACGGGGTATATTAGGCAGCATGAACAGTCAGTTCTTAAATTCGATATGCTGGAACCAGAGCCGTAAGGATCGGAGCATCTCAGGAACTTGTGGAGTGTTCCAGGTGTGCAGTAGTTAGTACCTACCCAAAGTGATCCTGGTGATTTGGGACGGGGTCAGGGGCACCCGAGGCTCACTGATGCACGTGGGACCCTACAGAAGGGCTACTGTGGTTTAAAAAGTGAATGCTGATTCTGATAGAAAGGGGTCCGAACACACAGCGGACCATGAGTGAAACCTCGTCAATATTAGACAGGTGGTCTTAATGTTATGGCTGATCGGTGTATATAGTAAGTGGTGGAGCAAAGTATGTACACATGCACATTTCTCACCCCCGGTATGAGTGTTTCTCCGATCAGCATGCCGAATATGTCAGTGAACGTGACCGGCTGTCCACCCGCTTTCTTCTTCCACAGGGCCTTGATGTAGCGTTTGATGTGCTGGGGCAGCAGCAGTTTGAGAGGACTGCTGCTCACACTCTTCATCAGCTCCTCGTTGATCTCCCTCGGCCCCTTAGCCGGGAACTCGGTGTGCGAGTACAGAGTGGACATGTACCTGTACACAGCCACAGCAGGGCAAACAGCACATAAAACTATTTAACACAATTGCCATGAACTATCTCGGCGCTAACAGCACCCCCTTGTGGAGAATCTTCAGCCTGCTAAACATGACTTCAGCAAATGAGTAAGTGAGCTTTGCTTCTGAAATATTGCTAAAACATGTAGAACGACTCGCCATAATAATCATAATTGCATTTATAATTCAGTACTAGATTGTTTTAGGTATTTTTAGGGGCTGTATTACATATTTTTTAGGAACAACAAGTAGATTTTAAACTATACATAATACGCTTTAATTACGTATTTACTGTGATTTCTTTAAATTAATTCAATATTAATATTAATTAAATGAATAATTCCTTTAGTATTCAGTCCTAACTAGTATTAGGCATTTTTAGGGACTGTATTACATTTTTTTTAACTATACATAATATGCTTTAATAATGTATTTACCGTAATTTCTGTACATTTATTTAATATTAATAATACCTTTAATATTCAGTCCTGTCTTTCTTATAGACTGTATTATAAATATTTTTGGAAACATTAAGTAGTTATTAAGAGCTATATAATACACTTTAATTGTGTATTTACCGTAATGTCTTAGTAAGTAATCTGCCTTTGGTCTTCTGGTTGTTTATTAGAGGTGGCAGATTTGGCAAAAATGTAATATGATATTTTTACAATATTTTCCCAAATTTTCTGGCACAGAATGCTAGAACTAACACGGACAGAAAAAGAACCAGCAGTGTGGCATTTAAAAAACACTGTCAAAACTACGCAGTGATTTTTTTTGGAATTTATATATCCCACACTGCATAAAACCCAATCAACAGGCCTGTAAGTGCTCCCCAGTGTGTTCAGAGGAGACTAGTGTGACATAATGTGACACCGTTTATTATTTTAAGTGTAATATAATCATATTGCGTTAACATGAATTACATTAACCCTACAGTGTTCTGCTCAGTTATTGGGTCGAGCACATTTTGAGCCCTGTATCTTATTAAAACATGCGCTGAACTCAACCCCACTTGATCCTGATCCAGTTGAGAATTGTTAACAGAATCCAAGAATTTTATTTGATTTTTACTCATTTTCTTTATGTATTCAGAGTTGTACTCGACTGTTTGATCGAGGCCTATATTTAAAAATAATAAACACAAATAAATGATTGAATAAAAAATGAATGAGAATATTACAAAATACACAGAAAATATTATTTTTTTATTTTTATATTTTTATTTTATTTATATTTTTTTCTTGGTGTGTCCATTAAAGGGTTAAAAGTCCATTCCCAGTTTTATGCAGCTTTTCTCAATCATAATACAGCCCTGTTCATGACTCTGGACACATTCAAATGTTTATTTGTATTTTTTTACAGTTTGAAATATCTGCAATAACAGAGCAGTAGCATCGTATTGGAATAAACACACACACACGTCTGGCCATGTATTATTAAAAGTAGCCTGAGACTCTGGAACAGTAGCATACTTGACTGTCAGGTTTGTTGTGAAATGTCCAAACAGAGAATTATGTAATATTGTATTATCACTTCACCAGAGCGCAGTGGTGAGAAAGAGGAAGTGGGTTGCACGGCTACATGTCATAAAAACCCTGATAGCGCGGCTGCATTAACTTGGATAGGATTAACTGGAACATTGTATGAAACTTCTCATGCTGCCGTTTCTGCATTCTCTGACTCTTTAAGCTCGGCTCCTAGACATGAATTACATTTCATCTTAGACTAAATTCTAATGATTCGGCCGTTTATGGGCCAGGCTTATACTTAATATGAATTATTGATATTAATACTTTTCCTCTTTCCTTCATTTTTTGTGATATTCGGTATTTTAATGTTTTCATCTCTCTCTCTCTCTCTCTGGCCTGGAACTCAGGATGCGAGTAAAGGGCGAACATAAACAGCACATTGCTGAAACGATTTAACACAATTTCGCCGTTATTGAGGTGAACTGTCTCGGCGCTAACAGCACCCCCTTGTGGAGAATCTTCAGCCTGCTAAACATGACTTTAGCGAATGAGTAAGTGAGGTGCTTCACATGTAAAAATACTGCTAAAACATGTAGAACGACTCGCCATAATAATAATTCTTCCTTTCACTTAATATTTATATTACTTAATATTTATTAAAAACTTAATATTAATTATTTCTATCGGTACTTCAATTTTTGGCGTTTTTCCGTGTTTATGTCATAAAAAAAAACTTTGTACGGGGCCTTCAGAACATCTCCCCCCCACATATTCTACGTCTCCCGAGCTGTGATAATAAACAAGTGCTGTTCACATACTTTTATGTTATTGTACAAAGAAAAACAAAACACTGTGGGAAACTGGCTGTCACATAAACACAGAGACACTGACCATGTTGATCCAGACAGTCCAGCCACATAGGTCGCACAGTCCAGCACCCCAGACTCGTACAAAGCCTTCATGACCCCAGAGAAGCCAACCATAGCCCGGAAACCCCCTCCTGACCCCACGATGGCAATGGTGGGCACCTGAGTACAAACAGTGCTGCAATAAGACACAGTCCACACACAGTCTCCTGTTTATTAGGAGATAAATGTAATAAACGTGCTTAAGACAGTACACTGCACATATATACTGAATTAGGGCTGAAATGATCAAATATTGAACCATTTAATAATAAATATTATATATAATCAAATATATATCAAATATTAATTAATCCATAAATGACTTTTTTTTAATAAATGTTTTATTTTATTAATTTTTATTTTCTTATATTATTATTGATATATAAACACTTATTTATTTATTTGTTTTAATGATAATACATTTATTGTGGTTACTATTATTACGATTATTAATAATTATTGTTTATTTTTTGTATAATTTGTATAACTTTTATCTGAGCACTTTAATTACACTTAAAACACTGCAATTTAAAACATCACTGATATACGATTTTTTAAAATAGAAAACTGCCTAGAACTGCACACATTTTCACTAAGAACACTTTACAGTGGTTACACTCAGTCAAATCAGTCAGTCATGCGCTTTTAAACTCAAACTAGAGGAGTACAATTAAAATGCAAATATAAAATGTTATTGGCATAATTATGGAATTTAAAGAACTTAAAATCAGTAAAATTTCATAAAGGGAATGGAAATTATATCACAATCATATTATTACATTCAGAATTATTTAAAAAAAAGTTTACAATTTAATTGAAGAAATTTTTTTTTACGTTCATACCTTGAATATTGACTATTATAAATAAATTCAACATATTTATTATAAAATATTATTTAAATCAGTCAGATCTGGGGTGAGATTAGACAATAACCTCTTTTATGATGGGAAATTATATCTGTGATGGGAAAATGATTTTTCTCTGTATAGTTATATACAAGAAACTATACTGAAAAATATCATTTTCCCATCACAGATATAGACCTCGTGTACAGTCTGAGCTCACCTCTTTCTGCGAGCTGGGTAGAAAGCGCGGGTTCTCCATGCTGAGCAGTTTCTTGATGCCCAGCATGACTCTGTCTCTGCGGGTCTGCCTGAAGAGTTTCTCCTGGTCACACAGGGCCATGCTGAAGCGCAGGTCAGTGGACGAACTGCAGAAGGCATCATTCATGACATCAGTGACATGAATAACCAAAATGATTCAGCGGCTGTGATCTTACCGAAGGCCTCAAGTACTGAGACATGCATTATGAGGCACGTACCACACTTCCAGCAGCAGCTCCAGGTACACCTTGGTGGTCTGGGGGAAAAGAATAAACAGCAGTTAGGGGTTTGGCCGTCGCAGAGAGTCCAGGACTTCTGAAAAAAAAGAATTTTCAGTCAAGCAGAAATGGTATAAACAGAATTTTTTTATGTCAAACTACAACACATCAGTTCACCCTGGAAACGGCATATTTATTATTCAGTCACTAACTGGGAGGGAATGCAAACTGAACTTGCAGCAGTGAGGAATGGGAGAGCGGACCTGCTGGTAGTTCAGGGCTTAAAGTAACAGAGGTGAAAGAAAAAAAATCAATATCGCAATATTTTTCAGAGTGATATTAAATCGATACGGCGGCAAAAAGTCCCGATTTGTATTTATTAAGTACTAGAATTGAAAAAGTGTATTTGATAGACTTTTATTTGAACATTGAACTCATTTGCTAAAGTTATGACTAGCAGGCTGAAGACTCTCCACAAGGGGGCGCTACTAGCACCCAGACATAACCTCCGGATACCACAAAATGGTCACAAAAAGACCTTGTTTTTCTCCTTATCACAGTGGAAAATGGAAAGTAAATTTCTGACATAAGGCGTAAATTGTCATCCGCTTTAACGAGAATCGCAATTGTATATTTGCATATAATGTATTTTATTTTATTTTTTAAAGTTTTTACTTTTTAGCTATTACTTATTACTTGTGTTAGATTCCCTATTTATTGCATATACTTTTTATTTGTTTTGCTCTTCTTCATTGTTTTCTTTTTTGCCTTGTAACCAGATGCCACTGGACACTGGAATGGTCAGGGCTACATTTCACTACACCTTGTACTAGTATAACTGTGTATGTGACAAATAAACATCTTGAATCTTGAATTGCTTCTGTTTCTTTTGTTTTATCAACACTTGCTACATGTAAAGCACTTTAAATGTATTAAGGTGAAGTGAAAGTGACTACTTGTCATTGTGAACACACTCAAGCACCACAACGAAATGTGACCTCTGCATTTAACCCGTCACGCGTGCACACGTGGAGCAGTGGGCAGCTATGAACAGCGCCTGGGGAGCAGTGTAGTGGGACGGTACCTTACTCAAGGGAACCTCAGTAGTGCCCGGGCCGGGACTCGAACCTGTGACCTTCAGGTCTCTAAGGCAGTGTCCTAACCACTAGGCCTCCACTGTCCACTTTGTTCCTTATAAGTGCTTTTATTCAACTCGTGTAGCCCGAAAAGCTGTGTAAAAACGGCTCTATTCATCACAAACTCTGATTTTATAACCACAGGCCACAGATGTTTTGTATTTATAGTGGCAAAACACACAAATTCTTATCTTTTCTGGACAGTGTAGAAGGTTCTAAAAGGTTCCAGAAAGTTCTAGATGGATTCTGGACAAATCTAGAAACATCTGGACAGTTCTCACACTTCCAGAGTATTCTAGAAGTTCTACTTAGCATTTAAAGTGAATGGAGAATGTTCTAGAAAACAGATACATTTTAGAATGTCATCGTTGTGAGCACAGAAGCGACGTTTTTATGGATCAACATCCGTGTACTACTGATTTTAGGCAGAAGGGGGAACACACTTTGTACCAGGAACAGAAATAAAACAGAACTCGGTTACGTAGTGTAGTTATTATTAATAGTAGTATTATATTAGGGCCCAAATGTCACGATAGAACTGTATTGTCATCTCTGCGGCAGTTCCCGCCCCGTAGTGTGGACATTTTGGTTTGTAAGTGAAATAACTTTCACTGCAGTGTGAAATGAGCCAATTACACTGTGTTTTCCCCCGATGCCAGTGTTCTTCCTGCATTTCCAGAGTAAAGTCTCAACTCAATTCAATCTTACCCACTTAAAGATCAGCCAGAACATTAGCACCACTGACAGGTGAAGTGAGCAACATTGACCCTCTAGGTGAGATATATTAGTCAGCATGTGAACAGTCAGTTCTTGAAGCCGGTGTGCTGAAAGCAGGAGCGTTAGGATCCAGAACCGCAGCTCTTGTGGAATGTTCCAGGTGTGCCGTAGTTGGCACCTACCAACAGTGATCCAAGGAAGGACAACTGGGGGGTCATGGGCACCTGAGGCTCACTGATGCTTGTGGGGAGTGAAGGCTAGCCCGTCTGGTCCGACCCCACTACTGAGATGAGGAAAGTGACGCTGACTCTGATAGAAAGGAGTCAGAACACACAGTGCAGCACAGGAGGGACACAGGCAGGTGGTCTTAATGTTATGGCTGATCTGTGTACGTAAAGAAGGTTTGTAGGCTAAACAAAAGGCTCACTTTCTAAGTGTCATCTTTGCAACAGTGCCCCTATGTCGTCCACACACCCCTACTAACACAGATGACCTATGCTGTGTTTGTCCCGGTGCTTCGGTCATGAGCAGAGGGGCGAGCGCAGCGATTCACCCGTGACTCAGGGCAGATGAACGAGGAACTTCCCTCAACTGTGAACCGACCACAGTCCCATAGTAACAAACCAAAAAAAACACTCTGAGGCCTCAGCGTCCCTCCCTTCCACTTCCTGGCTGTTGGCCACCCAGTGGTTCGTTCAGTCTCACAGGGATTAACCCACATGGGGTCAATACGGGGCGACCTCCTTACAGCCATAACATTAAGACCACTGACGGGTGACGTGAGTAACACTGACTTTCTGTAGTTATTTTATTACAACGGCACGTGTCAGGGAAATGACATATATTAGGCAGCGAGTGAACAATCAGTTCTTGAAGTCGATGTGCTGGAAGCAGGAGGTCTGAGCCACTTTGACAAGTGACGTTCTAGATGGATTATAGGGAATTTCCCGATCTCCAACAAGAAAATGCGGCCCAAAGTCAAATTTTCTGCTAAAACTGAAAATAAATTCGTAAACAGACGTCATCTCCAACATGGCTGCGTACGTGGTAACCAGGATGTAAAGTATGACCTAATGAGCTTAGTGAAAGTGACTATTTGTCATTGTGAACACACTCAAGCACCACAATGACATGTGACCCCTGCATTTAACCCATCACACGTGCACATGTGGAACAGCGGGCAGCTACCAACAGCACCCGGGGAGCAGTGTAGGAGGACGGTACCTTACTCAAGGTAACCTCAGTAGTGCTCGGGCTGGGACTTGAACCTGCGACCTTTAGGTCCCAACGGCAGCGTCCTAACCACTAGGCCACTACTGCCCTGCAGTTAGCTGTGTGTTCAACAGCTGTAGGAGAAAAACGCATCAGTGTGTTTCTCACTAAAGATCACAGTGCTCTGTTTGTCAGTCGACGTCGTTATACTCGACATGTATTGTCACATTTGCTCAAAACTTTTCTCATTTCTCGGAATTAACGGACGGGTTCACGCCTACATTCGACACGGACGAGAACGTGGGTGTGTACTCTGCTGATGATCTACAGCTTAAACACCACTTTATCGTCAGATGACCCTGTACAAACCTGGGTTCGAGCGACATACTTTATCCTGTACTGAGTTCTCTATTCTCTAAAACCTGAAGGTGGCCAAGGTTTCCCTCCCACTTTGCGCACCGATCACATGTGGGTTGCAAATGATGCAATTCTGACCATCGAATGCAGCGTAGCTCCTGAGTCTGAGGGTGTTTTCACACATGCATGAGCTGCATTGTGTTTGACCCCTTGGTTTAGGTCTTCTGGGCAGATGTGGCCGCAATAACCACAGCCTTTACGGGTTAAATGCACTAAAGAGTGAAAAAACTGAAGGCGTTCAGAAGAGTTTAGGGTTTAGAAAGCTGTAAACCAAGGTCTTGCTTTAATATGTGGGTCTTCAGACCACAGTGGAAGGAACTGGGTGACTGTACAGCGCAGGGTTCAGGAGGAAGTTCAATCCACCACTGAGGGACCAAGATACCAAAGCAGTGAGCCCGAGCCGTACGAACAGGCTTACCGTATAAATTCATGCATTGGTCAGAAATTTGAGAGTTATGCAAGCTCTCGGTCACTTCCACGTTTGCCTGTTAGTAACATAACTGAAAAAAATTGCATTTGCTCTTGTATTACTGCTGATTTTTAGCAGCAGCTCATTCTGCAAGAACAGCCTGTTTCAGTTCATGCTAAGAGTCAAGGGTTAAAGGAACAATGTGGCAAAAACATTTTTCATCACATTTTTTTTTGCAAATTTAGTTTGTCTCAAATGAAGTTAAGGAGGTCATGTTTGGAGTCCGAATGTTGCTTCTTTAGCAAATGCTGCTAATAAAGACTAGATGTCAATAGTCACCCAAAATGTTTCCATAACAACACATCACCACAGTTTCTCTTCACCGGCTCCAATGATGTCCAGCTCTTCATTAAGGCAGAGCAGACTTGGGGGTGTGGTTTAGGACAATATAACTTACTGTGAGCTATAAACATACAGCTCTTCCCTAAGGTGGAGCAGACCTGTGGGCGTGGTTTAGGACACAGTATGACTTACTGTGAGCTATAAACATTCAACTCTTTATTAAGGTGGAGCAAACTTGTGGGTGCGGTTTAGGAGTATGTGTGATAAACTAACAGGCTACAGACAACAACAGAGCTTGTGTTCACAGAGCAGGACTGATCGCTCGGTACTTATGATGTAACAAATACTGATTCCAGATCAGTGCTCCTGCCCCTGAGGGGGTTTGTGAAAACAGACACTGTTTTGGCTGCACTGTTCAGCTCCACGCTGAAGCTTAGTTCATGTTTATAGTTCACAAAAAGTCATACAGTGTCCTAAACCACACCCCCAAGTCTGCTCCACCTTCATGAAGATCTGGATGCTTATAGCTCACAGTAAGTCATACAGTGTCCTAAACCACCTCAAGTCTGCTCTACCTTCATGAAGAGCTAGATATGGTTTGAGCAGGTTTTGAGACGTTTTGAGGGTGATTATTGACTTCTAGTGTTAGATTTGTTTTTTAGCTCCAGTTTTAAACTAAAGAGGCAAAACTTGCACATTTGTAAAACGTGTCTTGGCTGAATTAGGGTAAGTGTACAACTCTGTAACTGAGACAGAACTATGAAGAGTAAAGTGGGCTGTGGACCTTCAAAAACCCCTCAGTCACAGCATCATCTCCGCTAAACTTGCAGCACACCGAGCTCATTTGCGTGCGAGATAATGGGCAATAAAGTATCCTGCTGTGCCTGGGAGCGGAGCCGAGAAGCAGTCCTGAAAGCTGCAAACTGCAAAAACTCAGGACAGGTCGTTCCGTGCTATCACACAATGAGCTGCCGAGCTGAGCCCGAACTGGCGCATGACAAAGCATTTAGCACCAATAAAATCATCAGAACTGCCAAAGCACAGGTTAAAACGTGCACAAGCACAAGTGAGTGTGTGTGGACGGAACGCTATGTTTTCTTTGGCGACTTGGCACAGGACGACCTGCCCTACACTTTACACCCACAAAAAAAAACAAACATCAGACCAACAAGACGCCAGCCTTCACCCCCAACATGCATCAGCGAGCCTTGGGTGCCGATGACCCTGTGGCTGGTATTGGTATTGATGGCTCCCCCCACCGTGAAGTCTCTCGCGCTTACTTTGCCGATGGACATCGTCACGGCCTCCGTTTGCCCTATCTTGAGTTTGTTGACGGGATACGTCGCTGTGCCCAGAGTCTCGTCCATCACGTAGTTCGCATCCATTAACGTCATCTGAGAGGAGAGAGAGGTGAGAACCTGCTGACTGAAGGAACCGTAAGACACACATCACATCACACGCTGTAGGCTGTGTTCCAATCCTAGTTTCTGACACAGTCGAGTCACATGTTCTGTTGAGGTGTAATAAGTACACATCCCCTGTAGAGAACCTGCATGGGTTCCAAGGGCCGTGGTGGCCTAGGGGTTGGGACCATGCCCTTGTGAACAGAAGGTCACAGGTTCAAGTCCTGACCAAGGTCTTGTTCCGCTTTGCTGCTCCTCGGGCGCTTTTCATAGCGGCCCCCTGCTGCACGTGTGGATGGGCGCTCTGCATGATGGGGCGTGTTCACGATGCCAAATAGTAACTTTCGGTTAAATGAAACATTTCTGCAATTTTTTGCGCAAAATATCTGTGAATATTCCGACTTTCGGGGGGAAATAAAACATAATATTCTGAGCATTTTGGAGAATATAAAAGATTAAATCTACAATGTGCTGTAACCCTAAAAAAGGCCTTGTTTTACGCATTTTATGTTGTTTTCCCCACTGTGTTAAATTCAGGATACTCCACTGACCTTAAACCTTTACTGCCCATTAACCTGTGCAGACGTGTGTCTCTGTACAGGATGTACCTATCCACTCAACCGACGATCACGCAGTTTAACCATGTGGTGGCCAAACCTCTTTTATATGTGTACACAGTGAGGTGCAAACGTCTTCCAGCAGCACAATCTCACATTGGAATCAATGCAAACAAACAGTGCAGCAGTGAAAAGATCGAGGCTTTGTGTGTCATTTCATTTCATTTACATTTTTTTAACTAACTTCATTGATCCCGGAGGAAATTGCTTGGACCTCTGCATTTAACCCATCACGCGTGCACACGTGGAGCAGCGGGAAGCTATCAACAGCGCCCGGGGAGCAGTGTAGCGGGACGGTACCTTGCTCAAGGGAACCTCAGTGTTGCCCAGGGACTTGAACCTGCCACCTTCAGTACACAAGGGCAACGTCCTCACCACTAGGCCAGTAGTTGATGGTGCGTGAGCTGTCAGAAGACACAGGTTTGGCTCCAGGTTTCTACTCCAGTCACTGCATGGACGTGTGTGAAGCTCCATCAGCACCTGGTTTCATCTAATGAAGGACTGATTGAGCCCAAAGCAGCAAAAACTACAATAACGCTGGGCTGCACTAGGAGAGAACGGGGAATGAAGTTAAGTGAATGTGACTATTTGTCACTGTGAACACACTCAAGCACCACAACGAAATGTGACCTCTGCATTTAACCCATCACACGTTGAGCAGTGGGCAGCTATCAGCAGCACCCGGGGAGCAGTGTAGCGGGATGGTGCCTTACTCAAGGGAACCTCAGGGGTACCTGAGCTGGGACTTGAACCTGTGACCCTCTGATCACACGGGCAACTCCCAAACCACCATACCACAAGTATTTTACACTGTTTATTGTTTATATTATTCAAGGCCTTGTCAAGGTGACGACTGAGAAGTGTTACTGCCTATGTAGCGTGTGGTGACCGAGACGCAACATGGGCTGGAACCAAATTCCATGTGTTTGCTAAAATACTTGCCCAATAAATCTGGTTCTGATCCTGATATGGCTTAACGCCAGACGGATCAGTCAGAAAAGCGGTGTTTAACTGAAACCACTGGAGACTGTAGATTTTAACGACGCCGAATGATTTTATGGCTTATCGGAATTTTTAGCACTGTACAGCGAATCCTGGCGACAACATTTATTCATGGAATGTTATGGTATGAGAAGGCAAGGCCTCCGTGCAGAATGACCTAGAGCATCCACGAGTTCTTCAGAACAAGGTATGAAGACCCCGGGTTAAAATGAGTGAGCGATTATTTGTTGTTGTGAACGCAGCACACATGGGCGGCGCGCGGGGAGCAGTGCTTGGGGACGGTATCTTGCACATAGGCACCTCGGTGGTACCTTCAGGTCACAGGGGCAGCCCCCCCCCTACCCCCCTATTGTACTATTGCACGAATGCGAGGTCTGAATGCGATTGGCCCACCTCCAGGACGTTCTCCTGCTGGGGGTCCAGGAGGAAGTCGAACGTTTCGTTCCACTTCGGATGAATGTCGTTGTCTATGTGACGCGTCCGTTTTCTCGACTCCGGAGCAGTTGGAATCGAAAGCTCCACATATGGGTCCGGCGTGTCCACTGTACACACACACACACACGAGTAAATCATAGGAATGCGCACACATTATTGCTGTACATAGAAAATATGGAGTGAATGAAAAACAGATGTGTGCACTTACACAAGTCCCCGAGCGCTCCTTTAGTGACATTCTCTGCCCTCACCACAGTCACTCTGAACTTATGAGAGTACTGGTGCTCTACCTGATGACCAGAAACACCCGCGTTGATGATAAGCTCACTCAAACGTAGACTTTTACACTTAAAAAGCCCAAAATAAAAACTCTAATGATTGGGGATTTGTGGAAGTCTTCCTCTTTGTCCAGTAAAGCCCAAATTAGATGCTTCAAAATCTGCATTAAAGGGTCTATATGCTACAATTTAGTTGTAATTTATTTTCTTCCCATTTTTATACATTTATTGTGGGTTTATGTAGCAAAAAAAGTCTTAATAAAAATATATAAAAAAGTCATAATTTATTCTTACATTCCCGTTTCCAAGCTCTCTTTAACACCTTACATTAAACAGCCCATTTTTGTTACTGTGCCTTTAAGCCCGACATATGCAAATGAGCTGAAATATAGTATTCTAATATGCGCAAGGCATTTGGCATAATTGTCCACCAGCCCCTGAAATCAGCTTCGACCAGATGTTTGAGGGTTTTCTGGCATCTACGGCCCTTCACAAATCCCATACAACATTTTAAGGAGGTTCCAATAACCCTCCTTTCTTTTTTTTGAGTCATTCATTGGTGGATTTGCTAGTGTGCTTAGGATCTCTATCCTGTTATCGTGTATATCTCCATCTCAGCTTTTGGACAGTTGGCCAGTCTCATTATCTATGGCCACACTTTGATATTAATGAGGAATTCAGAGGTGAATCAAAGACTGAAAAAAGCCCAGCTCCTGATGCAGCAAAGCAACCCCAAACCCTGACATTTCCACCACCATGCTTCACAGTCGGTATGGGGTTTTTCTCCAAAAAAGCTGTATCTGTGAAAATACTGTAACTATGGCCTAACAAATCTAGCTAATTTATTCCAAATGGCACTGCCTCATCTCTTCTTTGGCAAACTGTAGTGTTGTTCTCGTGTTTTTTTTTGGAGACCAAATTTTCATGCAGGTCAAATCTGTCCAGTCTTTCTGACTGTTAGAAGAGTTATCTGTAGAACAAAAATAAGGGGTTCTTGGAGGCTTCTTTCTACAGCTGGTCTTTAGGTCATTGCATGATGACATCAAAGCAATGAGAACACCAGATGCTAGAAAAACACATGTTCTACTTGTAGGATGTTCTAATCAATGGCACCAACACTGGAACACCTGATTCTATGGCCATGAAGATGGAACAAATACATACATACGTGTGCGTGTGAATTTGTCATGCTTTTCTATGGGACTTTCAAATGCAAACCAATCTAATTTACTTCGACTTCTAAGGAAACTTCACTGTAATGAAATTACTTCACTGATCCAATGAAATAATCGGACAGGATGCAAATAAGTATTTTACTTATTGGTCAGACCGGATGCTGTTTTATCACAAATTCATATTTCCAGGGAAACACTCCACAATAAGGCTCAAAGGGAAGGCAACAATAAGCACTTACTATAATGTACTGATAGGGATCTATGGCAGACATTCTGAAAGTAGTTGAATGACAACAGCGAGGTAACACATTTAGAGGTCAGAAAAGCCTCCTGCTGTTCGTCCAGAAAAGCATCTGTCAGCTCTGTAGAGGAAACGCAAAGAGAAAATTAACGCCCTATATATACATTACAGGTCAAACATTTTTTCGAACATCACATCTTTCCAGTGTTTACTGGTCATTTAAGAAGTTCAGTTACAGTGAATAACCTTAAATGCCCAAGGTTAAAATAAATAAATACATAAATAAAGATTATTATTATATACAGGTCTTTCTCAAAAAATTAGCATATTGTGATAAAGTTCATTATTTTCTGTAATGTACTAATAAACATTAGACTTTCATATAT
>JBBPDA010000001.1:18884949-18903403 GCA_037974385.1 Arnoldichthys spilopterus | reverse complement strand
CAGGAAGTAGTGCTGTATATCACTATCACAATGGGGAGGAAAAGGCCAGAAACACACACACAGTGAGATCATGAGCCGAAACAGTAGAATTTGAGAACTCAGCAGTAAATTCAGTTCAGTCTCCACACTTCAGCTGCTTTGGGATGAACTGGACAGAAGGGGTGGGGGTGAAACAGCAAAAGTTTTGGCGCCTCTAGGAATTCTCTGCATTAACTTTTAGGGCTTCAGTTATTTCCTTTGCTTCAGGAAAACTTGAAGTTCACCAGGCCTTTGCTTTTATCTTGTGCAGTTTACCATTTAAGGTTATTCACTGTAATCAAACTGCTTAAAAGAAATATATATTATATTATTATATCCAGATGTGTCCTGGGATGCCAGGTTTTAGGCTGTACTGGAGAGTGGACTGAGATGGCTTTTTGCTATTATTCATCTTTATTTACTTTATTTTCTCTAGTTTACGTATCTCAGTCCTTCATCTTTCCCAATGTAAACGCCATTAGGAACAGCACCGCCTCCGCCGGAGATTCACCGCTTTGAAGATTACTTTTCTCTATGTCCTGCGTCTTTACCAACAGCAACAAACTGGTTACTTCCAGTCATTTCCGGCACAAAACCACAAGACTGCTGCTCGTTGTCAATCGTCCAGGCAGTGAAAGGAGGTGAGGTCACCAAAAAGCAGTCGGTGCGTCACTTCTTTTATAATTTAGCCCTGAAAAACCATACAGATTCCATCATAGTGTCACGGATGCACGCTGCACAGAGGGGGTTGGAGGAAGGGTTTCCAAATGAGTAGACTAAATCTTCACTTCCGCAGATTTTCTTTTCTTACGCAACCCCACCAGCCTGCATTCCTCAGCCATGCTGTGCCAGGTACTGGCCGAGCCTCGACGGTGAGGAAATGTCCGGCCTACAGGAATGAGCAATGCATCTCTCACGGAATCCCGTTTGGATCTGACCTGAGCGTGAGCCACAATTACATAAACACTTTCTGCGATTAGAGAAAAGCGGCGGAAAGAAAACGGCAGATTAACGAGAGGGAAGGAGCAGAATTAAGCTTTCGTGTGGGCAAAAACAAACCAGGATGTGTCTGAATGTCTGTGCTGAAGCGTGTAGTTGTGGCTTCTCTTCAAAGTCGAAGTCCAAGGGAACTTTATCGTCCTCTCAGCCGTGCACAAGCTCACTGAGAGACACAATGGCGAAGCTTAGGGTCCACGGTGTCCGCATTAGACATACGGACAGTGCAGATACAGGACAGACATACAAAACAGTGCAAGAATGCAGAAAAAGTAGCCAGAGCTCCTTACCTACATTCATCTCGCCTAAAAATGTAAATGGGCAATTGCTTCACACATTCACAGACCGCAGGTGGTGCTCAAGCACCCGCCCCTTTAACCTCTGGCCCTTTCGGCACCAAACGTCTTCTGTTTCTTTTCTGAATGTCTGTTTTGGTTTCCCAGGTGAACATGTGTTGTAATGTCTGAAAACGGTGCCCGTGTGACCCTGCATGAGCCCCTGTGCCTCCCTGTCCTCGCACTGAGCCACCGCTGTGACAGACAGGTAATGATGGTGTCTGTCCTGAGCCTCGATGACACTGTGTGTCACTCAAACAAGCTGGAAAACCCGCGAACTAGTCGGATGTAAAATGAAGTCGTTGTTGCACGTGTGATCTCCAGTAGTTCCGCTCTCAGCCAAGTGAAACATCTAATGCCTTGTTCAGGCTGCACGACTTTAAGGCTGGTTTTGAGTCGAATGCGATCGATTGGGCGCGATTCCACATTTAACTGGTGATCAGCAATTACTACACTACAGAGGTTACGCCAACCAGATATCCAGCCTGCTAAACATCCGGGTCAGTCGCTGAGCCACAGCCAATGGGAGCGCAGGACACAAGTGTACGGAAAGAGGTGAGGGACGTTCCCCCCATGATGCAGAGAGAGCAGGGTGGTGAGGCTGGCGTCGTTTCTGCCGTGACTGTTGGTGACAGAGCGTTGTTGTATAGAGCAGACGGACCAGCGGTGCTGAAAGATGGTGTAGGTGGTGGCGCCCTGTCGCCGCTCTGTTCACACTACACACCCATCTGACTGTTATCGGGGTCTCGAGGGCGTGTAGTGTGAACAGTGCAAAGACCAGACCACTTTCACAATCGGGGAGTGTGAACAAGGCATTAAAGTGCATTAGGGGGTCAATGGGGCACAATGGCAGGTGTCTTGCCTTGTCAAAGCAACACTACAATATTAGGGGAAAAAAGTTACTCTCTCAAGCAAGTAATGAGTTAAAAAATGTAATTTTTTAATGCAATAAAAATTATTTAATTACTTTTGAAAGAAGTAACTAGCAACTGCAACAAGTTTCTAATTTTTTAAAAATTGTACACACTTGCAATTAGATCGACAGGACCACCTTCCTCTATTTCCCCTATTCAGACACAAATTTACATGATTCTAAATATACAGAATAATGCAGCCAAAAAGTACATTGTTCATAAATTGGAAATTCTGCATAATTCAGTGGTTGAGATGCACACAAAGTCAGAGTGGGTTTGGTGTGAAATGGTTCCCTCTAATGTCTGTACAGTGGTGGTGAATGGAACCAGACGTCACGTCTCCAACACAAATCTAGCCATGTTCTCTCCTCCCTACCCCCAGTGAAGCTCCACGTGTCCAAGTGTTTCTATGTAATGTCGATGATGGCAAAATAGTGAATCTGAACTAAATCACTTTTGGGGACCTCACAACGCCCTGCACCATGAATGGGTTTAGTTTTAGGCCCAAAAGCTTCTCGAAACTCTGGTAGAACAATCTCTTCTCAGCAGCGTCTTCATCACCAGCTCATGTTTGTGAGGAGGTTTTAGAGGAACCAGACATCTGGTTCCATTCACCACCACTGTGTACAGTTCTGACTTGGCACGTTTCTCTAGAATGGAACAAAAACCCTCATCTTCACCATTCAACTAGGAAGGAGTTTTGGAAATCCTACAAAATGTCCCATGAACTTTGCTTCACACAGCACTTTTCATGCATAACAAAGTACAATGTATGTGAGATAAACTGTAAAACGACGTAAACGGCGCCACTTGACAATACAAGAGAAACATCATGGGCAGATGGAGCTGTTGACTCAAACCAGCTTATCCAGATTTCCAGAAACAAACCAATCCATCAGTATGAACACAGGTGCTGTCAGTCACGCTGGGCCTTGGAGCTCTTGCATGTCTGTGTTCGTGTGTTTTACAAATGCTAACACATGCTTTTCTCTACTAGATGTTGGTTAAGAAATGTCAGAGTTCACGCAAACACAAGAGGAAGGTTAGAGGAAGCGAAACCGGGAGAAATCCTCCTTTCCACCATGTAAAAAAGTGATAATGCAGAAATTGAGGAGTTGAGCAAAAGCCGCAGCCATTCACTGACGACTGGGAAAGTGCATTAAAAAATGTGGCGGCTGAGTCAACGGGGCGAAATCAGGTCATGGAACTTTACAGGTTTGTCCAAATAACAGCACTTTAACTCTCTAAACCACTGGTTCTCAAACCGGTCCTCAGGCAACCCCAGCAGGCCAACCTGCAAACACATAGGACTGGATAAAAAAATGCAGACCGTCTGGAGGTGGTGTTGGGGGTGGGTGGGCGGGGGGTGGCATTCAAAACTGGCCCAACACACGAGTTCAGTGACCTCTGCAAGACGGTGTTTACATCACTGCCGCCCTCATGAAG
Organism: Arnoldichthys spilopterus; assembly: GCA_037974385.1. NCBI lineage: Eukaryota > Metazoa > Chordata > Actinopteri > Characiformes > Lepidarchidae > Arnoldichthys > Arnoldichthys spilopterus. Next base: position 18,899,694 of record JBBPDA010000001.1, on the reverse strand, counting down.
GGAAAGCAATGCACAGTCTGGCAGTCTCTCTCTCTCTCTCTCTCTCTCTCTCTCTCTCTCTCTCTCGCTCTCTCTCTCTCTCTCTCTCTCTCTCTCTCCCTCTCTCCCGACCTGAAGAAAAGCCTAGCCATCCTGTTAGACTCGATCATGCCTCCATCTAGTGATCGACATGTGGAATCTCAATTATTCCAGAAAGATTGGCCTGAAAACAGGACGTAATAGGGTCTCAACTCCAAAAAGAAAAAAAAAAACATTGTCAAAATTCACTGGCCGTGGTGCCGTGCTATGCTGTAGGACATGATACAGTACCTACTGTACATCTACAGACAGGGCTTCCCAGCTAAACTGTGCAGTAAAACTACAGTGAACTACACACACAGTAAAAAGGAAACGCATGGTCTAAGTTCTACACATCAGCCATAACATTAACACCACCTGCTTAGTACTGAGCGTGTCCCTACTCCTGCTGAAACAGCAGTCAGCATTCACTTTTTAAACCACAGTATCTCTTCTGTGGGTCCAGATGGGCTAGCCTTCACTCCCTACATGAATCAATGAGCCTTGGGTGCCCTTGACCCTGTTGCAGATTATCCATTTGGAACAGTGTTGGTAGGTACTAACTACTGCACACCTGGAACACTCCACAAGAGCTGCCGTTCTGGAGACGCCCATCCTCTAGCACAATGAGGCCCTTGTCAGATCCTTATCTCAATTTCAAGAACTGACTGTTCACTTGCTGCCTAATATATCCCACCCCCCTGACATGTGCCATTGTAATGAAATACCTAGAGAGTCAGTGATACTCACTGCACCTGTCAGTGGTGTTAATGTTATGGCTGATCGGTGCATATTACACATTGACCAATAGGTCGACTGGACAGTCTGAGGCTAAAACAGCAGTTACACAAGTACAGTCCACAGGTACAGCAGCATCTTCAGCTTGGAGAGTGCAATAACGCCCTGGTTCACCACTTCCCCGCGTACTTCTTCTCGTGCTCACTTACCCAGGGTTCACACCTTACTAATCTCTTACCAGGAAGGAAAGTGGCCCAGCCTTTCTGTGGTCCAGCACATTGCTGCGTTTTATGGCACTTTTTGATCGTCCCACGCACTTTAAAGTCTCTTGTGATGCAGCAAAAGGGGTAAAATTTACACAGGGGTGTAGGCCTCACTTGGTCAATGTGTGAAGCCAGCGAGTGAAGCAGCTGACAGTAAAGAAACCATTGAATGTTGCTATTTTTACCTCCTCTGCAGCTGCCAGTGCCCTAATTTCTGATCATAGTCATTTTGATGACAAAGCTGTAACAGTAAATAGGGCAGTGTAACGGTTAGGGGGTTCCCCCTGTGACCAGAAGGTCGCTGGTTCACATCCCAGTCTGGCACAAGCACCACTGAGGTACCTGTGAGCAAGGTACCGTCCCCAAGCACTGCTCCCTGGGCGCTGCCCACATCCGTGGCTCCTGCACGGATGGATCAAATGCAGGGGTCACGTGTCATTGTGGTGTGCTGTGCTGTGGTGTGTTCACAATGACAAATACTCACTCAGTGCGTTCTTTTGTTTTACCAATACAAGAATATCCATCCAATCCCAGCTGACTACAGGCCCAAGGCGGGTTCACCCAGGACAGGAGGCTCAACCCATCACAGGGCAACACAGAGACACCTAGTTGAACTCGCCTTGGGCCCATATTCAGCTGGGATTGGCTCCAGCTTCCCCATGACCCGAAATGGAAGAAGCGGTTTAGAAAATAGATGGATGGAGGATATATTATGCATAATACTTATCTGTATAGACACACACGTTATATATTTGGGGTTCCCTATTTAAATTTCCATGGGGTGCGATTATTTTTCCACAGGAACGTATATACAGGAGAGAGCCACAAATGCTGGCAGTATCTCATTATCACAGGCTTGTGATGTAATCCTATTACATGCCACTAAGTTATGCCTGTGATGTCATCATGATGTCCATATCTAATAGCCTAATACTCCAACAAAGCCTCTTAAGCCCCTCCCCCCCACGGCCCAACACAGGTCCGCCAGGTCTGCCTGAAACACTGCAGTCCGAGCACAGACCAGGGAGACGTCCATTCAGACCACACTAAACGATCAGGTAAGAATGATCCTTTTTTAGCATTTTTACATGAATCTACGCATCTATTCATATACGCCAATCAGCCACAACATTAGCACCACCTGCCTAACACTGAGTGTGTCCCTCCTGCTGCTGGAGCAGCTCTGACTGTGCTGCACTGTGTGTTCTGACCCCTTTCTATCAGAGTCAGCATCACGTTCTACAGCACAGTAGCTCTTCTGTGAGTCTTTACTCCCCACATGCATCAGTGAGCCTTGGGTGCCCATGTTGTCCTTCCTTTGATCACTGTTGGTAGGTATTAACTACTGCACACCTGAAACACTCTACAAGCCCTGCCGTTCTGGAGATGCTCTGACTCAGTCGTCTAGAACATCACTTGTCCGAGTGGCTCAGATCTTTACGCTCTTGCTTCCAGCACATCAACTTCAAGAACTGACTGTTTAAGTGCGGCCTAATATAGCCCAACTCCCTGAGAGGTGCCACTGTAATGAAATAACTAGAGAGTCAATGTTATTCACTTCACCTGTCAGTGGTGTTAGCGTTATGGCTGATTGGTGTATCAGAGGAGAAATCAGTTTTTCAAAATTTCTGCATAATCATATTGTTAAGATGATCAGAGTTTGGTGAACTGTTCTGATCTTGAGACACTTAATAAGGCAGAACTGCTCACAGTGGTGGTGAATGGAACCAGACGTCTGGTTCCTCTGAAAGCTCCCTCACAGAACCTTCCTCCATCAAAATGGTGATGAAGACGCCGCCTGATTGTACATAAACACTCAGAAAAATATGTGTAGCACTGGTGGGTGAGGACAGTACATTGAATGGCTATATTTGTGTTGTATGTGTCGTGACCCCCTGGTTCCATTCACCACCACTGTACATGAATCGCTGAATTGAGCTGGCGCATTGCAGAATTGGTGGAAAACCCCTTTAATATCCGGCAGAGAAACAGGATGTATCTATCACACAGACACCACGCTAAATTCTGCATGTCAATTCTGGTGGCCTGTAACGTCTGGGGCTGATCATAGCTAATGCCAGTGCAGTTCGCCGTGCCATGGGCGTTGGGCCCTCTTACATGTCCGAGCAAGCCCTGGAACTTCTCCTTTCACCTTCACCAAGCACTGTGTTGGCACATGCTTGAGCTTCCATAATCAACCACTGTAATTACTATTTACACCCAAAAGTGCTCATACACACACAAACACACACCCTAGGTGTCCACTGCAGCCCGTGATCACGTGTATAATCCTCCTTCAACCCTGATGAGCTTAGATGACACTGACACCTTCAACATGACACGTTCATAATCCACTGTACTGCGGTTACATCATCACAGACGCTGCTGCACAACCCACCACACCAAGCTCAAGTGACCTGTCCATGTGTTTCATCCAAAGTTTAATATTACACATTCAGTTCAAGCTGGAAATATTGTTAAAACCTGCTAATGCTATTAAAAAAAGTATATAACTATAATAAATATAATGATTATAAATGTGATTAGTATGAGTTAAAAAGTTAATATAATTGAAGGCTCAATATTGTGTCCATACACCGATATATTTAAAATATATTCAAAAAATTATACAAATAATTACTGCTTTTATGTATTGTAGTATATATATATATATATTTTACAAAAATAAAATATATATATATACTTAACACATTTTAGATATATTATAAGTATACCAGGGATTATATGTATTTATATTGTAAATTTTATATTATGTATTATATATATACTGTATATAGGGCGGCACGGTGGTGCAGTGGTTAGTGCTGTCACCTCATAGCGAGAAGGTCCTGGGTTCAGGCCACGGGTGCTTTTCTGTGTGGAGTTTGCAAGCTCTCCCTGTGCTTGTGTGTGTTTCCTCTGGGTTCTCCGGTTTCCTCCCACTGTGCAAAGGCTGCAGTAGGTTGATTGGATGTCCTAAATTGTCCTTAGGTGTGAGTGTGTGTATGAATGGTTGTCTGTCTGTGTTGCCCTGCTATGGGTTGAGTCTCCTGTCCCGGGTGAACCCCACCTTAGGCCCGCAGTCAGCTGGGATTGGCTCCAGCTTCCCCGCGACCCGGAAACTGAAGAAGCGGTTTTGAAAATTGATGGATGGATATGTATATATTTTAAATAATGCAAGTATATGTAAGCAATATATGTACATTTTAAAATATGTGAATTTAGTTGTTCACATATTTTATATATTTTATATATCTTAGAAATAAACACTATGTGAATATATTGGATGAGACATATTTATTAAAATGTATCAAATTATTCATTATTAATTGTTTATTTCAACAATATCAGACGTCATGACTACATGTTAATCCAGCCTTATGAATGCTGCCATTCAGTGAAGTGGGAGTGAACCTTCCACAGGTAGAAAACTTGATTCCAATTCCAATCACCTGTTCAAACCAATTCCACTGAATTACAGGTTGCCATGTTCACAAAACATCGCACACCCGTTCATTTTTCTGTCCCCTGAGGTTAACAAATTTTTGCGCCCCAACCCCTCCCATCAACAACATTTTTACGGCTCTCTTCCCTTTCTTCCCTTCCCTCTTCTCTATCCATTTTTACACTTCACCAACAACGTTTATTCTATTCTCTTATGCCTTTTTAACCTAAATATGAATTTTCTTCTTATTTGTGAAGCACTGCGGTGTATAAAAGCCTCTATACAAGTAAACTTGCCTTGAACCCGTCATTGGCCCCTCCCCTGTGCTAAACCACCTGCTGGATGCAGCTGTAGGCAGATGGTCCCACACACTGTGACAAGAACTTGAGAGCTAATTTAACAGTGAAGCCTGTGCATGGCATCAGATGTGCACAGCTGTGAAACAATGCGCTGTCGCCACAGCGCAGCTCCTGCACTCACTTTAGCTAAAGGCCTAAAAACTGCTGCAAAAAGGAACTTTGCTGGTTCACTTCTAAAGCCATGCTCATGGATGCGTGCCACTCCTCTGAAGCTGTGGGGAAGTTGCATGATAGGGAAAGTTTTCGGATGGCGACGCAACATCCTCATGCGCTTCCCGTCACTCAATGAGACACTTGCACAACACCCGGTAAGTGGATTTGTTCCTCGTTGCAGGTTTACCATAAGGATGTCGGGCTCTGTCGAGGAAGAAGAGCTGCCGGCAACAAACACAGGTACCAAGCAGACACTGATCGCATAGCGGCATAGCTCATTCTAGCCTAGTGGTTAGGACCTTGTGAACTAAAGGTCACAGGGGTCAAGTCCAGGCCCAGGTACCACTGAGGTTCCCCTGAGCACGAGGCTGTTGGTAACTACCTGCTGCTTCATGTGAGGATGGGTTAAATGCAGAGGTCACCCCTGGCTTCAGTAAACACACGCGCCAGTGCATTTATCACGTTTGGGAGCAGACGAGACCCTACGCAGTTGGGCTGCATAGTCACACCAGCCTTATTACCTTATGGACCTTGCATCATAAGCCTTATCGTTCATTACTCATAACTCCAATCCCATTTTCCACCATGCAACGCTTCTTGCGATAGATCTCAGCAGAGCGTGTGGTCCGCATTCCCTGAACCACAGGCCTGCACTGTGTTCCTGTAACTGAGACGAGTTTTCCTGACGTTGCCTCACTGTTAAACAATTCAGCCCAATGCAGAACAGTGTGATGGTGTATGGGGCGACCTCTTAAAGGGCCCATATCATGGCAATCTCAGTGTTTCTCCTCCGAGCACGCGCTATGAAAACCAATCTGTGAAAACAGACCGTCTGGAACGTACCGTTTTTGTGATGTCACAAAAACCAAGTACATTAACATCATACCTGTCAATGTTTTGTCATTCGTCCATGTGGTTGACATGTGGTGTGTAAACGTACTTGGTTTTTGTGACATCATGGGCTAGGCTTCACTCCGCACATGTGTCAGTGAGCCTTGGGCGCCCATGACCCGGATACTAATACTAACGCCTGGAACACTCCACAAGACCTGCCGTCCTGCAGATGCTCGGATTCGGTGGTCTGTAACATCACCCGTCAAAGTGGCTCAGATCCTTACGCTCCTGCTTCTAGCACATCAATTTCAAGAACTGACTGTTCACTTGTTGCCTTTTATATCCCACCACACCCCACGACACATGCCATTGTAATGAAATAACTACAGGAAAAGAACACTGGTTACCATGATTTCACCTCCAGAGAAAACCACGTATCTCCATTTGTGTTCTGCATCATCACAGCAGCTGAGCCCTTACATGGTGTGAAGCTTCCCTGACAGACCAATAGGTACGCTCCAAAATCCCTTGTTCTATAAAGTTCTTCCATTCGCTCAGCTAAGAAGTGAGGAACAGTTTTGGTTCTCCTGAAACGTTTTTGGAGATACGTGCTTTTTCTTGGACAGCTGTGCTATGCTAAACCTCAGCTAGCTTTGCATTAAACACTGTGTTCTTTGGAGGGGTGGCACGGATCATCCTCAGCCAGGGTTTCAGGTGTCTTCCTGTGGGCCCTGCAGGTCCCAAGGGTGTGATCCATGACTGGAGGAAGTTTAAACTAGAAAGTGAGGACCATGAGAACATGCCCCAGAAACGGAAGGAGCTCCTCAGACAGATGTCCAACCCCCGGTCCAACAACGAGGACGACCATGAGAAAGTTAATCGCAAGGTAACGAAGCCTGCACCATAGCACACAAACACAGGCAGTGGTTGTTAACTGATGGTTGCAGGTTCGAGTCCCGACCCGGGCACCACTGAGGTTCCCTTGAGTAAGGCACCGTCCTGCTACACTGCTCCCCGAGTGCTATTGGTAGCTGCCCACTGTGATCGGTTAAATGCAGAAGTCACATTTTGTTGTGGTGCACTTGGGGTGGAGTGCAGGGTTGCCAGATTGCTACCATTTCCAGCAAAATGCATGAGAAAAACCCCCAGAAACTGTGTTTTTTGATTATTATTTTTTTTGTTATTAAGGCTTACATCAGATGATCTGGAGGTGCTAAACTGCCCCCTGTGATTGTATGTGTGTGTTTATCTGTTGGTCGTTCCTGCAATGAAGTAGCAACCTGTCCAGGGTGTTTTGCTCTATGAGGGCTGCATCAGCCTCCAGCGTTTCCTGAGACCCTCATTAGGTTCAGAAAGCTAATTAATGGCAATTAGGAAACGGGAAATTGTGTACATTTCTTTTTAAAAAATTTTTTTAGCAAAACTACGACCTTAAGGTCTAATTTGTGACCCCAAAAACAGATGAGCGTCCAGGAGTATGAGATGATCCAAGAGGAGGACGAGAACAGTCTGAAGAAATACCGCAAGCAGTGCATGCAGGAGATGCACGAGCGCTTGAGCTTCGGGCCCACGTTCGACAGCGTGTTCGAGCTGGAGAGCGGCGAGGCCTTTCTGGAGGCCATCGAGAAAGAGCACCGCCTGACGCTGGTGGTCGTGCACATCTATGACAACAGCGTCAATGGCTGTGAGGCTCTGAACAACTGCCTGACCTGCCTGGCGGCCGAATACAACAGCGTGAAGTTCTGCCGGATCCAGGCGTCCGTCACGGGGGCCGGGGAGCGCTTCTCTGACGACGTTCTGCCCACCCTGCTGGTGTACAAGGGCGGAGAGATGCTGGGCAACTTTGTCTGCGTCACCAAGCACCTCAACGAGGAGTTCTTCGCCACCGATGTGGAGAATTTTCTCAACGAGTACAGTCTGCTGCCAGAGAAAGAGTTCGCCGCCTGCCCCGATGATGAGGAGGAGCATGGGGTGGAATGAGCTGGACTGTACTGGGGGAGGAGCAGCTCTGGCAAATGGTGGGACTTGTGCCAGGGTGGGTTATGGTCTTGACACACGTAGAAGTGCAGTAACTCATATGCTTTACCGACACATACATACACATAGACTGAGCGACACTTTTTCTTACTCTGGTTGGCCATTTTATCAGAAACACGTATCATGTGGTACGGGTGGGGGGAGAATACTGGTTTACAGGAGCACTGCTAGAAATCTTGGGCCCTATATAAACTAAAAACTAAAACATTTGCATGAACAGCTTAAATACCTATTATGTTTATTATTATTAATTATTAATACTATATTTATTACTATTACTGTTGATAATAAATAATAATAAATGTTATCCTTGTTAATATAACACTATATATACTATAGTATAGTAATGCTATATTTTAAAAAATATTTTTATAATATATTTTTATAAGAAATATAATTATTAATTATGTACACTATTATTGATAATAATAATAATAATGTTATTCTTATTTATGTAACACTACATATGGAATACTAATACTTATTTGTTCTTCTGTATTATTATGATTATTATAATTATTATACTATTGTTAAAAATAATTACTTATAACAAGTTTTATTAAAATATTTAATTATATTAATAATAATTACTTTTGTTTATATTATACTATACACAGAATATTTAAAACCAATTATTTTTTATATATTTTCATTTTATTATTGCATTGATTTTGTGACGATATTTAAATTTGAATTATATTCCCCACCCTTATCACATAGGTGTATCACGTGTCACAGTTTAGCTGAGAACACGGGTTCCATGGTGGCAACTATCTGTGTGGGAGGGAACCCAAACTGTGCAGTAACAGTTAGAAACTTACACAATGCATCTATTTGATAGGTGTTTCCAATAAAATGGCCAATGGCTGTAGGTTCAAGCTAGCTGTAACCAATGCACGGCCAGTGGCCTAGAGGTGAGCCTGCAACTAGAAGGTCACCCACATGCAACAGTTAGAACATCACCATCCCCACAAGCCATTAGAGGCACCACTAGAGTCCTGACACATGGGCACCATAGGCCAGGGGTGGGCAACTCGGGTCCTGGAGGGCCAGTGTAAAAGACAGGTAGTTCCCTGCTCAAACAGGTGAGTTGATCCAGGTGAGCTTGACCAGGGAAATCACCAAATGCCGGACGCACGCCCTCCAGGACTCCATAGGCCAACCCTTTAGCCTGAGTAGCACAGCACTGCAGAACTTCACGGAGGAGTAGAGCACTAAGCAGAAACACTGAGCACGGAGTTGTGCTGAGTGTTGAGGAAGGTCAAACGCATTAACCGATTCACTCTACAGGCTTTGGGTTTATATAGAAAAGCTAAATCATGACGTGAAGGTCAGTCTCCTGTAGGAAGAAGCAAATTGACAAACATGCACCAACAATTCTGCGCTGTGTGAATAAACGATGACTAAGAATTTGGTGTGTATATTGTCATGCTGTTCATCCTACAGTGTAATTGAGTTAAAGGGTCCTATAGATAATATACTACTATACAATACGGGTTGAGAAATTTTTTTTTTCAGGTTTCATGCACAAATAAGCCCCAGCAGTGCTACAAAAAAATAAACGTAAAAATTATTTTAGTAAATAAAACAATATAAGATACAAATAACTTTTTTTTAAAATAAAAATAAATCATAATTAATAATAAAAAATAAATAATATAATTTTGTAAATTAATGATTATATATAAATACATTTTAAATTGTAAAATAATTCTTACTGAACATTTTTTCACCTGTGCTGGACTAACACTAAATTGCGCTACACTGACCAGCCAAAACATTAACACCACTGACAGGTGACGTGAGTAACACTGACTCTCTAGTAATTTCATTACAGTGGCACCTGTCAGGTGGGGCGGGATGTATTAGGCAGCAAGTGAATAGTCAGTTCAGGCCTTGACTCTTTTTTTCAGCCTGTTTTCTAGCGATGTAACAGCACGTCAAGTCCCTGGGAGGTTCCCTTGAGCAAGGCACCATCCCGCTACAATGCTCCCCGGGTGCTGTTGGTAGCTGCCCACTGCTCTACGTGTGCATGTGTGATGGGTTAAATGCAGAGGTCACGTTACGTTGCGGCGCTTGAGCGTGTTCACAAGAAACACCCACACCCAAAGAGCCCTGGAGTACGGCACCCAACCACCAGCCCCCTCCTGGGTGCCATAACTGTGGCCATGCACCACTCTGGGTGTGTGCATCCACTGCTTTGGACAGGTAAAAAAAACAACAACAAAAAAACTAATTCCCATCAATGATTCATAGAGGATAATTATAGATACAAAAATATATTTTATTATTAGTTTTCATCAACTTTATGTATTATTTTATATTTGCATGTAAGCTGTTGGTCGTTATAAACCTTTACTCTGAAATGTCGCTTGGAAATCTTCCAGTGTGCTAATACATGAAATCCTCCAACTTTATTATTATTATGATTATTATTATGATTATTGTGGGAGGATGTGGATCCATGGAAACCTTTTCACACTGAAAGCTGAAATAAAGCCAGAGAACCACTGAAAGGTTCTTTAGGCCCAGGGAGCCGCTGCCCAAGAGCCACTGTTGACTCCGAAGAGTCTGTGCTGCACCTTCATTAGAGGTGCACAGCAGAAGAGCAGCGAGCTGAACGCGCTTTGTAACGCAGACTCATGCGTGACGCGCTCTGTAGCCGTGGAGGAGTAGAGTGGAGTGATAAACATCAGCCGGGTGAGTAGGAGGAAAAGAATAACGTGCTGAAGACTTTGAAGAGCAGGGGAGAGTTTATCCTCAGTGAGGAAACAGAGGAAACCTGTTTAAACTCGATCCAGAATTGTGAGGTCACTGTGGTTACACAAACCGAGGGGCAGGGGACACGTCGAGCGTAGGAAGGAGCTGCTGGGTGGCTGCACAGATACAACAAGAAATGGATGCAGTGTTTACAGACTGTTATCTGCTTAAAGTGAAGGCAGCTGGGCTCGACCGTGATAAGGCGTACCGAAGAGCCAGTGGGCCATGGACACCGACATGTGGCCGGAGTTCCTGACCTCTTTGTGCCCCCTCAGACTTTGCTGTGTGCAATTTCCTAAAAACGTGTAGGTTTGTCCACTTGATCTTTAGCAAACTGTGGGCGGTCAGTAATATTTTGGAGTGGTTTTCTCCTTGCTACCCTGCCATATACACCATTGCTCAGTGTCTCATGATGATGGACTCATGAACATCAACATTCCCCAGTGTGAGTCCGGCCTTCAGTTGCTTAGACGCTCACCTGGGTTCCTTTGTAACCTCTGGGACTATCACACGTCCTGCAGTTGGGGATCTCTCTGATGGTCGACCACTTCTGGGTAACAGCGGTCCAGAATTCCCTCAATTTTTCTGTCTGACTGTTGATTGGTGGAACTCTTCAGAGATGATCCTGTAACCTTTTCCAGCTTTATGAGCATCAACAACTTTTTTCCTGAGACGCCCTCCTTCGTTCGAGCCATTAGGCACATCCACAGATGTGATGTGTGTGTGCGATCAGGCTTTGCTGGTCTCCCACTTGCACCTGATCGTCATCCCATTAACGGAAACCACCCGACTCTGACTTCACCTTCACATGATATGACAATCCTAAGGGTGCACTTACTTTTGCCACACGCAGATATGTCAGAGGATCTTTTTTTTTTCAATAAATAGATGATCAAATATAATAACGCCCACTGCATTTGTTTCTTTGTCTACTTTTAGGCCTTAAAGATACAGGACATTTTAAAGGGTTCACAAACTTTCAAGCACCACTGTATATATGCATTTACCTGAAGTGAGCAGCGGAAAAAAACACACGAAGGACACAAAGTGACATAAAGAAGGTTTTTTTTTTTTTTAAGTGGCACATACACTGAAGTGTACAACATCTAAGTCTTAACAGTGTAATGCAACATGATTCATTAGTGTGTGAGTGTGTGTGTGTGTGTATGCACTCATGATTACTCATTAAGATACAGCAGGGACGTCGCTGTGGCAAGGAGGGCGATGACAGCAGCCAGTGCCATACCTGAGGAAGAATGGGGGTGAGGGGTGGGGAGCAATACAATAGAGAGATACCATCAGTATGATGAGTTCCTGAGTGTGGTGCTGTGAGTGTGCTGATACCTTTAACACACACACACACACACACACACATACACATACACATACACATACACATACACATACACACACACACACACACACACACACACACACACACACACACACGGAAAGTACCGTTAACATGTCTCAGAGTGAATAACTCATTACTAATGTCTGGTAATAATCAACAGGCTCCATTCAGCTCAATCATAACTACAGTCAGACCCGGATATTGTGCTGAACTAGCACGACTGGATTTATTCCTGTCGTCAAACCAGAAAATAAACATCTAACGCAACAATTTGGCAAAAAAAAAATCCGATTTTGCATGAAGCTTGAACGTCAGTCCACAGAAACCGTCCGGGTGATTCAGGAGGATTTCATGGACGATTCAACGAGCGCAGCGCTAATAAAACTGTGGCACAAAACGCTTCAAATATGGCGGAGAACCTGCTGAAAGTGAGGAACTCTTGAAAACGTGTACGGGCTACAGTTAAAATTTGATGTCCTGTGTACAGTGTTTCCTGTAAATTCTTGAATAAATATAAATTCTATTTTTATAAATGTAATAATGCATATTAATAAAATAATATTAACACTAAATAAAAAGAGTAATTATAATAAATGTAATATATAGAAATGTCAAAATAAGAGTAAATATAATAATATTAATTATAAAGTTTCAATTTATATCAAATAAATATTAGAATACATGTAAAATAGATCTTAATAAATGCAATAATACATATAAAAATATGTAAATATTTTATATAATAATATTAAATATTATAAATATTAGAATACATGTAATAATATAGAAATATTGATAGAATTAAAATGAATTAAATGTTTAAATAAATAGTAAATAAACATTATATGTACATATATTTTTTTCATATTATATGGCTGGATACTTTTCAGGACACACACACACACAATATATATATATATATATAGTTTTCTATCATATCACCAGGTTTCCCTTTTTAGCAATTTGTGCTACAGCAGCTCTTTTGTGGGATCACACCAGATGGACTTGCCTTTACTTCCCACCCTCATCAGTTGGTCATTGGTTCACTTGTTGTCCTTTCTTTGATCACTGTTACTGGTAAGAACTACTGCACACATGGAACACTCCACAAAACCTGACGTTCTGGAGACGCTCTGACTCAGTCGTCTAGACTGGGCAGTGGGCAGTGGTGGTCTAGTGATGAGGACGTTGCCCTTGTGAACTAAAGGTCACAAGTCCCGGCCCGGGCACCACTGAGGTTCCCTTGAGCGAGGTATTGTCCCACTACACTGCTCCCCGGGCGCTGTTGGTAGCTGCCCACTGCTCCACGTGTGCATGTGTGATGGGTTAAATGCAGAAGTTGCATTTTGTTGTGGTGCTTAAGTGTGTTCACAATGACAAATAGTCACTTTTACCTTCACTACAACCTCACAGTCTGGTCTTCGACAAAGTTGCTGATGTACGTCTGGTTCAGCCAATAAAACCACTGGCAACTATGTGAATGACACGGACGATCTGGTTATGGTCATAGTTCTTGAAGTTGTGATGGAAGTAGGAAAAATGGGCAAGCGTGAGGATCTGAGGGTCTTATTGTGATGTTCTAGACGAGTCAGAGCATCTCCAAAACGGCATGTGTGGTAGGGGTTATGTGGTCTATGGAAGGACAGCCAGTGAACCGGTGTCGGGGTCTGCAATCGACTCTGGAGTAGATTCACACACACTGCGCATTGTTGGGAAAGAACAGCGCTCTCTCTTCGTCACTGAACTTTCGGTGTCTTTTCTTGAGCTGGCAGACGACTATGAACTCACTTAGCTTTTTTAAAAACGTTGTTCAGTTTGTGGGCGTGTCTACGCGCAGGGTGAGTGACAAGCTCCAGTCTGAGTAAACTAGGTGTTCAGTTCAGACAACATACCAGCGTAGTACTGTGAGGCTTTCTGCTGTTGCGCTGGTTCGGGGGTGGACTCTTCTGGCCCATCGTGACCTTCACCCACGGCTTCCAACACAGACGCAGAGCAACGCGCTGAAACAAACACACAGCGAATTACTGAGAAAGTGCCGCAGCATGTCTGCCCTTCACTATCACAGTGTGCGATTTCTCTACATCCTGTGACCAATAATACACTCGCATGGTACTGCTGCACTGGAATCCCGGTCTGGATAATGAGGGGAAGTCGTGTGTTGGTAATCTCTGCTCAGACTGGTTTGAACAGGGCAACTCTGAGATGACGATTTGAGGAAGGGAAAGTGGGTGTGTCTGAAGATGTGTGATACCACTCTTTCCATAAACACTGGCACCTACTTTCTCTACAACTACCTACAGTCCCTTCATCAGCCTCATCTGCACGAACGATGAGGCTGCACACCGGGAGGAGGTGCAGAGGCTAACAGACCGGTGCAGAGTCAACAACCTGTGTCTAAACACGGATAAAACAAAGGAATAGGTTGCGGACTTAAGGAGAACCACTCTCCGCTGCCCATTTACGGCTTCCACTGTGTACCGTGCTAACTGTACATGTAAAAATGGCAGTAAAAGTCGACTTGACACTTTTGTTTTCAGGAACTGAGGAGAGTGAGTGTTAATGTTTTGCAACAATGGGATTTTGTTGCCAATTTATTTGTGATTCAATGCTTCAGTTGCTCATCCAGGAAACAGTCGCCAGTTGTATCTCACCATGCACTAGAATACTGTTGTACTTCACTCTGCACTTTTTCACTCTGCACTTGAATATTGTTGTACTGCAGCAGTTCTTACAAGCACTTGGCAC
>JBBPDA010000001.1:18846732-18872418 GCA_037974385.1 Arnoldichthys spilopterus | reverse complement strand
GTCCAGAAGGCCATCATTGACACCCTCAAGCAAGAGGGTAAGACACAGAAAGAAATTTCTGAACTAATAGGCTGTTCAATTGGACTGCCAACATTACAGAAAATAATGAACTTTATCACAATATGCTAATTTTTTGAGAAGGACCTGTATATATATATATATAGCACATTATCACACACAGAGGTCAATCTGTGCTTATACAGAGATTAAACGAGCCTAAAAAGAAAATTAAACAATAAACTTAATTAATTAATTAAAAGAATACAGATAAAGGGCTTCGAAAGCAGAGGCTCTGTTCAACAATAAGGCAGTGTTTAGTGTATTGTTATTCTTATTATGTGCTACAGGTGCCTTGATGCTGATTGCATGGATGGTGGCTGGAAGCACTGGCGCATTCGTCGCTGGCTTCTTCAAACCCGACTGGCCTGAAAAGACGCTGTTTGGACAGAGAATCTGGTTTCAGGTATAGTCCAACACATGTACACCATTCCTCATTACCCCCAGGACTTCTGTTGACCAGACATTACTGAGGTTGTGGACCATTCTCATGTGAAACCTATTCAGCCATAACATTAAGACCACCTGCCTAATACTGTGTCCCTCCTGCTGCTGGAACAGTTCTGACTGTGCTGCACTGTGTGTTCTGACCCCTTTCCATCAGCGTCACGTTTTACACCACAGTAGCTCTTCTGTGGAATCAGGCCAGATGAGGCCAGTGACCAGTGAGCCTTCGGGTGCCCGTGACCCTCGTAAATTCATCAGTCGTGTTCCATGAATCACTGTTGGTAGGTACTAACTACTGCACACCTGGAACCCTCCACAAGTCGACTCAGTCGTCTAGAACATCACAATAAGGTGTCTCACACCCTTACGCTCCTGGTTCCAGCACATTGACTTCAAGAACTGACTGTTCACATGCTGCCTAATATATCCCACCCCCCACACCACCCTTGACATGTGCCATTGTAATGAACAACTAGAGAGTCAATGTTCACTTCATCTGCCAGTGGTGTTAATGTCATGGCTGATTGGTGTATGAGCTATGTGTGGGCCAGCATGCACTGAGGAAGAGCTAGATTCTGAGAAAGTGGAGGGTGGGTGAATATGTGAGTATTCTGCGGTTAATTTAACATTGTTTTCGTAAAACATTATGTCGTTTATAAAGCGCTTGTATGTGCAGGTGCACCGTGGGCTGATGATGCTGACAGTGATGCTCACGTTTGTAGGCTTCACTCTTCCGTTCGCCTATAGGGGGCACTGGAGCAAGGTGAGATTATAATGAATATGCTTAGAAGAAGGTGAGTCAGTGGGTCCACAGCTCACCCAGATCAGCAGAGGGCACTGTTTCATTACAGATAATAGTGAAATTACACAGGCCTGCGATGGATTTTTTTTCCAAAGTTTTTACTGATTCTGTGGTGTTTCAGGGCTCTGAATCCAAAAATGACATGTTTTGCCCCCATCACGTAAGGTTTTCCCATAAATCGCCATGTTCCACTTGGCCGTTTGTTCTTATTCCCTGATGGTCCGCACATTACTTGCACAGAGCAACTTTTATAACCAAATGATTAAATATTTTTCTTTTTCAACCACCAGGAGGCAGGAGAGAGCAATAAAGATGATGAAGGATGTGTAGATGTTTGCAAAGATAGTTCTCAAGACAATGGAACCAGAGCGTGAATATGGCTAATCAAGCTTGGGGGAAAGTTAGCATGATTGCTAACTATGGCTGGGGGCTCCAGGAAATATTGAAGACCATTTTTGTCATTGAATTTTGCAGGCCTGGCAGGCCTGCTTAGTGTGGAGCAGGAACTCAACACACATTTCTGCACATTGTGCCTGGTTTTTAAGTCACTTAACATCTTTGTGTATGTGATCCACTGCCTTCCTGGAGATATGGTTTACTGAGCCTTTTCCCTGTGAAAATTTACTGTCATTTTTATTACCATGGCAATGCTAATGTGCGTCCTGGGTATGATGAGGTGTGTTTTGTGCAGGGAGCTGCCTGCCATGCTGGTCTGGGCTGTATGGTGATGACTCTCGCTGTCATTCAGCCCATCATGGCTGGATTTCGACCAGCACCCGACTCATCACGGTAAAGAAAATACTCTGATCTAAGCTTTACTGTGTTTAACTGCAGTCAACACTGTTGCTGCCCTTGTAAAAACACTATGAGCCTAATTTTACCTTATAAAATATACAACATATTATTTACAATATACCATATATATTAGTGCAATATATTTTAAAAATCTAAAATAAATTTTAACCAGTTTGAGACATAAAAAGGTTTATCTGATGTATAACACACTGTCAGCTGTGTTAATCATACTATAGCACTGATATTTCCTGTATTTATCAATGAAGTGATTTTTTGGAATTAAATATGTTTAAAATTGAACCTCTTCATACTCTGGGCAAATCCTCACTTTTTTAAAAGAAATGTTGGAATGGAGATGTTTTGTTTTTGTTTTTTGTTGTTCAAATTTTACCATCCACTTTTCATTACATAGGCCATAAATGTATTTGTAAGTATTTCACTCTGAACTGACAATTTTGTCACAAGAAGCAACATATTTACATATATCCACCTACTCAGCCCAACAGTTTAGCCCTGCCCACTCTGAAGTTATAAGGAGTGTTTCACCCTAGGCTGCACTAAATTACACATCAGTCCCAAAGGCACTGTAGCTAAAACAACATGTTTAAGAAAGTCATGTAAAGATGATTTATGGCTGTTTTTTCTTACACAAGTGTCAAAAAATACCAGACAGACCAAGGGACGAATTATGCATTAAACTCTGCAGACGTAACGTCCCGTCTTTTGACAAGGGGTGCCAAAACTTTTGCACACAACCCAGCGTTAAAGCACATTGTGTTGTTATGCCCTCAGCAGGTGGATATTCAACTGGCTGCACTGGGGTGTGGGACACGCTGCGGACATCTTTGCAGGTAAAGTGGTGTACAGTTGGTGAGCACTGTGAATCGTTCATGGCGCCGCGGCTTTACAGCAAGATCTGGAAATTTCCATTTCCACAGTGGCTGCCATATTTGCTGGGACGCAACAGCAGTCTCTGCTTCTTCCCCCCTGGACCACTGGAGTTGTGGCCGGTTTCATTGTTTGGTCGATATTGTCTAAGCTGATCTTGTTAGTGCACAAAAGGGGCGTCTGCGGACGAGGTCAGTGCCGTACACAGTTCGGACGAACTGTTTTACATCAACACAGCTGCTGTCAAAAGTGAATCAGTTAAAAGATCAGACTGTATGATTAATGCAAACATATGTAAATGATTAAAAATGAATAGATAATATAA
This sequence comes from Arnoldichthys spilopterus, assembly GCA_037974385.1. Classification (NCBI taxonomy): domain Eukaryota; kingdom Metazoa; phylum Chordata; class Actinopteri; order Characiformes; family Lepidarchidae; genus Arnoldichthys; species Arnoldichthys spilopterus. Next base: position 18,869,104 of record JBBPDA010000001.1, on the reverse strand, counting down.
TTTATTCACGTGTAAATGATCGTCTTCTGCGCTAAAATTGTTAAAATAGCACTAACCACAAAAAAAACACTTATTTTAAGCAACACCTGCACAAATTATTCATAATCAGCAAAATGTTGCAGTCCCATTTCCCACATTTCGCCACTGAAACCACGTCCACTGGTTAAAGGCAATGACTTGCACAGTTAGTTCTTTTTTTTTAGTGTTTTCCTCTCTTTCTACAGGCAGCGAGAGTCCTGATGAACATGCCATTCTCTCCAATCCTGCACTGAGCAGATACTGGGTGAGTTTGCACTACGAGGACTTTTATATTAGCAGTGTCCTTACGTTTCCTCTTAACTTCACCTGTGTTAGCAACATATGAGAAACTACTCATGGAGCAGTGCATGCTGGGTATACAGTAATGTGCTTTATTTTGGGAATTACACTTTGCCTTTTAATGTTTTTTACTGAGGAGTTTTCTGATGTCACAAGGAGCAACATATTAACATATATCCGCCTATTCAGCCCAGCAGTTTAGCCCCACCCACTCTGAAGTTATAAGGAGTGTTTCACTCCGGGCTGCTTTCTGAGCTACAATAGAGGGACAGAGCTAAATTACACATATCAGTCTCTCTCTATATATATATGTTTCTAATAAATGATGTTTTTGTTATATCTTTATTAAATACTAAAATGAAATCTATAATCTGTACCTTTTTATTTAATAATGTATATATATATAGCTTATTAGGTAAGTGTGCTAAAAACAAAATTTTTTCCCAACAGGATTCCAGGTTTAAGGTGGTCATCTTCACTATCTTTGTTGCTGGAAGCTTCCTGTTCTGTATCTCCCTCCTCTGCTCCATAAGTGCAATATGACAGCATTGCATTGGCAGTGGCGTATCAGGATGAGGAAGAGTCAGCAGATCGTTTTCAGCAGTTAATACCTCTTTATTTTAAGGAGAAATGAACAGGCTGCATTGAAAATATATTATAAAGGAAAATAATCACACTTTATAGTCACGTACCATCAGCCACAAACCAAATAATAACGTGTAATGAACATCCACATATATTCTATAATAATCATCTGTTGAGAGTAAATGATTTCATACTGTATTCAGCAGGCAATAATCATTAAAAACATTAATGTTCAAAAGTTCACAAAGCGAAACATTCAGCGCGAAAAGCGTAACAGAGTTCTGTTTTAGTTCTGTTCCTGGTGCAAAGTGTGTTCTCCACAATCAGTAGTAAATGGCTGTTGTTCCACAAAAACGCTGCTTCTGTGCTGAGGACGACGACATTTTTTAAATGTATCTGTTTTCTAGAACATTCTCCCTTCACTTTAAATTCCAGAATATTGTGAGAACTTTTCAGAAGTTTCTAGATTTGTCCAGAATATTATAGAACTTTATGGAATCATTTAGAACTTTCTAGAACTTTCTGGAAAGATTAAAAAATTCGCCTGTTTTGCCGCTATAAACATGAAATGTTTGCGTTGTGGTGAACAGAGCAGTTTTTGCGTAGTATTTAGACACAAGCAGCTGAAATATAATGCTTAGAAGCCAGAAACAAAAGTTGTGTAACATTGTGTTACTGATTAACGGATCAACACCAAGGTTAAATAAATAAATAAATAAATAAATAAAATATTCAATTACAGTGAAAATGACTACAGTACTTGAATTGACCGTCTGGTAAACATTCACTGGTTTGCTTTGCATCTGTTCAGAAGTTCTTAAATGAGACGTCTGCCTGGCTTCGCTAGGACTTCTACTCTACTCCCCTATAGAATTCAAATAGCCTTGAACTGTGAAGTCACTTGTGGAAAGAACACTATGTAAACCTATAAGCTAAGGCTCGAAAATTGCATTTGTATTTAAGAAAAGCTGAAAATCACATCATAAAAATCATTTGGCATTGCAATCTCATCATTTCTGTGTCTGCTCGTCCCTTGTCTGTGTCGAGAACCCAGCGGAACGTCGTTCGCACTGTAAATTGTGCTTTGTGTCATATTACAAAATGTTTTTCTAGGAGAAAATATAGTATGAAAATACCATAAATGTGCTGTCGTGTGACACCGAAGTATGTAGAAAGGTCAACGTCACTGCAACCGCACTCCTGGACACTCACCTCAGAAGAAAGACGCTCACGTACCAAACACTTCACTTTACTCAACGCTAAAGCTGAACGCAAACTCTTTTTTGCTGCCGTTCAGTCCTGCTGATGATTGGCGAAGATCCCGGCTTCCCACCTCTGAACCAGGGCGCTTTTCCTGCGGACTCTAGCGTAAGGTGCCTCGGGGAACTAAAGGGGAGAGTTTCACCTGTAAAACTGCAGTTTCCAGTTTCAAGGTGAAATGTGCAAAGTTTAATAGCGTCATCGCTTGTTCGGGAAACAGTGCTATGTACACTGATGAGGGAGGGAGGCAAGCATTCAGGGTTCACATTCACATTAAAAACATCATTTCATAGAATGTCTTGGTATAGAGGACACATACACCATCAGCCATAACATTAACACCACCTGCGTAATGTTGAGGAGTGCACTGTGTGTTCTGAAACCTTTCTATCAGAGTCAGCGTTCACTTTTTAAACCACAGTGGCTCTTCCGTTGGATCTGACCAGATGGACTAGCCTCCCAGCATGCATCAGTGAGCCTTGGGTGCCCATGAATCCCAGTTGTCCTTCCTTGGATCACTTTTGGTAGGTTCTAACTACTGCACACCTGGAACACTCCACTCCGCTCTGACTCAGTCATCTAGAACATCACTTGTCAAAGTGGCTCAGATCCTAACGCTCCAGATTCCAGCACATCGACTTCAAGAACTGACTGTTCCCTTGCTGCCTAATGTATTCCACCCCACTGACAGGAGCCATTGTAATGAAATAACTAGAGTCAATGTTACTCACTTCATTGGTCAGTGGTGTTAATGTTATGGGTCATCAAGGATGCGCTCCACTGCAGCGAATTTCACATCCCTCATGTTCAGGATGTATATGGGTGTGAAATTGGCACTGATTGTGTGAGATGGAATTTCTGACTTTACACAATCAATAACCACAAAAGATGTGGTTTGTTTGCTGTGGTTGAGCTTTAATAACAAAATGTTCACATTATAATGTGTCTGCATGTGTGAGTTGATGGAAAAATACCTCTTAGTAGCCAGTAACAAAACTTTTAACATTCGTAACTAATATAAATACTGAGTTCATAATACGTATATTGAGTGAATCCCATAATACAAATTCTATGTATTTATCCTCTTTTTATTATAATAATATTTTATTTCGTAACTTTTTTGCCATCATGTAAAAATAGAAGTTTACTAACTAGTCTAAGCTCTGTGTTCTTTTTAACAGGACTATATTCTGCCCTTGTTACAGTAGCCCTAACATCTTTGCAGGATTACAGGCTCCTCCAATAATATTCAGAGATTAGCATTAATTTTTGATGTTGATTTTTGAGTTGCTGTAAAATTGTGGCTTATAAATAAAGGAAGATTTAAGTAACTGTAGGTTTCAAATGAGTCATTAAAGGTTTAAATGTTTAGCTCCATTTTTACCATTAGCTACATGCTAAGACACAGTAGAGAACCCATAGGGGCGCTAGCAGAAATTAGCATTAAATTAACCACTTACAAAGTAAATTGTGCAGTTTGTGCACTAAACATTACTATAAAGTGTGGTTGTAATTTTATGAATATTGTAATCTTGTTCCCAGGTTTTATAAAACTAAATATAAGAAAAGCAAAGTTTACATTTTTTTAAAACATTTGTTTCTATCAAGCAACTGGTAACACATTCTGGCAATTACATTTACATTTACATTACATTTATTCATTTGGCTGACGCTTTTATAGCAATTAAAGTATTACAATACCATATGGCTCAAAAACACAATAGGGAAAAAAATGAAATTATGCCTCTGTTAAGAAAAGAGAATCATAAAATATCAAATACCTTCTGATCACATGACAAAACAGAACGGTCCATTTTGCGTATCTTCGAAGGGGAGGAGGGGGAGGACTTGCATTTTGCTGGTATTTCTCCTGCAAAAGGATACATTTACAATAATAAACATTTATCTGCTTATATGTATTTTGTGCATTATGCCCATAAGAAGAATGATAGGCTATTTCTAGCTTACAGCTTCGTGTCAAAGCTCAACAGTTTTGCTGCATATTGACTTAAAAGTACTTCCAAACGCAGCTTTTAGATTGTTCTACATGAAATATTGGCCACTGTGAATTTTGTCACTCTTAACGGCCAAATTTTGAAATCTAAACAGCAACCACACAACGTGCAACCATCTTTCACACATGTGCACCAAATGTTGACACAGTTCTTTGAAACTCATACCTGGTTTGTTGTAGGTGAAGCTCTCCAGTAAGCTGGGAGACACCAGGACAGTGTCATACTTCTCTTTGGTGTACAACTGTGCCCTCTGTCTTCTGAACTCTTCATCTCTTTGCCTCACCACTTGGATCTCCTGGTCCACCAGAGATTGTGTGCTGTGCGAGCGCAGCTTGAAGAAGGGATTGTTGTGAAAGGTGCTCTCTTGAGTGTCCTGGCATGCAGTGCTCAGGCAGAATTCCGATGCACTTCGAATGATGAGATTCGATGTTTCCAGTATGATGACATTGGACATATCCGAGGGCCACTCGTGGAACCTGTTTGTCTCTGGGGAGAGAAGACTTTTCCCCCGGTGCCTTGGGCTTGCAGGGTACGAATCTGGTTCAAGGATGATGACATTGTTAGCCACCATCTCATGGTAAGCTGGTCTTGAAGATGGCGAAGCAGTGATGGAGAAGGTTGGTGTTCTGGCGCTGCCAGATCTCTGTGACCTGCACCTGTCTTCAGGTGTGTTAAACAACCTTCTCCTTTCTTCCAGGTCTGATCTACTTGTCGTCAAAGTGGCTGGTCTGTCCTTACTTTGAGCGGGTTCAACAGAAGATGGCCTAGACGTGGCCCTCTCTCGTCTAAAAGATTCTTCTCGTTCCATAGTCTCACGTATCTCCCTCTCAACTGGAGTTTCTGGTTCATCATAAGGAGACTTGTAGCTTACATCATCCAGGCCAGAGTCTTCTGAACAAGGACTAAATTGTGTGTACTGGAAATCACCAAGACTCAGACTGTCTGAGTCGTTTTCTCTCTTGGGACGCTCCAGGGTACGCACAGGTGTGTACATGTAGCTATGGCCACCCTGGAAAGTACTCTGCTTGATGGCGGACTGATTTAATTGGCCCTTGTTCTGCTCCTCCATCTTCTGCCACTGCTGACGAGCGACCTGGAAGTCCAAATGTTCAGTGCTGACGTTCTCGCTCTTTGTCTCCTCAGTCACACAAAAGTCCTGTGGCAACTTCTTGTCAAGTTCAGACGTTGAGGCAGACAAGCGTTGCAGGCTGTGCTTCGGGTTTTGGCTGAGTTCCTCCTCATCTTCTGGGATCTTTGTTAAACTTCGGTAGTGTATAGAGGCTTCACAGGAAATGTCTTCCAGCTCACATTCTGTGGGACATTCTGGCTGTTCCAAGATATCGATGCCATCTATTGTCTCTGCCAGAGTATCGTCCTCAGGATCAGCATTCTTCAGCAGAGTACTGTTTTCTTCAATTTCATGTTCTTGGTTTTGTTTCTCTTTACTGACATCAGGTGGATCTGGCTCCAGAATGTTCTCCTCCTCCTTGTCAACAACAGGAGAAAACTTCCACTGCTCTTCAGCATCACTGTCTGATGAAACCATAGCCATCTCCACCTGCAGACAGTCACTAAGATCATCTCGGTCATTCTCATGGCAAGATTCTGTGGAGGCGTCAGAAATGGCCAGCTCCTTGATCTGCTGCTCCAACATAGATTCTTGCCCTATATTGAGACTTTCCTCTGGTTCTTGGTGCCCTTCCACATTGGATAGGTCTTCTTGCTCAATTTTCAGACTTTGCTGTGGATCCTCAGGTTCTGCCCCATTGGCATTTAAAGCCAACAGGTTTTCATCTTCTTGCTCAATTTTCAGACTTTCCTGTGGTTCCTCAGGTTCTTCCCCATTGGGGTTTAAAGCCAAGATGTTTTCATCTTCTTGCTCAATTTTCAGACTTTCCTGTGGTTCCTCAGGTTCCGCCCCGTTGGCATTAAAAGCCAACATGTTTTTGTCTTCTTGCTCAATTATCAGAATTTCTTGTGGTTCTTGTTGCTCTGTTGCATTGGCCTCAAAAGTGGACAGGTTATTGTCTCCTTGCTCTGTTTTTGAACTTTCATGTGGTTCTTGGTTCTCCGCCCCATGGGCATCCAAGGTGGAAGGGTTGTTCTCTCCTCCGTCTTCTTCCTTTTGGGCTGTGTTTGGCTCAGGAGATGATGTGGATTCTCTGAGATTTGACTCTTTCTCAGTCTCCTCCACCATGACGTTGTTCTGAGACTTTGTGCTTCTGTTGGTTCCCTCAGAGCTTGCGCAGTCGCCAGCTGCGTTCTTGTCTCCGTGCTCATCCCCGATTGTGGAGCTGCTCCTTTCAGCGTCCAGGCACTCGGAGGAGCATGCACCGAAACGCTCTCTCTCATCCTCCTCACTCTGCTGGCATTTCTCCTCTCCTGTTTTCCCCCGATCCATTTTACAGTCTTTTAGATCAGCCATTTCTGAAAGCTGGCTGGTCTCCATGGCGACAGCCTCGGAGAGGCACTCTTGCTCTTTTTGTTGCTGATTTAACGAGTCTTCCTTGCCGTCATTTGACTCACTCCCATTTGGCCGTTTCACACCGGCCGTGGCTCTCTGCGAAAGCGAGATTGAAAATGATCTGTTCAGAATGAGGGAAACACACACGCGGAGATGACTTACAACATCGCATGTACACGCACTCCCTCCTGCTCCGACGGCTGAGGGAACACTGATTATAGCTTGATGAGGGGTTAAGCAAGACCAGCTGCCTTGTGCCGTTTCGGTAAAATCGCATCACGTCACATGAATTCATCATCGAGCCGCAAACGCTCGTCATGCTGCAAGACATTAGAGGTGGGCGGAAGACTCAGATAGGGTACAATCACCATGGGACATGTTTCAAACTGAGCATGGAATCTTTCTAATTGGGTTGAGGATTCACATTAAGGCGAGTTTTATTTCCCTCTGAGCTAAGCGGAGCTGATTGCTACACACGTGAACACCAGGGAACACACATGAACATCAAAAAATATTCCAGTTACTTATATATGCAAAAAAAACCTTAATGCTGCACATCAATGCTGCAATATCAAACGGGCAGGAAGAGAGGCTGCTCTGCTCAAAGGTGTCTGCAGTAAAACAGTGCGCCGAAGCTTTTTGCATTCAAAGTTAACTGCAAAGACTTATAGGCAGCACGTCCACAAAACCGATGGATTTGGGGTCCTACCCTACAACAAGCTGCACAGACACACAGATCAGCCATAACATTAACACCACGGACAGCTGAAGTGAGTAACATCGACTTTCAAGTTATTTCATTACAAAGGTGCCTGTCAGGGGGGTGGGATATACTAAGCAGCAAGTGAACAGTCAGTTCTTGAAGTTGATGTGTTGGAAGCAGGGGCATAAGGATCTGTATTCCAGGTATGCAGTAGTTACTACCTACCAAAACATGGTCATGGGCACCTAAAGCTCATTGATGCATATGTGGAGTAAAGGCCAGCCCATCTGGTGAGGCTTTAAGGGTGATATTCAATTAAAAGCTTTGCTTTCATGCCACGTGACCTGGAAGCTGTCAATGGCAACAATCCCCACAACCAGAGGTGGGTAGATTCGTCTAAACCAGGGATGGTGAACTTCAGCTTTGCAGCTCTGGATTCCTGCTCAGTCTGCTACATTTTCCAGCTCACACACACATCATTCAACCAAGCAGTTGAAAGTTTCAGAAGATATGTCTGAGAACCTGCGACCTTCAGTTCACAAGGGCAAAGTCCTCACCACTAGGCTCCACTGCCCACAAAATGTTTGGCATAGCTGGTCTAAAAAGAAAGGTTCCTGTTGGTTCTCTCTTCAGTATTTTGCATGAAAAAGAGAAGAACAGAGCTGAGGTATCCTACAAAACTGCATAGATCTTAGCAGATCCAGGATCTTTAGGCAAAGGAACCGAAGCTCTGTTCTTCTCTTTTTCATGCAAAAGCCCAAAAGAGAACATTCTTTCTAGACCAGCTATGTCCAACACTTTTCTTCCGAGAGTTACTGCCCCCTTTTTGTTTAAATGTGGTGTCAAAATTCAGAAATAGCAAGAAATTGGTTGCTTGGAAACCCAGTGCATGCAGAGGGATCCATCCAGCAGTATTGCTGGTTACAGAAAAAACCCAACTTGAACATGCAACCAGCGAATCAGGCTCCGTCTAGCCACAGCTTGCTAATCCAGCTCAGTGGGATAACTGTGAATGGAATGAAAAAAAAATCTATTCGCATAATTGGATGAAAAATGGCTGCATGTCCTTGTCTGCTTGACCGTTAAAGCGTGCGTGACCATCGCTTTGTTTTGGAGAACGAGTTTATCCCGTCTGTCTGCATAGCCTCCCATCAGCCGAGGCGGCGGTGTGCGCAGTTAGTCAATCCCTGCTCCACTGGCACTGAAACAGATTCGCCCGTCAGTCGGGAAACATCAGCGTCCAGTTAATCTGGTCTCAGGTCTCCACCGCCACCTTTCCCAAACTTTCTACTCTGAGGATGAACCTGCAGAGCCTGGTACAGCGAGCACAACAGCTAGCGTGGGGCAATCTGTAAAAGAACACACGCTCCTGCAGATTTTTAAAGTGACAGTGACCGTCATTGTGAACACGCCCCATCACCTAAAGCACACCGCAACCAAATGTGACCTCTGCGTTTAACCCATGCACACATGGAGCAGTGGGCAGCTACCAACAGCACCCGGGGAGCAGTGTAGCGGGACGGTGCCTTGCTCCAGGCCACCTCAGTGGCTGAGGCGTGAGCCTGAGGCCCTCTGATCACATGGGCACGTCCCGAACCACTAGGCCTCCACAGTCCACAAAAAAAACGCCATTGGAGAGCGTAAACGCTGTCTGCCCTGTTTTTCTTCAGAAATCACGCCAAGATTCCCACATTTGGGGGCAACCGAAGTGCAATGGACTCCCCTCCCCTTGGGTGAACCACCTTCATGATCCTGGTATCACGCCTGCCAGGTAAGTTCATTTCAATACACTGTTACTGTTTAGGGGCTAAATGTAACGTGGAGAAAAACCCAGAATGTGGTCTGTGCATCAGCGATGGCACATTTTATATTTAAATATATATTTATTTATATTATTATTTATTATTATGCACCATTTTTCCCCTAAAAAGTGACATTTAGTGTTTGCTCTTGTCAAGTAAAAAAAATCAACAAAACATGTCATTTGACAGAAAACCACACAAACCACCACATTTTCATTCCAGACAACAGCTCAGAACATGGAAAGAGTGAAAGAATGTAAGGAGACAAATGGACCAATAAAAACGGCTCAAATCAGCCACAATATTAGCACCGCTGACAGGTGAAGTGAGTAACGTTGACTCTCTGGTAATTTCATTAAAGTGGCACACGTCAGGGGGGCTGGGGTATATTAAGCAGCAGGTGAACAGTCAGTTCTTAAAGTCAATGTGTTGGAAGCAGGAGCGTAAGGATCTGAGCCACTTCCGACGAGTGATGTTCTAGACGACTGAGTCAGAGCATCTCCAGAATGGCAGCTGTTCTGGGTGTACAGGATCTACCAACAGTGATCCTGCGACAGGGTCATGGGCACCCGAGGCTCACTGATGCATGCAAGCTAGCCCGTTAGGTCTGATTCCACAGAAGAGACACTGTGGTGTAGAAAGTGATGCTGACCCTGATAGAAAAGGGTCAGAACACAGAGTGAGCCTTGGGTGCCCATGACCCAGTTGTCTTTCCTTGGACCACGTCGGGCTACTGCACACGTGGAACACTCCACAAGGGCTGCCGTTCTAGAGATGCTCTGAACATCACTTCTCGAAGTGGATTAGATCTTTACACTCCTGCTTCCGGCACATCGACTTCAACAACTGACTGTTCCCTTGCTGCCTAATGTGTCCTACTGTGTCCCAACCTCCATGACGCGTGCCACTGTAACCAGATCATCGACGTTCCTCACTTCACCTGTCAGTGGGTTTAATGGTTATGGTGGGTGATGGGGAGATAATGCTCTTCTGCACGGGGACCACTGACGCCACTGACGGGGCTGAGTTAACGCGGAGACCGTGTCTGCTCCACCGCGCACCCCAGGGAGGGCGTTGATTGGGGGTGTGTGTGGGGGGGTGCTGATTGCCGCAAAAGGACGCAAAAGCATGCCCTGGTCCAGCGCACGCGCGCCAGATGCAACGCCCCCCACCCCCCAGCCCCATTCCCCCAACTGCGCGTCGCCTCTCGCGTGCAATGCATAGCGCTCTGCCCCGAGCAGCCGTGACGATGGACGCGGCGCGTAAAGCAGCCCCAGCATCTCCGCCTGGTACCTACCAGCAGCTTGAGGAACAGCAGCCAAACGGAGATCATCTCCGGATTAGCGCCGCGCGCGCATGCTCGGACGAGGCGGGCGAGCAGGGAGAACAACCAGGAGGCCACTCGCCGGGAGTAACTCATAGAGAGAGCGAGACGCGGTTCTCGCGCACGAGGTCCGGCCAGTGTCCCGCGCGCCGTGTATCGATCGGTCCGCGGTGCGGGGCTGTGAAGTGGAGCGGAGGCAATGGCTATTGGCAGGAGGGGCTGTGAGTCTGCGCGTAAAGACTAAAATAAATAAATAAATAAATGGGGCGCGATGGCCAGTAGGGGGCGCGCGATTTCAACGCCAGCTTCTGCTCCCGCCACCATCCACTCGATATGTAAATAAATACATAAATAATGTATTTAAAACTAAATAAACTTTATATATAAAAAACATATATATATTTACCCAGACGTGACATGATATATGCATTTGTAATAAAAAAATAAGAAAGAAATAACTGAAGTGTTTGTAGCATGAAATAAATGTCCTAACAATTTATAGAATATACATTTTATGTAACATATATTTACATACATATACAATATATACAATATTCTGTTCTTTTTTGTGACATTTATAATGCATATATTGTGCTTACGCCACGTCAGGGTAAATATAAAAAAATACTAATTATAAATATAAACGAATTTAAAAAAATATAAACAAGAATTAATTAAGGGCCATTCCAATTTTACGCCAAATGTAGCTTGTGAATCCCAAGGCAAAGGTGGTTTTTAAGGGGTAACTCCAAAGCAATCCAAAGGTTGACTAAAGTGGGCTTCAGAAATAGCATGGTTGCGCATGTGTGGTGGTGCTAACTGTGGCCTACAAAACTGACCTCCAGCTTAAACTGGGCTAGTCGTCTTGAGCTGATTCCTGAATCACGTTCAGGTGCTGAGTGTCCAGCCTATCCGTCCATCTGAGACGGCGCAGAAGTTACGGTGCTGCACCAGAGCATCACAGCTACACAGTTTACACACACTGGCTGTTTGTCCTGCAGTGCTGTACAACAAATCTGTCATTCTGTGCAACTATCACATACGCTTGGCATGCGTCAAAGCGAAACAGAGAGTCAAGCAAACAAACAAACAAAGCTTTACTGGGTTCTTCAGTGGTTCTAGGAGGTTCTGATCAATTTGTGCTCTAAAACTGTAATAAAACAGAACTAGTGTCATAAACACTGCAGATTGTTTATGGTTATGGTTCGACACTCATGGTCTATACTCTCACTGCTGCTCTGAAACAGTGGCTCTGCAGTCGCACGGGCTGTGGTTTATATCTCTTCACATTTACATAAACATACATGGTTCTTCAGGGAGCTAACGTGGCCCTGGACATCGCTCACAGAAACTTTTGTGGCAGCTCTTTAGGAGGGTAAATCAAGAGTGGTCCACCACACTGCCAAGAGCAATTCTGGGGTCAGATACCGACCAACACAAGCTAACACAAGCGCAAACTGATATGTCACAATTCCTAACTGTACACCAGCAAGGAGGAGGTGTTTCCAATAAAGTGGCCAACTTGAATATAATCAGGACAAGTTCGCGGAGGCGATAAAATGAAGGAAGGAGGAAAGATCCATTACACAAGCTGCTTAAATGTTGTGGTGGATGGACTGGGTCACCCTCTGGGTGCCCTCACTTTCAGCAGCAACTATTGACCACCTGCTTATGCCCATGCCCCTTTTGTTTTAAGGTCGATTCTCTGATCAAAGTCATTTTCACTGCCGTGGGCACATGAAAATGGGCCACTTGGCCAAGAGAGGATGGGCTAATATGGTTTGCGTGTCTACCTTTACACTGAATTAGGGGACGTGTTGAATGTAACCCATACAGAAATGAAACATTTGACAGAATTTGGTCATTTATGCTGTTGAAATGAACAGCATATTAAAAAAATGTGTCTTATGCAATATATTCGCATAATTGTACGATTTTTTATGATGTAAAAACATTGATACCTTATTGATACATATTTTAAAACGTATATTATACAGATTTTCCCATAATTCTACCGAGCCACTACACTGTCTGTTCACCAAATATGCTTTTGATTGCATCATGTTGTGAATATTAGAACAAGCAAATGGCAATATTATCAAAAGCAAATTTTGTAACAAAAATATGAAATAAATATAGAAATAATTTAATAACAAGAAAAATGCAAATATTGCTCATACACTTAAAATATAATTCACAATATAAACATGTGTTATACTTGGTATACCTATAATATATAAGAAATGTATTGTATATATGTTATTAATATAAAAATATCTTTAAATGTATATATATCATTAAAATATTTGAAAGCAGCAGTTATTTGTACATTTAGGATATATTTGAACAATGTTGGTGCATGGGCAAATTATTAGTGAGGGTATAAATGATGTAACTGTATTAAAACTTGCTAAAAACACATATTTGATCATTTTTTGATGAGAAATGTATGCATCATTTCCAGATAAATGAAATGTACTGCATCAACACAGCCGTTGCCAAAAGTTAGAGGAGGGAACAGTGTGTTCTTGTGGAAAGGGAAAAATCAGGTGAATTCAAAGCCTTTTCAGCGCAGGCTTGGCCACTTTGACTGAGCTCGGGTCACTTTGATGCTTTAAAAGGGGGAAAAAACTCTTTTGGAGAGAAATCCGCTTCTGCGCTTTATAAATAAACCCCACTGGGCTTTAACCGTAACTCTGAATCCCCCGGGCTGGCAGAGACGACAGCTCCACTAAAGAAGTAGCAGAGGAAACGCAGGCAAGCTCACGGGATTAGAGTCGGCCTCCCGGGGTTATTTAAGAGACACACAGCAAAATTTAGGATCATGTGTTTAAACTTGCAGCTCTAATGCCAAACATGCGCATCTGGTCAACAGGAAATATATTGCTGTCATAGGAAAATACTGGAAGTCTGTGAGGTTATAGTAACCAGAAACCATGTTCAGGACGAAGAGCTCAAGACTTGTTGCGAATCTTCTGAATTGAGTCCTGTTGAAAATAGGAGCATGAACGTACAACACACATGCATCAGTGAGCCTCGGGTGCCCATGATCCAACAGTCGTCCATCCTTGGATCACTTTGGTAGGTACGAAGTACTGCACACCTGGAACACTCCACAAGAGCTGCCGTTCTGGAGACGCTCTGACTCTGAACATCCCTTGTCAAAGTGGCTCAGATCCTTACGCTCCTGCTTCCAGCACATCAACTTTAAGAACTGACTGTTCACTTGCTGCCTAATATATCCCACCACCCTGACAAGTGCCATTGTAATGAATTAACTAGACAGTCAATGTTACTCACTTCAGATGTGAGTGGTCCTAATGTTAAGGCTGATATACGTATTGCTATGATGTATTGACAAATGTAGTGTAACGAAAACAACAGGCTCCCTTCACTGTAAACAGAACTTGATACCAGGTTCTATGACCAATGCACAATCCTTTCTGGGGCTGTTACGACCCAGTTTTTACTGGTTCTTTATAGAACCATATGCAACAGGTTGTCCAAGATCAAACTATGCACTCAAATGGTCCTTTGCAAGCTCATGGTTCCACATAGAACCTTTCCTCATTACTACAGAGCCCCCAAAGAACCATTATTTGTAGATCTACAATAATTTGAAGTGATTTTACAATTTTGGACATTAACCATGTTAACGCTCCCTTGGTATTTGAATGGAGTCGGTTCTAAGCACCACTTCTTTCAGCACAGAGAACATTCTCCCCACTCATTCCTTCCTCACTCAAGCTGTGCTGCCTTTTTTTCTCACCACCATCCCACACACTTGAATCCAGATCAGCGTGCGGTGATTTTACAGCCTGCAAACACACATGCACACACCTACACACACTCTACCTTCTGCTTTTTCCCTTCTTCTTCAGCTCCCTCCCACAGACGCGCAGCGCTCATGCACAGCCGCCTCCAAACCAGCTTCCCTGACCCCTTTCACCAAACTCCCTCTCTCTAAAGCTGAACACTGACTCACCTCCAGCTCCTGAGACTGCACGCGTGCAAGGGCTGTGACTGCAAAGCATCGTTTTAGGTGTGTGTGTATGTGTGTACTTACCGCCCATGCAGGATGCTCAGAGTTTTTTGGCCGGATCAGAGGGAGCCTGCTTCTGTCTGGCACTGCATGTGTGTGTGTGTGTGTGTGTGTGTGTGAGTAAGTGAGTGTGCCTGCAGCCACAGAACGATACACCCTGATTGAACGCGTGGGAATCAACCAATGGCAGCACAGCAGCTTTGCTGGCAGGAGACAAGACACACACACACACACACACACACACACACACACACACACACACAAATGGATACTCTTCATTTCTATAACACATTTTATTACAGATTATGTCCCGTTATGTCAAACACACATCAGGTACATTTACAGATGTTGTCGATTGTCACATCTGGCTCAGAGCAAAACTTAACATTCGTTCATTGTGGAATTTTGCCAAAAATGAAAGCCCTTTATGGATTTTAAAAAAAAGATTTTTCTTCTTTTCATGGATAGATTTAATAAGCTTGGTTATTTACAGTTCAAAAATGTAGGCGCCCCAGCAAAATGATGTTTTGCTGCATTTTGTGATATATGACACTGTAACAGATTCAATTCTATTTCAGTTTAATTTTCCAAGTCAGTTATGCATACCAGGGTCATGCTGGGGGTTAGGTGCTGGTGTGTATGTGTGTTTAGGGTTGGGAGCCCTTCCCAGCACTCACAGGGCGACAGGGATACACCCTGGACAGGTCCAAGTCTATCCTGTGATGTTAAAAATGCACCATTTCTCAGCAGAATTACAGAGAGAGTGTGTATTTTCATGGAAATGTGTGATTCTCTGTGCTGTGGTGAAGAATTCGGTCCAAACGCCATTCTATACATCTATAATGAGCCCTTTAAAGGGCACGTGTTCGAGTGAGTGGGGTCTTAAACATAAACCTATGTCATTCAGTTGGTTCCCCCAAGCGAACAAACCCAGCTTGTGCATGAATTCCCCATTTTGACGATGCCATCAATCAAATGTCCCTGTGTTGAAAGGGTTCTCTAGGTCACCAGTGCAGACGGAGCCAATCAGCTGCGTCTAACAGAAGTGACGTAAGCAGATGTCCTGGCCACAGGCTACCGACTGATCCCCTCTCACACGTTATTCACCGCCAGCTCTCCACAGGACTGTCATTTCCTAATATTCATCTATAACACACTAGATCTGATCAGATAACTGCAGGTACATTACACAATTTGTATTTCTATCCTCTGAGTGTAATAATTCAGCTGTTTTTGTCTAAATCCTGTGTAAAAACTGCTCTATTCATCACAAACTCTGATTTTGACAAATGTTTACCATTAACAGTGGCAAATGATTGTTTTTCTGTATAGTACCAGAAAGTTTTAGAAAGTTCTAAAAGAAATTTCTAGGCAATTCTAGAAACTTCTGGACAGTTCTCACAGTTCCATAATGTTGTGGAAGTTCTACTCAGCATTTAAAATGAATGGAGAATGGTCTAGAAAACAGATACATTTCAGAATGTTATCGTCCTCAGCACAGAAGCGACGTTTTTGTGGAACAACAGATATTTACTATTGATTTTAGGCAGAACGGAGAACACACTTTGTACCAGGAACAAAAATAAAATACCGCTGTGTTACGTCGTGTAATCAGTAGATGGGTGATCTCTCCTGAACACGCCTATAAAAAATGTTGGTACACGTTGTCAATAGATTATTATATAAAGCCCATTCTGGGACATTTTGTAAAATGCAATAAAAAAAAGTCTAATTTCTGAATACACTTGAAGCTTAATTTAAATGACAAAGGAAAGAAAAACATTACTTTTAATGGTTTTACTAATCAACCTCATCTCTTTAGTGGTTAATTAAATATCAATGTTACCGTTGCCCCAAATAAATATAAAATCCAAAGAAACATTTTTCTGTGCTTGTTTTTTTTTAAAGGGTTAATTGCATTTCGTAAATATAACTACATTTTGAATCTGATGCCTGCAACACACTCAGAAAGTTAAGATTGATGCAAAATAAGAGTGAAAATTTCACAGAATATCTAAAAATTAACACATCCCACAATAAGCAGGTGAGCTGGTAACAGGTGAGGGGATCATGACTGGGTATAAAAAAAGCTTCCACCAAAGGCTCAGTCTCTGCAAGCAAAGATGGGTTGTGGCTCCACCAAACTTCATAAGAGAATTGTCAAAAAGAACATTTCTCAACACATAAAAAACAGTAATAAAAAAAGGTCTTTCACCATCTATGGTACATAATATTGTGGGAAAAGTTTCAGGGAATCTGGAGAAATCTCAAGAGTTAACAAATCAGACACATTTTATGTATGTCACTCTTGGTCCCTCTGGCACCAGAAGGTACCTATTCTAAAGCAGGAGCTGGAAACGTACCTCAAAATGGGGTTCTAAGAGCTATCAGTTCTTTGTAAACACAAAAAAGGGGAACATTCTCTAACAGTGCTAAGAACTATGAAAAAGTTGGTTCAAAAGCACCGGTTGTGGTGGTTAAGACTGGTTGAGGTGCCAATAATTGTAGAAGGCACTATATCTGGTGGTCTTTTGGAACTCCTTTCAGAAGTTGGCTGATAAATTTGTGCCGCGGCAGATGGACTTTAGTCATTAGCTGTGCTCTCAAAATGCTCTTTAATAGAAGGTGTGCGTCCATTACATATTACATATTCACTAAATAGATTTTTGATTAAACATTATAATGTCTTTTTTTGTGTGTTTGTGGGTTAAATAAAGGTTCAAGAAGAATAATGCACCACATTTTCTACATTTTATTGCAATTAGCAAAAATGTCTCAACTTTACCAAAAACTGGTATCTACCAAAAACAGTAGAATATTGTAACATGTTCTGTATATTGTATCAAAACCGTTTGGCTCCATATCTTTACCTTTACATTTGGGACAATTAACCTTAACAGAATATTTAGGTAAAAATCAAATTTTCAATTATCTACACACCCCAACAAATGTCTGAATGTTTAGCTTCTTTGGTTCTGAACCAGAGCTATGATGCTTACATTACCAACAAACACAAGATACAAACATCTAGCTCTTCATTAATGTGAAGAAAACTTGTGGGTGTGGTTTAGGACACAGTATGACTTACTGTGAGCTCTAAACATCTAGCTCTTCATGAAGGTGGAGCAGACTTGTGTGTGTGGTTTAGGACACAGTATGACTTACTGTGAGCTCTAAACATCTAGCTCTTCGTGAAGGTGGAGCAGACTTGTGTGTGTGGTTTAGGACAGAGTATGACTTACTGTAAGCTCTAAACATCTAGCTCTTCATGAAGGTGGAGCAGACTTGTGTGTGTGGTTTAGGACAGAGTATGACTTACTGTGAGCTATAAACATCCAGTTCTTCATTAAGGTGGAGCAGATTTGTGTGTGTGGTTTGAGACACAGTATTACTTACTGTTAGCTATAAACATCCAGTTCTTCATTAAGGTGGAGCAGACTTGTGTGTGTGGTTAAGCACAGTATGACTTACCTTGAGCTATAAACTTCAGTGAGACTTCTTGTGTTAGTTACATTAAGCTTGTATCTTAAATTCTAAACAAAGGAAGCCTAATCTGGACTCTAGACACGTCTCGGCCATATTTTGATTAGATCTGGGTTCAGTGAAAAACTGATGAAATTTGATTTTGGGTCAAACCATATTTTTAATATCTGTTAAATTTAATTTAATGTATTTATTCACTTTAACAAGATTTCATAGCAAACATTAGTTCATCAGCTGGACTACAGTGGATATTACATGCACACGTATCAATACCAGACCTCATTCTGGAACAGCCGACACCAGAAAAAAGGCAGAAGGCACAAAAAGAATGAGCTGCAATGTATTTCCTTCAGTTAAGTACAGATATTTAAACCTTTCACACCATTCTCTCACTTACGCCCAGCCGCTTTAAAAGCTGATTTGAGTAAAGGATTTATTTTTGAGCTTTTTTTGAAGGCCTGACACTTTTCATGTGCTCTTTGGATTACACCCCACTCTGTCCCGGATCAGTCTGGAGAGACTGCAGCCGTCATGCAGGAGTTTAATCTGATTTTTCTGTCGCACTAATCTCACTGTATTTTGTTAATTAATGATTATCAGACATTTGGGGACATTTTTCAAAATGTTTTACTACAAATGAGCATGTTCGCCTCATCGCTAACAACGTCACCCCGGTGAATATTAGCCGCAGTATTAATGACGGTGCTTTAACAGCATTAAAGCCAAAAAGCTCACGTGCGTTTGTGTTTAAACCACTTTTGGGGTGAAATGTTTATCGATAATTTAAAGAAAAGTGTCAAATGAGGTCATCATCCTAACTATACCCAAACCAAAAAAGGAAAATCTTTCAAAATATCAGCATAATTCAGTAGTGAACAGTCATCTTTACAGTGGTGGTGAATGGAACCAGGGGTCACAATGTGTACAGCACAAATACAGAGATTTTATTGAAGCTCCAAATGACATCTGAGTGTTTAAATGGAATGTTCATGGTGGAAAAATAGTGATAAGTCTAAAAAAATTGGGGAACTATTTTTCCACACTGTACCCTGTACATACCCTTCCACCATTAATGGATTTCAGTACATTTTAAAATAGGGCCGGCGATATATATCAAATGCATCATGGTTTGTTCCATGTTCAGTGTAGTTAGTATGACTGCAGACATCCAGAACAAACTGCCATGTCATTATTAAGCCGGTAAGTGTTGAAAGCCTGTTACCTGCTTTGAACTCTTTGCTTGCCATTGCTGCAACTGAGGTTTCAGATTGGCCAAGTGCAGGGGAGTAGACACCGCCTCCCCACTCGGTCACGACACTGGATGAGTGTTGGCTCTATGCCGGAAAGCGGGTCAGCAAACTGCTTCCCAGCGACGCCAGATGTAAACACTGCATGGTTTTGCTAACTGCACATTTAGCGAAGCCCTGAAGATGGTAACATGGGGCAAAGGGCCTGCTCTGGTGAACTCTAGGGTTAGGGACAAAAAAAAAAAAAACAACAAAATCCACGGATATGAGTGCTGGGCTGAGCGTATGGAGCCTCCCGTGCCACGCCCACAGCACACGGGCGCTTGCAAGGAACATATGCAGGCCTCCTGCACCACAACCGACCGCACCTGAGAGCCCACAAAGCCAAATGCAAGTCGGCGCACTCACTACCCGGAAACAAACGGGACACCCTGCTACTGGGAATAATGGGGCAGGGGAACGGAACCCCATGATATGAAAAAGGAAGCGCAGCACATGCCAAAACAAGCACAGCTCGAGGCCTGTCTGCTAAAGGCACAGGAAGGGAGGGAGAGAGAGGGAGGCCCACAAGATAAACACCCAAGAGCCTTCCCCAATAACCGGAGACTCCGGTGTAGCCAACGCAAACATGCAGCCACACCTCTACCAGAGGCAAGGACCCTGCACTGCCCTGTTAGACAACCATGCTTATAAGGGCTTTGGCCATGGCAACATGTCGCCAAACGCCCCCAGCTGGCCCAACATGTAGTGGTAGCGAAGACAAAGCTCTCTACCGCCCCCAGCTAACCCTTACAACTGCCACCTGGTGTCAACCAGAGCAGGATGGGTTCCAGTTTTTGAGTCTTGGTTCTTCCCATGGTTTCTTGATTTAGCTTTAGAGAGTTTTTCCTTTTCTTTCCACTCACTTAGGGCTTGGATTCGAATTGTACAAAGCCGCTTTGTGATGCATAAACAAAAAAAGTACTTATTTTAATTATTTTTTGTTAAATTTCACTTGCTAGTGATTTCTCCCCTTTTGGCACATGCATTGCCACTAATGAATATTAGCAAAAATGTTTTAATGCAGTCATATTACCAGATTCATCATACTGGTGTGATTATGTGCATCAATGGGTTAAATTGAGCATTTTTGATGTGAGATTAAAATATTGAGGTACACATTTATTGTTTATCGCAACATGGACTAAAAATAGGCCATCTTTCCCAGACCTAGACCAAGACCTTATCTGCAGAGCTCTGGTAAAACAATGTCTTGTGCATCAGGCAGTATCTTTATAGCCATTTCAGGGAAGAACTTTCTTTAAGGGAGCTTTTAGAGGAACCAGATGTCTGGTTCCATGCACCACCACTGTGACATCCTACATTTTTCTAGTACTGAACATTCCACACCTGCTCTGCATGACTAGGTAGTTATGAAAAAAATAATTAGTAAAACCAGCTGCTTTCTTTATGTTAACAAAGCCTTTGCAGATATTGTGGCTACGGAAAGTTACAGCAGTCAAAATTCCAGGCATGGCCTCCTCTGACCTTTACCAGGCAGTGTGTATGGACTGAGCATCTTCAGATGAACCAGATGGGGGTTTTAATGCTGCCAGCAAACAATGTCACCATTAAATTTCCCATCCTGCTTCCTTCATCCACTGGACACCTTCATGAAGTTGTTGCTGGTGCCTGTGGTCAGTAATCTTCCTCCATGTCCTCCCTGGCCTCTCGGAGCTGGACTCCACCCAGGTCTAGACTCTCTGGCCCTTTTTTCCATTCCCCATCTGTGTCGCTGTGAGGAGTGAAAGAGAAAAGCAATCGATTGAGCTCCACCAGCAGGCGCTCGGCATGACACATGCTGCAGGGTTACACAGCAAGGCCATGCTGGGTGCATGCACTCGGCGGTGACGCCGTTAACTTCACCAGGACACTGGTAGGTCGTTATTATCTCTGAGCATTTTTCTCCAGCTGACCTGATTTCCCTCAGAATGTGCTACTTAAGAGAAAAAAATAGGATAATCTGCATTTCTGAAGATGCGAACGATCGGTGGTGTTTGTCCTTAGAAACCAGTCATTCTTGTTTACATAATCTCCGAAAAAAACCTGCTTATGTAAGAGCGTCCTGAGAGCATTTTAGAGCCGACGCTATGCCTTCAGGCCTGCTTTAAAGCTTCTTAAGTTAGAGAAGATGTGCAGTGAAAATTAACAGCCCCCCATTAATGTCTGTGTGTGTGTGGGACAGAGAGGGGGAGAGAGTTTGTGCAGTTTGTGCTCTTATTACTTACATTTTCTTCCAAATTTGGCTTCTACACTTTAGAAATGGACCTAATGTCCAAAGGCTAATGTTGCGAACAAACCTTGACGTCGTTGTGTTAAAAATCCTCCTGATATGGCAAAAATATCGTTGCTGCTACTGGAATCACACTCTGACTGAAGGATCATGGGAAGGCTGTAGTCCTCCAGAGCTAAACTAACAGCATGTAAACGCAATGAAGACTGTGATTTTGGCAGAAATTGACGCCAAAAAAAGCCGCATGCTGCATTTTTTTGACGCCACCCGAAACGCGCAGCCGGCCGAATGTGAGCCCCGAAAACCCACGTGGATGATCTTGATGATGATGATTCGCTCCAACGTGCAGAAAAACATCAGCGTTTGATCTGCACTGTCCTGACACCACAAACGTCACAAAACGCTTAATTCAGACGTTCGTTTGGACAGAGCTTTAGTGACATGCAGGTGTGCGACCCTCGTTACAGACACAGGTTCACGCTGGAAGTGCACTAACGACACTGAAAGGCTCAAGTGGAACAGAGCTGCTCCTGTAAACGATGCGCTCACACATTTTCACCTCGTGTACAGGCAGCAGGTTCCACTTCCTCACCGAACACACATCTGGTTTAAACACAACATTATAGTAGTGATCCACCATAGCTCCGCCCCCTGCCTTTTAAAGGGTAGGTGACGGGCCGTTCTGATTCAACCCCCCCCCCCCCCCTTTCTCTTTCTCTCTCTTTCTCTCCCCCCCTCTCTTTTGAGATACCCTGCTGAGATACCAGTGATCCTGTCCCATTCTGCTATCTGGACCAGCCTGACCCACACTGATACCCTCTAACTGGTTTGAAGTTTTGCGGCTTTAAACCCACTCG
>JBBPDA010000001.1:18832372-18846632 GCA_037974385.1 Arnoldichthys spilopterus | reverse complement strand
AGATAGATAGATAGATCAGATTATTTTCGACTGCATATTCCACAATTGATGATTTAATGGTCATGAGTCTTGGTTTAGGTGTGAACACTCTTCCCACTCTACCACTGTGAAGAGCTCACTGCTGCATGTGGGGAGTGGAGGCTAGTGCGTCTGGTCTGATCCCACAGAAGAGCTACTCTGGTGTAAAGAGTGATGCTGACTCTCATAGAAAAGGGGTCAGAACACACAGTGCAGCAGGAGGGACACACTCAGTATTAGGCAGGTGGTCTTAATATTATGGCTGATGTGTGAATTATTTTTTTTTGCCTCCCCTTCAGCGGGATTTTTTTATTTCCACTTTCTGCTTCAGTTTTAGTTTGTCTACTCTAGAACCATGCCTCACTTACATTGACTCTAACTCCATTGTAAGTCCTTTCCTCACGTTTGACTTGCCTTTACTTAGCACCGTTCATGCTCCAAAAGTATCACACGCCGACGCAACAAACACGTACATGCCACAGTAAGTTAACAGTGTAAAATCAAGAAGCAAAAAATCAGTTTATCTGTTCTCTTCACCTGCACTGCCTCAGTCTTTCTTTTTCTTTTAACATGTGTGTGATCTCTGCCTTAATGTTGCCTCTCTGCCTCTTTTCTCCTCACAATTCCAGCCTCTAGACCAATCCTGTGCAGGCCTTCCTCCTTCTTCCTTTTGCACACAATCCCTTTGGTCTTCGGGGAGGCTGCATAAGCTGCAGAAACGCGAGTCCTCTCTTCCAATTTGGGTCAGCTCTCTGACCTATTTAAGTCCCGCTAATAGCATTCGGCAGCGCTAACAAGACCCACTTTCACTGCGCCCCATGCAGCCAGGGACAGCGTTTCCTACACACCACCAAAGACCTTCCAGCATCAAACACATAAAGGCAGGGGAGGGAAAGCGGGTGGCTTTGCTTCTGCTCACAGGCCAAATACGGGTCATCTGTTGCCAGCGAATGGCGGTGCGGGTCAGTACGTTTGTTTGGGGGTGGGCGGTCTGGCAAAAGTGGAACACTGCGATACCTGAAGGCATCCGGTACAAAAATGCATAAGAAGAAATGTAGCATAATATTACATTTTTTTTCTCCTAAGGTGGTTAAACTAACTGACAAAGTGAAATAAAATAAATAAAAATAATTAAAAATAAATAAAAAATACATGAATTAATTCAAATAAATAAATAAATAATTAAAGCTGAAAAATGACACTGAAAGCAAAATTAATTTTATTTTATTTTCCAATTTTTTCTTTATTTATAAACAAATTGGTAAAAATTAAGTAAAAGTCGTGGATTCTCCTAAAACGTCTCAGAGGAACCCGTAAAACTTCAAAAATGTATTTTGGCGTAGCAGAACCACCTGCAGCCGGCAGCCTCTGTCTGACTCCTGGTGAGGAAGATCCAGCAAAAAGCTCTAAGAATTAAAGACACGGTGGATTTCTTGACAATAACTGACCTAAAGCAAGTGATGGAACAGTCAGGTTGAGTTAAGCTCAGTGCATGTTTTAATAAGACACAATGACTCAAAATGCACAAATTATTGACCACAGCACTAAGGGTTAATTCCATCCATCCATGTTCTAAACCGCTTCTTACGTTTTCTGGTCGCAGGGAAGCTGGAGCCAATCCCAGCTGACTGTGGGCCTAAGGCGGGGTACACCCAGGACAGGAGCTTTGGGTTAATTAACATATTAAATGTATATATTTTTGAAATATCTAAATCTGTTTGCGATTGGCTGCATTGAAGAAATAATGACAATACGTGTGATTTGGTCAGAAATGTGATGTTTTTCCACAATAACGCAAGTCTCTGCATGTGCAGCCCCGAGGCTGGAGGGAAGAGCCTCTGACTGAGGGACGCCGGGAACGTTTTCAGCTAGTGTTCTCACAGATGGAGCGATGGAAGAGCTGTGGACGTATCCGGAGGAGTAAGACCAACTGTTCAGCGCCGCGGCAAATGTTCAGCCTGGGAAAACGCCCGTGACGGCAGTGACAGCGCGCGTTGCCAAGATGATATAATCTGCAGAAGTGACACGATATTTCAACTCTTTCCTTTGTATCTCGTGTGCACCAAATCAGCCATAACATTAAGACCACCGACAGGTGAAGTGAGTAACGCTGACTCTCTAGTTATTTCATTACAGTGGCGCGTGTCAGGGGTGTGGGATACATTAAGCAGCGAGTGAACAGTCTTGAACAGTTCTTGAAGTCGATGTGCTGGAAGCAGGAGCGCAGGGATCTGAGCCACTTTGACGAGTGACGTTCTGAACGATGGAGCGTCTCCAAAACGGGAGTTCTTGTGGAGTGTTCCAGGTGTGCAGTAGTTTGGACCTACCAAAAGTGATCCAACAAAGGACGACGGGGTCATGGGAACCCAAGGCTCACTGCTGCATGTGGGGAGTGAAGGCTCCGTCTGCTCCGGTCCCACAGAAGAGCTATTGTGGTGTAAAAAGTGACGCTGACTCTGATAGAAATGGGCCAGAACACACAGTTTCAGCAGCAGCAGGTGGGAAGAATAGAATCAGAATAGAAATTCAAACAAATCAGCTTCACCTTGATACCAAACATTTATTTCAATATGTATAAGACATATCATCCTCAATCAAAAAAACAAAGCAAAACCCCTAATGAGGCGAAAAACGTCCAGTTATCTGCAAAATCCCCCCCCCCAAAAAAAAACGTTCGTCACATTTTGACAACCTCGTTATTTCGAAAGTGAAAAGTTTGTCTTTATGGCACTCGAATGTATGTGCACCCTGTATCTGTTCTCGAAACAAATGCGGCGTCTTGTTTTGTAACGTACACTACCACGTTCTCTGGCAAAGTTACAAATATCTATATACAGTGGTACAAAGATTCCAGTGGTTACTCGGGTGACTGGACAGATCAAAGCGTAACTCAAGGTACCGACTATCACCATCAAAAGGCATCGTTTACGAAACCGAACCGATAAAAAAAAGAGAGAGGAGAGTACATACAGTATCAAATGACCATGCAGCCGTAAGATCAGGTTAAAGCCGTAATGTAAGGTACATTTATACTGTACAGTCAGCTATAAAACTCTAAAATCAAACAGCTCACTTATGATATAGTCTTTAAAGACGTACACGCCATCGAAAATATGTATATGTATAGCAATGTAATCTCATTTCTCATGAAACCAAAATAAATAAGGGACGTAAAAGCCATATATATATATATATATAAATTATACTGTACATCGACTAAATCCCACCCTGTTGAAGATTTTGGGGTTATTAATACATTCTGTTTTGGCCTTCAGTAAATGATATAACGCGACATTAGCAAGGATGTAAACAACGTGAGAAGGTTACGCACGTACGGTCTTGGCAGCTTCCTTCCATCCTAAACAAAGACCAAAGGTCAGGAACGCCTGGCCTTGAATGAGTTATTTCGACCAATCACATGCCTCCACTCGCTGTGCAGAGGATTGTTATTTCCCTGCATCATCGCAGCAGCTGCGACCAATAGAAATGCACCAATTACTCGTTTGAAATTGTTATTGTGTACGTTAACGGGCAGTGGTGGCCTACAGGTTAAGGCCTTGCCTTTGTGAATTGAAGGTCACAGGTTCAAGTCCTGACCTGGGTACCACTGAGGTACCCTAGGTACCATCCCACTACGCCCCTCTGCAGGTGATTCATATTTCGTTGTGCGCTTGAGTGTTTGCACAATAAGACGTTAGAAGCGAACGTTCTTGCCTCCTCCTGAAAAGTCAAGTCTTGGGAGATACTTGTTTTCTTTTGGACGGCGACGATATGCTAGTAAGTCAGGCCCCTTGTTTCTCAAGCCCGCGCTCGTCGTCTAACGTCCTACGCATTACACCGCTGCTAATGCACCTGAAGGAAACGTCTGAACGCTCCTGTTGACTTTGCACCATATGAAGAAGTCACTGTTACTGTATCTGCAGTAATCTACAGGGTATAGAATCAATAACCCGCTCGAAATCTGTCCGAGGCACTCTATGAACAGTGATGTAAATGGGCAGCGACTCTTCCGGAGACTCTGGGTTTTTTTGGAGCGTGACTCATTTTCCATGAGGCCTCCTGGAAATGTGGAAGAGGAGGAGGAAAAGAAGAACAGACGCAACAGCAACAGCACTGTAGCTATTCTGCCCAACGACGAAACGCGGTTTATGCTCAGAGCACGCAAGTAGATCAAGCCCGCCCAAAGAAAAACCAGTGTGTCTGAAGGTGATCTTCTCGTTTTGATGCCTAAAATCCTTTCTAGAACGTCATTGTCTCAGTGCCATTAAAGAACACTTTCTACTACCTAAATAAGAACAGCCCGTGTGCACATGGGGCAAGAAAACACCCCACCCGCCATGTCCTAGCATTTGGTAATTCCACTACGCGATTTGACTGCGACTACAATCTACAGTCATGTGCCCCTATAGTCATGTTCCCACTACTAAGCGGCCTATCTAAAGTATTAGCATTGCAACAGTTAGCAATTAGCAGTGCCGGTATAACGAGACCGAATAAAGCAGTTACATATTTATTAAAAATATATTTTCGCACAGGAAATGTGGTATGAAAGTAGTTGTTTTCAAAAGCACCCACACGTTTTCATCTGAGGCAACACACACGTTCATTAAAGATAATGGGAACTGGGGGAAAAAAAGAACAAAATAACGCCATCCAGGTAGTGTAGGCACTACAGCCGACAAAAGAAAATTGTAATAAAAATAGTAGTGATAGCAAAACAAAGTCAAACCACAGAATCACCGAGACCCAAAATAAAAAGGTAGAGTCATTTTTGTGCTTTCTCAATGTCACAGTATGGCAAAAAGAAGGAAAATGCGCAACGCTGCCTTACGCGGGTCAGAGGGAGCCAGCTGGCCGTCAGAATGGGGGGCAATGGAGATATCCAGTATCCACTCCCATCTGTCCCTATAGAGGACTGTGAGTACTAGAGCAAGGCCACTCCGGGAACAGAACAAAAGAAAAAAAACGCAGGAGGAGACAAAAAGCTCCGAGCTCACTCTTTGAAGGTCACAGTGGGAGGGGGAGTGGGGGAGGATTTGAAAAAGTGCGGCAGGTTCCTGGTGTTGTCCGGGCTGGGACCTCTGTCAGGCAGCAGGACCACGTTGACGTTGTTTTTGCGGCGCTGGAGGGTGGAGTCTCGGCTGGAGGCTATGGACAGCGTCTCGGAGGCGGCCTCGCTGCTCGTCTCCACCGGGGTGACGCGGATGGTGGTGATGCCTTGCTGATGGGGGTGGGGGTGGTGATGGTGGTGGAAGTGGGGATGATGATGGGGGGGGTTGCTCATGTCTGGCAGGCTGTGTTTGCCGTCGATGGAGCCGTAGCCGTCTCGGAGAGATTCGCAGCTTTCCGAATCCCGGTTGAGGTCGTTGAGCTCAAAGGACTGGCGTATGCTGCCTCGTTCTTGGGGGGGCTTCCACCTCCAGGAGCCGCCGCTGTCCATCTTTACTAGGGGCCTGTTTTCCGGGTGTGCGTCCACGTGCACAATGCCTGCGTTGGGCTCCTGGTCCATCAGGGCCTTGTAGCGGATGGATCCGGTGCAGCTAAGGGCGCTGCTTTCACTCTTAGGGCTTCCGTGCAGCATTCCCTGCTGCTTGGACATAGCGATCACCTGCATAATGCGTGGCTGACTGTTAGTCCGGCAGACGGTGCTCTTTTCTGCCACTTTCATCCATTTGGATCGCGCCGAACCGCCTCCACCATCGCTAGCCTCCCCGCTGTCCTCTTGGGGAGAAGAGCAGGCGTTTTCTTGCGTCTCCTCTGGGATGTGCACCAACTGAGAGGAGCCTGGCCGTGATTGGATGGACACTCTGGCTCCGCCTACCAACCCGCCACCACCATTATGGTTGTGATTGGCCAGTGGCACAGAGCTAGCTGCTAGCTTCATATACTGAGCTGGTGGGATGCAGGCGTCCATGCCCATGGCAGCTGGCTCAGAGCTGCAGCGGAGCTCCATGGAACGCTGGGGTGATCGACACGGATCGGCCTCCATCTCCATGGCCTGCAGAGAGAGCTTGCGGTTCTCGTTCTTGCTCTTCCATTGCGAGAGCAGCTGCTTGGAGCGTGTGGAGTCCATGGAGGCGTGGATGGAGGTGTGGCGCCGGGGGACGGGCTCCTCTGCAGCTATGGGGAAGGGCTGCCCAACACAGTCGAAACAATACCACATTGCATTAATACTTGCACATACATTCAGGTTACGGTTACACTCATTCATTCAGCAATTGCTCTTAACCAAAATGTTCAAACAATGGAAGAACCAGATAATCTTCAAGTGTCTATTCTCCTTTTTTAGACTGGAGACAAAGAGAGTCAGTCAGTTAATGGAAGCATAAAAAGAAAGGTACACAGCAACTGGACTGAAGGTTACATCCTCAGTGTTAAAGGTAAGACCTAGGGCAGTGGTGGCCTAGTGATAGACCCTTGTCCTTATGATCAGAAGGTTCCCTTGAGCAAGGTACCATCCTGCTACACTGCTTCCTGGGCACTTTTCATAGCTGCACGATGCAGCATGTGTGGATAGGTTAAATGCAGAGGTCACAATATGTTGTGGTGCACTTTGTGTGTGATGTGACTGAGTCAACTTTATTCCTATAGCGCTTTTTACAATTGACGGGTCCTAAGGAGCGAGCCTAAGGCATGGAAAAACTCCCTTGGCTGTAGGGAGAAACCTTGGGAGGAACCAGGTCGCAGAAAGGGGTAACGTTACTCCCCTGGTCGACACCATATAGCAATAACAAACAAAAGAAAAGAGCTAAACATATCAGCTTAACTTCGATCGCTAGAAACATATCTAGCATAATGTATCTGTGACAGCTGAACTAGTCTGGACTAGTTACCTGGGGGCCCAGTGATGGATGATCTGGTTGTAGAAGACAAGGGGCCGCAGTTCCCGGTGTACAGGTTCCACAATGGCTTTTGATCAATTAGGAGAAACATAGGGCTGTTCATTGAGTGTGTTCACAATGACAAATAGTCACATTCACATTTAATGAAAACTGTAGCTAGATCAAGTGTAGCTAGCATTAAGGTTCTTGACATCTAACGCTTCTGTTTCTGCACAGAAAGGCACCCGTGGCTTACCCGAGGATCAAACCCAGGACCTTCTCCGCACCACCGTGCCGTCTAGGCAGAAAAATAGCTGTTTTCTTCTTAGACAAGTGTCAATAACCTTAACACCAGCTTTGTACCAACCAAGGCTTTAAGCACAATGGGTCTTACCATTATCATCCTGGATATGACCTTCAGTTCAGTTGCTGTCACTACTTTGTGTCTGCTGAGGCATCTTTGAAGACCCGTTTGCACATTTTTGATGACACTTGATGATACACTCATAAAATTGTAACGTTGTCACAGCACCAAACCGAACTGCCAGAAACGTCAATTATGTTCATATGGTATCAGTGAACGGCAGGTAACAACGGATTTCCCGAGCTGACCGTTCATATTCGTGCCTTTCTCAATCTTTCGATTCAACTTGTGATAAACTTGGAAAAATTCGGGACGAGTCAGGTCACGAGTCAGTTTACACAAGATCAAGTCACGTCTCACAAGAATTAAATTTTGATTCAAAATCGAGTCATGAGTCAGTTAAGGTGGAGCTGAATCCAGTCATGAGTCAGTAAAGGTAATCCCTGATCGAGTCATGAGTCAAGTCAGCATGCGACTTGAGTGCAACTCGTGTTGAGTTGTAAGTCAAGTTAACGTGCAGCTAAACTGCGATTCAAGTTCGAGTTGCTCTTAACTGATTCTTGACTGCAAATCGGTTGTGACTCAAGCTGCATGTTGACTCGACTCAGACTGGAGTCACAACCGATTTGCATCTTGACCTGACACACAACTTTTTTACCTATAACGACTTACCTTTACTGACTTGCTCTTCACTGATTCTTGACTCGAGTCAGTAAAGGTAAATCCTAATGGGGGTCAAGTCGATATTCAGCTCGACTTGGACTCAAGTCGCACTCTAGTTGCATGTTGACTTGACTCACACCTTGATAAGGACTTTGACTCGGCCTTGCTCTCAACTGATTCCTGACTAAGGTCAGTAAAAGCGAGACCTAATCGAGTCATGAGTCAAGTCATCATGCAACTTGACTGGAACTGGAGTCGCACTCCAGTTGCATGTTGACTCGACTCAGACTTGCTCTTAACTGATTCTCGAGGTCCAAATCGAGCTGCGAGTCAAGTCAACATGCAATTCAAGTCAGTTCAGCTTTTTTCACTCTTTCACAAGGCAGTGTCACAGGGATGCTTACTGTGGAGTGGACCCGGGGCAACGTGTTGCTGAAGGTCACCAGGCTGTCCTTGCAGATTGGGCTGGGGGGTGTTATACACTCCACCTCAGTGCTAGCCCTCTTCAGGCTGGTCAGGGAATCGCTGTGGCGCTGTGGCCCGCGCAGCAGGATGCTCTCAGAGCGGGCTGACGTGGGCCGCTCCCTCACGCTCAGGCTCTTGGGCTGCAGGAGGCGTGGATGGTCTGAGGTGAGGTTGGGCAGGGGTCGCAGGGGCTCGCGGAGGGCCGGTGGGGGCATGATGGGCTGCGGCTGGGCCGGGAGCTGCATGGGTGGAGGCTGGGGCTGAAGAGCCTGCGGGGGGCGCAGATGAGGAAGTTGAAAATGGTGATGGTGCTGCCGGAGCGACGTGTCCTCACTGGGTTTGAAATTCCCCACAGCATAAAGACCCTGAAACACAAGCACAAAAAGCCACAGCACTTTATCTCCAGTCCCAGCCCTGGGGATGCGAAGCACTTTTCCTCCAATCTAACACCATCTATTTTCACTCATCAGCTCATTATCAAGTCATTCATGGGATGGACCAGCATCAGAGCAGTGAAAACAAAACGCTATCTCCAAAACCAGGACTGGGAAAGCAAAGCCTGCAATGGAATCACAATGTGACATTAGAGGAACAGTTTGGACCAAAAATCGAATGTACGGTTTTACAGATGTAGTTAATCCACCAAGACATGTTTGGGGTCCAAATATTGTTTCATTAGTTTAGCACTGAAGCTACAAGTCCAGTGTTGCAAACAAACACATCCATCTCTTCGTTAAGGAGGCACACACATGTGTGGGACAGTACCTTGCTCAAGGGATCCTCAGTGATACCTGGGCTGGGACTCGAACTTGCAACCTTCTGATCACAAGGGCAAGTGCCTGACCATTAGGCACCACTGCCTAGGACACAATAGCGAGTATAGCAGTACTTTACTGCCACAGGCATCATTTCAGAAAACTAAGTTAAGACGGTTGGTGGTTGTTTTGTTCATTTTTATGTCTCAATGTAAGTCAAACTGTATCCTAAACCACCTTAAGAAAAAGCTGTGGCTGCACGAGCAGCAGGTTCCGCTTCCTCACCAAACACCCATCTGGTTTAAACACACCATTATAATAGCTCCACCATAGCTCCGCCCCTGCCTTTTAAAGGGGAGGTGACGATCCAT
Organism: Arnoldichthys spilopterus; assembly: GCA_037974385.1. Lineage (NCBI taxonomy): Eukaryota > Metazoa > Chordata > Actinopteri > Characiformes > Lepidarchidae > Arnoldichthys > Arnoldichthys spilopterus. The sequence goes on along the minus strand of JBBPDA010000001.1, from coordinate 18,837,175 downwards.
TCTGATTGTTTTTTTGCATGTTACGCCCAAAACACAACTCAGAAAAATCAAGAGAGTTAGGATGACCTTTAAGGGCCTTGCGCTGTAGCAAAGTCCACCATCAAAATAGCAAAACGGATCTGTTACGGAAATGTTAACTGCACCTTGCTTTTACACTTTGCATTAGATAGAGCATCCAACATTTGGTCTTGTTCAGGTCTTAGGTCTTAATTGAAATAATTAAAATTTGCACACCAAGCACATAAAGGCAGATCAACTACTGGGTTAAGTGTAAACTTGTGTAAATTAGATTTTTTCGCAGAATTGTAATTAGCTGAGGTGCTAATCTCATACCAAGAACCTCAAACCAACTCTGAAGCATGGTGGTGGAAATATTATGGCGTGAGGTTGCTTTGCTGCCTCAGGGACTGGGCATCTTTCTGGCACTGACATCATATCAAAGAGTGTTTAAAGCTAATGTGAGGCCTTCCAAAGGTTGAAGTTGAACCAGAGATGGACCTTTTAACAGGATAATGATCCTAAGCACAATAGCAAATTCACCAAGGGACAGCTTGAAAAAAAGACATGGAGGGCTATGGAATAGCAAAGTCAAAGTTTAGCCTTAAATCCCATTTGAAAAGATTGCAGAGAGAACGTGTAGTGAATCTGTGCTTTGCATTAGTGCATGTTTTACAGCCAGTGAGCATCAAACCTCTCCGTACTTTCTGCTGTAGACTAGCACACATTTATCCACAGCGAAGGGCCGAAAGCAGCACCATGCACAGTCTTTATCTCCAGGCTCGGCGGAGAGTTGTAAAGATCAGGTTTACTCAGATCAGCATGTTGGAGATCTGAGAGCAGCAACAGGGCCCAGGGAACAGCTCCACCAGGCAGAGAGCGAAAAAACACACGGAGGAGTGTGTGGGAGGACGGCAGGAAAACAGCCACGTGGGATTTGCATAGAGGCTATTTATAACCCCATTAAACACAGCATTGTCTCATCACTCTGCACAAAACCTCCCCAGTTCCTCCTCACCAACTCTGGGCTCAGCAGAAATATGCTCAGCCTTGACAGACCACCTAAAAGTCCACCAGGATATCACACACGTGTCATTTGGAGAGACACAGTTCACCCACAAATTTGAACATGGAGCGTGAATAAAGAATGGTACCAAAACATCCTACAGCACCTTCTCCCAATGATACAAGAACTGGTCGGTGAAGATCACCCTTTCCCTCAGGATGGAGCGCAGTGCCATAAGGCAAACATGATAACTAAGTTGGTCGGGGAACAAAACATCAAAATATTGGGTCCATGGCCAGGAAACTCTGCAGACCTTAATCCCATTGAGAACTTGTGGTCAATCCTCAAGAGGCGGGTGGACAAACAAAAACGTACAAATTCTGACACACTCCAAGCATTGATTATGGAAGGATGGTCTGGTGTCAGTCAGGACAACAAAAGTTGACCGACAAGCTGGAAGGGGCGAATTGCAGAGGTCTTGAAGAACAAGGGCCAACACTGCAAATATTGGCTCAGCATAAATGTAATGTGTCAATAAAAGCCTTTGAAATGCTTGTAATAATACTTCAGTTACCATAGAAATGCCTGACAAAAAAAACCACTGAAGCAGCAAAACTTTGTGAAAACCAAAACTTTAGGCCATGACTATCTTAATTATTTATACAGAATTACACAGGATATAGGTAATAAGCCTAAACGAGGCAAACACAAAAGATATTCTTTGATAAAGACAGATTGCTCTGACTCTGAATGCCTCTGAAGGCCAAGTCCATGCGGGCGTTCAACTCTTGGATAAGTGATTGCGCTCTGAGCGTGGTTGGCGTTTTGTAGCAGCGTTGGACTTTTACTTTAATATGACGCTACATTCGCCTTCTTTTCCTTCTGTTAAACGCTGACCTGCAGTCCAGACTGTAGTACTGTGTGTGACCTGTGGGGGCAGTAATCAGTGTGTTTAATCTGTGGGGTTTGAGCTTCATCCTTCACTGTAGTAGTGAATATTGAACAGTGTCTTTATTAGACCTGAACCTCAATGTTGTTGTTTTAAAAATCCTCCTGATACGTCGAAAATATCATCGCCGCTACTGAGATCACACTCTAACTAAAGGATCATGGGAAGGCTGTAGTCCTCCAGAGCTAAACAAGTGGCATATAAATGCAATGAAGATGTTTTTCTTCAGGATTTTTGTAGAAACTGATGCCAAGAAAAAGCTGCATGCAACTTTTTTTTTTTTACGCCATCCGAACGCGCAGCCGACCGAACGCGAGTCCCGAAAGACAGTGTGGACAGACCGATGGACAGAAAAATGCTTGATTCAGACATCTGTGTGGACAGGGCCTAACTCACCAGGTAGATAGCGATGCCTCCGCCGATGAGAAAGCCGCAGTAGACGTCAATAGCGTGGTTCTTGAACTGGATAATGCGTGTCAGACCGCAGATGACTCCACACATGATGAAGGAGAAGACCAGCAGGGGCTTGAGCAGCTTGGAGGAGTCGGTCAGAGTGGCGTTGAAATACATCTGAGGATGGAAAGCCCCCCCACTGTACAGTTAATGCTTTCATCCTCTCTTCAGCACAGCATTCGACTCAATATTCTTTTTTTAATCTCATGCCTTCGTGTATTGCAGTAACCTTATGAAAATTTCACAAAATTGACCTCGATGTAATGTTCTCAATGCAATTTCTCCTTTGTCTCAGTCTCAGTGGGCAGTGGTGGCGTAGTGGTTAGGACCTTGCCCTTGTAAACAGGAGGTTCAAGTACCAGCTGAGGTACCACTGAGGTTCCCTTGAGCAATGTTGTCTTGCTACACTGCTCCCCGGGTGCTGCTGATAGCTGCTCACTGCTCTGTTGTGGTGCAGTCTGTGTGTGATTGAGTGTGTTCACACTGACAAGTAGTCACTTTCACGCCACACTGCTTGGGGTATGGGACTGGACAGGGGGTTGCAGTGACCCCCAGTAGTTTCAGACACAAGGCAGGTGTATTAGTCCACTACTAAGTACAAGGGCTCGGTTTTGCACCAGCAGATGAGCAAGTCATGAGCAAAGTGGTTTTACTAGTGTAACAACAGTGCATTCCTCTGTTACACTCCATGTGCGCGTTTTAAAAATAACAAATGATGTGTGTGTGTGTTTCCCGCTCATAGGAGTAATGATTTTTAAATGAGGCGAGGCAGGGCGGTGTACTGTGGGCACGTTGCAATTCAAAGGCAGTGTAACGACATTGCACAAATGGCGTCTAAAGTCATCGGCGCATTATTAAAGCGGCGAGTGTTAGTGACGTGCAGATGCGCGACGCACGTTACAGACACAGGTTCATGCTGGAACTGCACCGATGACACTGAAAGGCTCCGGTGGAACAGAGCTGCTCCTGTAAATGATGCGCTCACACATTTTCACCTCGTGCACGAACAGCAGGTTCCGCCTCCTCACCCAACACCCATCTGGTTTAAACACACCGTTATAATAGCGATCCACCATAGCTCCGCCCCCTGCCTTTTAAAGGGGAGGTGACGGGCCATTCTGATTGGTTTATTGCATGATACAAAATGTATCTTGTGCCATCAAAATAGTAAAATGGATTGGGACACACCCATACAGGTTAGTTGTGCCTAGTGCTTCACACTTTGGCACTAAATCGACTTGCCCTGCCTCGTCCTTATTTAAAAAGCACCACTCCTACAAACTGGAAACACACACACCATATGTTGTTTTGAAAACGTGTGTATGGAGTGAAATAGTGGAACAAGCTGTAATGAAACTAGCAAAACGACTTTGTGCTGCACTCTCCACTGGAGTAAAATAGGGCCCAGTGATTCACTGCAGTCAGTGTTATCCATGATGTGTAAGGTCACGCCATGTGTAATACTGTAAACCGTGGTTAGGGGGCAGTGTAATCATTTAATAATGTAATAATTAACAACAATATTCTAAATCCTCACAGGTGAATTTATGCACCTCTCACTGCACTAACTGCACTATAACAAAAGGATGCAGATAATAACAGACCTCCTACAGGATTAGGATTCTGAGTTAGAATTAAAAAAATGAAGTGAAAATGACTATTTGTCATTGTGAACACACTCAATAAGGCACAATGAAACGTGACCTCTGCACTTAACCCATCACACATACACACGTGGCTATAAAAGGCTCCCCAAGGGTTCCTCAGTTGTGCCAGGACTGCAACCTTCTGTTTACAAGGGCAAGGTCCTAACCACTAGGCCTCCACTGACCACATGCTGTGCTGGGCCTTTTTAATCTCCAGCAGGACGATAAGCATGACTAAATCTGACCTTTCAACCTTTTAACTTCATCGGTAAAGTTTCATAGCAGAATTGTGAGTTTAGCTTGAGTTGCCTAAGGGACACATTCAGCTCACTGTGTATTTATAAGGAAGCAGAAGTGCGATGAATCACAACACAGAATCAAAGGGGAGAATGTTTCGGCGAGTTCTGATCAAGGCTGACGTAATGAGAGCACACAGAGTGAAGGTGAACGCGTGAGCTGTTCCGTGTACAAGTCAAGTAGATTACTTACAGAGATATACACCGCAGCAAAGGCAGCCAGGGTGGCATGCTGGGATGGAAAGGACTTCCTGCAACAACAACAACACACTCTTACATTCCGCTCAACCGAGGAATCCTCACAACATGTCCTACGAGATTAGAGCAGGGACAGCATCCAACACAGTGGACAGATAACCAGCAAGATTAGCTGAGCAGGTTCGATAGATAGATAGATAGATAGATAGATAGATAGATAGATAGATAGATAGATAGATAGATAGATAGATAGATAGA
>JBBPDA010000001.1:18750265-18761592 GCA_037974385.1 Arnoldichthys spilopterus | reverse complement strand
TGGGGGGCAGTAATCAGACAGTCCAGACTGTAATTCTGTGTGTTTACCTGTGGGAGGCAGTAATCAGACAGTCCAGAGTGTTTTAAATCTGTGGGGTTTAAGCTTCATGCTGCACTGTAGTAGTGAATATGGATCAGTGTCTTTATTTAGACCTAAACCTCGACGTTGTCATGTTAAAAATCCTCCTGATACGGCGAAAACATCGTCGCCGCTACTGGGATCAGACTCTGACTGGAGTATCATGGGATAGATACGGTCCTCCAGAGCTAAACTAATGGCATGCAGACGCAACAAAGACATTTTCTTTGTGCTTATCAGGAATCGAAGCCTGTGTGGACGATTTGATTTGCTCCAACATGCAGAAAAACAGTCTGTGTTAAATTTGCAATCCCCTGATATGTCAGAAAAACGTATTTCGTGTGGACAGGGCCTTCATTTAGGTGAATTTTCAGGTGTAAAATTGAGGATAAATCAAATTTTTTTTCCACTTTAACCTCAGGTTGGAGGCGTCTGATGCTCTCCGCTGATGGTTTCTAACGCAGGCTTTGAGAAACTGTCCCACCTGGCAGCACAGACACGGACAACCCCAAACCACTTTCACCTTAAGAGCGCGTTTATGTTAAAAAAAATAGAGGGAAAAGAAAAGCAGGAGGGGAAAAAAAGCCCAAAATAGGACATTTCCCTGTCCTAGCCTCTTTCACCGGCATCAAATGTTGTTCCAAACGTTATTTACAGAGGTTTTGTGGGGAGGCTGCACAAAAGAGAGCGAGAGAGAGAAAAGAGGGAATGCTTTTTTTCTTCTCTTTTCTCTGTGGCTGACACTGTCACAGGAGGCAGCCTGTTAAATGTAGGAAAGTGTTTGGTTTGTTTCTCTCTCTCTCTCTCTATCTCTCTCTCTCTCTCTCTCTCTCTCTCTCTCTGTCTCTCTGCCACACAGCCTCTGTGTGTGTGTCATCGCCGTTTGAACTTCTGCCTTGCGGATCAAAGGCTGCAGAAAGGAGCGCAGGTTGTTTAAAACCAGTGATGTGTCGAAACACACACGCACACACACACACACACACACACACGCACACACACACACACACAGTGTGTGAAGAGCTGTTGGAGCTGCACCGACGGCACCGTGCGGCTCCACGATAAGCGTGAGAGGTAAGTGGGCGAGGTGAGATAGGACGGTTGTCAGGCGTCCTACAAATGAGAGCGGATCGAGAGGAATCCCTCCGTCAAACGGCATCTAAACATAGCCGCACACGCTGTTTTTTTTACCCCCCACACTCTGTCAAACACAAAGATATCGATCCACACGAAGGGACGCCACCAGGTGTCTGTTACTGTAACAGAAAATCCCAGAGAACTGGGCCGATTTTCCCAAAAAAGTGGTAAATCGAGCCTCCTCTCGCTTGGGTAAGCCTGAGGACTGAGGCCGCGGTAAACGCAGTAATTGCAGGGCAGTGGAGGCCTAGTGGTGAGGACATTGCCCTTGTGAACTGAAGGTCGCTGATTCAAGTCCCCGGGCACCACCGAGGTTCCCTTGAGTAAGGTATCGTCCCGCTACACTGCTTTGTACATTTTACTATGAACACTATGAATCTTATACTGAACACTACGAATTTTACTATGAACACTATGAATCTTATACTGAACACTATGAATTTTACATTAAACACAATGAAATGTACGTTGCACATTATAAATCTTGGTGTAAAACATAAATCTTGCATCAACACTGTGGGTCTCACTTTAGACGCTGTTAATCTGATTATGAACTTTTGGTGTCAACACTACCACTCTTGCCTTGAAGCTTATGAACGTATTCAGTGTCGTTTTTCTTCTTTTGTGGACCAACAAACAGCAGAAATGGTTTCTCTCTTTCAGAACAACGATGGTATGAGCTCAGCACAGTGTGTACAGTATGAGCAGTTAGTGTTATATGAACACTACGATTCTGAGCTTTATGTGCTTTATACGAGCGCTGTAAAATCGGCTATGTCTATGTGAGCGCCTGTATATAAAGGGTATGGATGTGAGCGTACAGCTGTGCTTGATTATACATTATAATGATATTCTGACCCCTGCTGATTCCAGAGGATTCCACATGCCTGTGATCAGGGGAGCGCCCCAGGCTTATCAGCACTCTACACAGGCCCTAAAATAAATATTAGATTTGAAAAATATAGAAGTATATGACTCTAAGAGAGAGAAGGATACACTGAGGAAAAGCTGTGTGTTTGCGTCTGCATGGAAGAGCGAACATGTAATAATATTAATACAATATAAACGAACCTATATTTACCATAAATACTATGAGTGTAAATTTGTATGACTAATGTACGGGTCTGTGCCATCAGCTCCTGGATGCTCAGCTTTACCTAATGATGTGATTACGTCACGGTGAATAATGCAGGACGATATTCTGGGCAAAACACATAGAACACATGTTCTAACACCCACTCGTGCATACGCAGGCACATGCACAGCCGCTCACAACACACAAACGATTTTGCTTCATAGATGAAGTAGTGAGGTAGTGAGGTAGTGAGGTAGTGAGGCAGTTCAGAGTGTAATATGAGAAGTATACAAGGGCATAAGATGAGGTTGAGAATAGAAGAGAAGAGAAGAGAAGAGAAGAGAAGAGAAGAGAAGAGAAGAGAAGAGAAGAGGGAAAAAGAAGACAGGAGAGGAGGGAAGAAGCAAAGAGAAGAAAAGAAACAAAGAGAAGAAAAGAAACAAAGAGAAGAAAAGAGAAGAGAAGAGAAGAGAAGAGAAGAGAACACAAGAGAAGACAAGAGAAGACCGGAGACAGGAGAAGAGTGAAGAGAGGAGAAGAGTGAAGAGAAGAGAGGAGAAGAGAAGAGGTGAGAGGAGAAAAGAGAAAAGAAAGGAGAAGAGAAGAGTAGAGAAAAGAAAAGGAGAAGAGAAGAGAGGAGAAAAGAAGAAGAGAGAAGAGAAAAGAAGAGAAGAGAAGAGCAGAGAAGAGAAGAGAAGAAGAGAGGAGAAGAAGAAAGAGAGAAGAGAAGAGAAGAGGTGAGAGGAGAAAAGGATAGGAGAAGAGAAGAGAGGAGGAAAGAAGAACAGAGAAGAGAAGAGAAGAGAAGAGATGAGAAGAGAAGAGAAGAGAAGAGAGGAGAAGAGAAGAGAAGAGAGGAAAAGAAGAAAGAGAGAAGAGAAAAAAAGAGATGAGAAGAGAAGAGAAGAGATGAGAAGAGAAGAGAGGAGAAGAGAAGAGAAGAAGAGAAGAGAGGAAAAGAAGAAAAAGAGAAGAGAAGAGATGAGAAGAGAAGAGAAGAGAAGAGAAGAGAAGAGAAGAGAAGAGAAGAGAAGAGAAGAGAAGAGAAGAGAAGAGAAGAGAGGAGAGAAAGGAAGGTTGGCAGAAGGAGTGAAGTAAGCAGTGCTGAATGTAAGGTGAAGTGACCTACTTCTAAGTGTGAACGCAGTGGTGCTGATGTGTTAACAGGCATCAAGGACAGTGTCTGAGACTGTAAGGAAATGGCCAGTGATGCATTGGAAGTGGCCTTCAGTAAGAACAAGTTACTCTCCTCTCTCTCTCCTCTTTCCTCTCTCTCTCCTCTTTCCTCTCTCTCTCTCCTCTCTCCTACAGAATGGAGGGGAACCTTTAGAAAAGCCAAGGGCAAATTTCACAGAACACACAGAAGTGAAACATGAAAACGCAGCAGAAACGACACAGATGATCAGCCTAAGTCTGAATAAAGGCAGCTGTAGAAAACACTAATGAAAGGCTAAACCCATTCATTCCCATCTGTGTCCTCACACGCTGGTACCACAGCCTCTGAAAACAAGCAGCGGGAGAAATAAAGTAAAATTGTGCAGAAAACTCGTTTGCAATATAACATAAATGCATTTATGGCACATGCAGTACTATTAGATATTTTATGAATTTAGGCACTCATGTTGCTCATTGATAGGTATGGGGTATTAGGGTATTGACAGCTCTCACATTTGAACCTAAATCTCATTGAAACAGACACCTGTTTGATCGAGGCCTATTAAAAAAAACTATGGTGTTGTTGAATAAAAACTTAAACATTATTGTATAAAATTAACAGAAAAAAACACAAATAAATCTGCCTTTTACTTGGTGCGGCTCACAGTGCAACATTTTATTTAGCCAAGCTGTCTGTCGAAATATTATTGTTATTATTATTATTATTATTGCATTCCTGTATTTCTAAGAATATATTTATTTATATATTTATATTTTTGCTTTTACTTGTTTTCAAATACCTTTTTTTAATTAAAGTCTCAATACTGTTTTAAAAAGATATATATATACATTACTGTGGATACATCTTGAGAAAATAATGTTTAAAGCTGTAACTGAGCAGTGTTTTCTTTCAAAAAAAAACAACATTTATATGAAAATTAACACAAATAACATTAAAACAGAAAACAGGGATTTTGTATCAGTGTGTTGAGCTTCACCATTCCCAGTTCTCTACTAGTGGAGCCCAGTGTTACTGTAGTTCCCATCAAATCACTGCTTTGGGTTCAATCAGTCCTTCATTAGATGAAACCAGGTGCTGATGGAGCTTCACACACGTCCATGCAGTGACTGGAGACATGGAGGAGAAACCTGGAGCCGAACCTGTGTCTTCTACCAGCTAATTAATTACTGTTCACACACAGCAGCTCATCCTCATTCTCTTCACTGCTGCACTGTTTCACTGCACTGACTCTAATGTTCATGTGTGTTTCTGCTGCTTAGAGAAATGGCTTTAACTACTAAAACAGGGGGCAAGGCTTTTGCACAGTACTGTATTATGTATATATGTCTCTATGTTTTTTTGTGTGTATAAAGCACTTTAAGCACCATTGTAAATGTATAAATAATAATCAAATAAAGTTAATTATTATTGTTATTATCTACACTTCGATTATTTATTATATATTATATTGTTTAAAAATTTTATAAATGTTTCTAAATATTATATTATTTACTTATTTATTTGTTGATTTATTCAGTTGTCTATTTATTTATTTATCTGTTTATTTATTTATCTGTTTATTTATTTATTTTAATTATTAGCCACTTGTTAAAATGAAGGTTTCCTAAACCGTTTAGGTTTCATTGTCAGTAGAATAGGCACTAAACTGCATTTTCTTGTTCTGCTGGTGGCCCCATCCATAACACATCCTCAGCATCTTCACTTAGGGAACATTGCGGCCGCATGCTTTTCATTGACTCCACGCTGCTTTTATTTTCCTGCCTGAAACAGTCACGGACGTCCATCAGTGCTGAGAGCGTGAGTGCAGCGTCCTTTAAAGCTCATTTAGGTCATGGTCCTAAAAACCAGAAACGTTCTTCACACTCACACGTCTCACTTACAGAAGGGATCCACTAATGAGCCACATCCACTGAAAGGCTCTTCATCACAATGGCCCTCATTCACCAGCACCATCCTCTGTTCTCTCTGCAAAGCCTTACCGGCACCTTGACACCTTCCCTATCAATATTCATTGTGTAGGTCTCAGAATTTGAGGAAAAGTGTCGCTGCAAAGTTGTAAGGCTTTAGTAATCGAACCGTATGAAATACTTGACGGCTTCAGTTGCCTGGGTGTTGCCAGCCCGTGTCTATAATCTCCAGAGCCCAAACGTCTTGGCTAGAAATGTTAATTATGTGTCTTATAGGAAAAGAGAGGAATGACATTCTGAAGGGTCTTGGGCTTTTGGGTAAATATTTTCTAAATAGGTGAAATATCAGGGCACAACACGGTGGCCGAGAGTGTAAGGGATAGTGCCCCGCCGGGCCAGCAGGGGGCAGTTGAGAGCAGCTAGTGGAGCTCACGCCTGCTTCTCAGTGGTGCCAGCTTAGCGACAGTCAACTTAGCTATTTCTAACGAATTTTCAGAGCCGTAACGACTTTTTTTTTTAAAGCACCTAGCGACAATTCTTGCGACATTTTTGATGAGCCTGAGCTACTTCCTGTACAACTTTGTGGTCAATACTCCCTGCAGATCAGCCTTGAGCAACAACAAACCATGTCCGTATTGGGTATTGAGGAGAAAGCGAAGACCACAACGTGATTTTTTTGGCAGAACGCCAACCTGGTGTGATGTCATTTATATGCAAATTACCAATCACAACGGCCTGTTACCTCCCCTTTAAAAGGCAGGGGCGGAGCTATGGTGGAGCTATTATAATACTGTGTTTAAACCAGATGGGTGTTCTGTGAGGAAGCAGAACCTGCTGCTCGTGCACAAGGTGAAAATGTGTGAGTGCATCATTTACAGGAGCAGCTCTGTTCCACTGGAGCCTTTTAGTGTCATTAGTGCACTTCCAGCATGAACCTGTGTCTGTAATGAGTGTCACGCACCTGCACATGATTAACACTCGCCGCTTACATATGGTTTAATAATGCGCTGCCGACTTTAGATGCCGTTTTTGGTCAAAAGCGCAATGTTGTTACACTGCCTTAATGTGGCACCCTGCCTCGCCTTAGTTAAACAGCACCACTCCTATGAGCAGGAAATGCACACAACAACATTTATCTTGAAAAACGTGCACATGGAGTGATTTCCGACAGCATTAAAAGAGTAAAACCACTTTGTGTTGGACTTTCCGCATGTAAACTGTGATTATTGGACTGATGTGAATTGAGGCTGCAGTTCATTTACTTTACAGTGTATTCTGGTACAGATTACCTGGTTACTTGTTAAAACATCTCATATGCAACATAATCCATAGGATCACTGCATTGACAGTGTAATCTGATTACTGATCTTTATGAAAGTTGTGTAGTTAAACAAGAAGACCGAATTCCTCATCCTTCCCGCCAGCCCAACAACACACCATGACATCTCCATCCAGCTTGGCTCATCGGTCATCACTACGACCAGTGATGCAAAGTGTCTTGGAGTGATCATCGACGACCAGCTGACCTTCAAGGACCACATCGCATCAATCTCATGGACTGTACAACATCTGCAAGATCAGGCCACACCTTCCAAAATATGCCATTCAGCTTCTAGTCCAGGCCCTGGTGATGACTGGTCTCGACTACTCACTATAGTGATGTTCCACTTAGTTTTTATTGTAGCGCTCGCCGTCTGCATTTTACAACTAAGAGGAACGTGTTGGATTCTTTGTAGCACTAACTTTAGTGTTCCTGTGCAGCTCTAATGCTTGATTGTTTCCTGTGTCTGGGAAGCACTTTGGATAAAAGCCATATGAATAAATGTAAATGTACTGTAAATAAAAAGAAAATAAAAAGCAGCTTGAAAACTTTCTGACTGAGAAGCCTCTTTGTGCTGGGAGTCTTCAGTGTCCTCTGGGGTCACACATTTAATCGTCTTATTAAAATTGTACCATAACCAATCACTCTTCTCTTTTCCTTCAAGTTTGAACTAAAGTAACTAACTTAACATCTCCAGCACCGCCATGCTGAACACAGGTGCCCCCCAGGGCTGTGTGCTCAGCCCTCTACTGTTCATGCTGCTGACCCATGACTGTGCAGCAATGCACAGCTCAAACCATATAATCAGTTTCGCTGATGACACAACTGTGGTGGGTTTGATCAGCTGGAATGATGAGGCACCGTACAGAAAGGAGGTGAAACGGTTGATGGACTGGTGCAGAGCCAACAATCTTTCTCTGAACATGGAGAAAACAAAAGAGATAGTTGTTGACTTCAGGAGGGCACAACTTGATCACTTAGCATCGGCGGCTCCTCAGTGGAGACTGTCCAGAGCACCAAGTTCCTTGGTGTTCACATCACAGAGAACCTCACGTGGACCTTTAACACCAGCTCCATCACCAAGAAAGCTCAGCAGCGTCTCTACTTCCTGCGGAGACTGAGAAGAGCGCCTCACCATGTTCTACAGAGGGACCATAGAGAGCATTCTCTGCAGCTGCATCACAGCCTGATATGGAAATTGCAATATTTCAGACCACAAGACCCTGCAGAGGGTTGTGAGAACAGCTGAAAAGATCATTGGAGTCTCTCTCCCCTCTGTCACAGACATTTACCTCACACGCTGCATCTCCATCAGGAAAAAGGTTCCGTAGCATACAGGCCTCCACTACCAGAATAGGAAACAGTTTCTTCCCTCAGGCCGTCAGACTCCTCAAGCAGAACTGACAGCATAAAAATACATACACACACATCACCAACCCCCTCAGACAATTCAGACTTTAACAACCAGTTAAAATACTCTTTTCTCATACTACACATTCTGTGTAAAATATGACATACTCTGTCACGGTTTCTTATGCTGCTACAAACTGCATTGCACATATTTATTTTTTTGCACATATTTATTTTTATTGCACATATTTATTGTTATTGACAATTTTGTTATTGTCAACTTTCTTTATTCTGCATATTTACACATCTCTCCTGCTCCTCTGTCAATTGCACTAAACATTGTCTTGTCTTGTATTTCTTGTTTAGTTTTAGTTTAGTTGTTTAGTTTAGCTTAGATTAATTTAGTTGTATTGTTGCTCTTGTGTTCTGTCCTGTTTGCACTGCTCCGTTCTTTTCTGCTTTTGTGTTGCACCATGGTCCTGGAGGAACTTTGTTTTGTTTTTACTGTGTACTGTGTATATGGTAGAAATGACAATAAAACCTACTACTGCTACTACTACTAAAGACTGATCGTTTCAATCAGCACTTTTCTGCTTTTCACTTATTTCACTCAATTATTATTATTTTTTTTTTTGATAAACCACTTTGGGATTATGAACAATGTTCCATTTAATTATTATAACTATTTTAAATGATTATTATTTTTTATTATTGTTATTAAATTATATATTAACTAAACATAAATTAAATAAAAAAATATTATTTCACTTATATTTATTTAAAGATTTGTATCACTACACACCATTTTACAGTCTTACAGCTTATTAATGGGATTTTTTAAAGTATATATTAAATACAAAAATATGAAATGAAATTATAATATATTAGTTTTATTATAATTATTTTACAGCTTATCTCTGCAACCAATTTTACAGCCTTGCAGCCTTTTTGCATGAAGATGTTCATGAACTTTCTTGTATAAGTGATTTCTCCTAGCAAAAGAACACACCTGGGTTTTTCCCTTTTAATGGCTACAGCACTAAACGAGGTCAGGGAGCTGAAGATATTTTTTGCAGAACATAATCATGAATGTACCTGCACTTTACCTCACACTGTTTAGACCATTTCACTTTCAGCTCTGTAATTAGGAACCCCGCCCCCACACAGCATTAAAAAAATCTTAAAAACCTAAGTACATTAAGCTAAATAGGGAGCTAATTTACTTTAATGAGCTTTAAAACATAAATATAACGTGCCATAATATAAATATTTACATGTAACTGTTGGGACTGTGACTCCTTTCAACTTTGACCTTTGATACTCAACTTTGTTTGTCGATGTACCGGCAAACTCCGCCATCCTGCGCTGGGATTGGCTAGTAGTAAGCCTCCCGCCCTCCGATTGGTCTCATGTCGTGCCTAAGGGCGCAGAACAGGTGGGAAACACTATAACAGCATGTTCTAGAGTCTGCACGGTGACTGGTTCTCAGTGAGAAAAGCGACATCTGAACGGAACGTGGGACACGGAAACATGGCACGGCTGCTCAGCAGAGACCTCCCCGACATCGAGGTAAAGAGACACGAACACACCGCTGCTGTAGTTTGTGTGTTTTTCTTCAGATGTTACAGCGGGAGCAGTGAAAACTGGTGTAACTGACTCTAAAACCTCAGGAGTCGAGATCTCATTCAAGTCAAGTCAAGTAGGCCTTTTATTGTCATTTCAACCATATACAGTCAGCACAGTACACAGTGAACCTACACAACGTTCTTAAAGATCCACAGAAACTACACATATGACAACATAATGTGCAGTATGTGCAAACAGGGCAGGACGGTGCAAAGGCAGACAGCTAGACGAAGACACTGCAGCTGAGACCAGTGCACAGGTCTGGTTCTACCAGGTGTGAAGCAGCAGGTTGTGCAGAGGAGATGCAGCAGTGTTACCAACAGAGGTCAGATGTGAACAATGACACTGGAGCAAGAAGAAGAAGCAGCTTCATGTTAAGAATAACTATTAGCATATCAATAATAAATATAAAGATATGTGTGTGTGGATCTGAAGGACATCGAAGACAAAAATGTTAAAAATCCACCTGCCCACTTCTTCCTCTGGATCTGCAAGGTTGCAACTCAAGATTTGTTCTTAGCATATGAAACCCCCCCACACACAATATATAAAATAGCCAACATTTTGCCCTCTTTGTTACAGTAACTACAGATATTACTACTACTGCTACTACTAATAATAATTATAATAGTATTTGTAATAATATATATTTTAATAACAAGCATAGTAATATTAACAGCAATCAGCATCAATAATAATAATAATACTAATATAAAAATTTTATAGCGCCTTTCTAAAACCCAAAGTCGCTTCACAGAGGCAATTAATAACAAAAAAAAATAACACAATCATAAACAAAAAAAATCTACCTGCAACGATCAAACCACAGATCACAGCTCGTCACCCTCAGCCTGACTGGACCCTCACTTCTTAAATGCCGAAGACAGACACCAAGGCTTTTCTCAGTTTTGGCTCCTAAGTGGCGGAGTGAATTTGTCCTAACAGTCAGAACTGCAGAGAAACTCACTTTAACGTCTGACGTCTTTAAACGGCGTCATAATGAATAATAATAATATGGATATAGCTCTTCCTCAAACCCAAGGTCACTTCACAGAAACGAACAGATCAGTCAGAAAACAACAAAGAACCTGAACAATCAGCAGTTCCACTGAAAAAGATCAGGAGGAGGAAGAAGAATGCGAGAACTTAGAAAGAAGAGGTCTGTGGTTGTGTCTTGAGAGATCGAGAAGAGCCATTGCAAAGGTTTAAGGGGAGATAATTCCAGAGCTTAGGGGTGACAACACTAAATGATCTGCCTCCTGTTGGCTTAGGGTGAAATTTGGGAGCGAGGAGCTTAAAGCAGGAGTGTTTGAGTGAAGTAGTTCAGGGACATGGAGAGGAGCAGAACCGTGGAGGAGCTCTGAAGGTAACGAGAATGAGCTTGTAATGAATATGATGTAGGGCGATGGTGGTGCCATGGTTAGTGCTGTCGCCTCACAATAAGAAGGTCCTGTATTTGCTCCCCTGGTTTGGCCTCGGGTGCCTTTCTGTGTGGAGTTTGCAGGCTCTTCCTGTGTTGGTTTTCTTTGGGTTCTCCGGTTTCCTCCCACTGTCCAAAGGCTGCAGTAGGTTGACTGAATACTTACGTGTGTGTGTGTGTGTGTGTGTGTGTGTGTGTGTGTGTGTGTGTGTGTGTGTGTGTGTGTGTGTGTGTGTGTG
>JBBPDA010000001.1:18699167-18714345 GCA_037974385.1 Arnoldichthys spilopterus | reverse complement strand
TCTCTCTCTCTCTCTCTCTCTCTTTCTTTCTCTCTCTCTGTCTCTCTCTCTCTCTCTCTCTCTCTCTCCCTCTCTCTCTTTCACTTTCATCCCTCTTTCTAACTCACTCTTACCTCTCTCTCTTTCTCTCTCTCTCACCCTCTCTCTCACTTTCATCCCTCTTTCTAACTTACTCTTATCTCTCTCTCTCTTTCTCTCTCTCTCTCTCTTTCTCTCTCTCTCTCTCTTTCTTTCTCTTTCATCTACCTTTTAACTCCCTCTTTACCTTTCTCGCTCTCTCTCTTTCTCTCGCTCTCATACACTCATTCTTTCTTCCACTCTTTCATTCCCCTTTCTAACTCCATCTTTACTTTCTCTCTCTCTCTCTCTCTCTCTCTCTCTCCTTTTTCCCTCATTTGCGTCTTTATCTCTTATTCCTTTCATCCTCTTTCTTTCCTTTTCTCTTTTTTTTCTTCACTCTCTCTTTCTATCCTCCTCGTTTTTTCATTTTCTTTTTTTCCTTTTGTCTCTCTGTTCATCTTTGTCCTTAATTCCTTTATTTACTCCTCCCTTTTCTCTTTTTTTCCCCTTCATTTTTCACTCCTTTCTTTCCCTCCTCTCACTCTTTTTCTCTCTCTCTTCCTTTTCACTTTTTTCTCAATCTCCATTCTTCCACACTTCTTTTCCTCTCTGTCACTTTAAAATGTCTTTTTCTTCTTGCTTTTTCTCTCATTCTATCCTTCTCGTCCTCATTTTTTCTTTTTGTACCCCTTACTCCCTTCCTGCTTTTCCCTCTCTCTCTTTCCTCCACATATTCTCACATTCCCTGTCTCTCCTCTCCTCTCCTGTCTTTTCCACTTTCCTCTGTTATCTTTTTTTGCTTTTTTCTTTCTTGTTTCTGTCTCTCCCCCTCTTTTCTCCTTCTCTCTTCTGCTTTTCTTTTCCTCCTCTCACTCTTTTGCTTTCTTTCCTTTCCTTTCCTCTCAGTCTCTCTTCTTCCCCACTTCTTCTTTTTCTCTCTGCCTCTTCTGAAACTTTCTTTTCCTTCTTGCGTTTTCTCTCGTTTTATCCCTTCCTCTTTATCATCTTTTTTTTTAATCTTCTTTCTCTTTCTTTCCTTCTCATATAATCTCTTTTTCTCCCCTTTTTCTGTCTCTCCATTCCTCTGCTCTCTTTTCCTTCTTTCTCTCTCTATCTCTCTCATCTCTCCTACACTGCATCTTCCTCAGAGATAAGTGCGCATAACAAATTGTTGTTAATTGCGAGGCTGCAGCCTCTCGTCCCCGGCTGCCATCGATTAGCTGCCTCCTCCTGTTCTGGCTGGACCACACGCACCGGGGCCTCGTTCTGAGGGCCTTACGTAGTGAACGTGGGGGGGGGGGGAATAGTGAAATCTCCTGACCATGACTCTCAGAATAATGCTGCATGTCCAGAGCCAACAAGAGCACAGGCTCAATGGATCAAATACACTGAGAAAAACAGAAGAAAACACCAGCCTTGTAAAATATCGCGGGTGTTCGACCAAAACCTTGTATATGCGTTTTGGTCATTTTTGACACTTTTTCAGATTTTGAACACAGCTACTGGAGTTTACTTTATGTCAAAATTTTGCAATGATTGGAGCAAAACAAACGGGTCTAAATGACTTTTTAAGTTAATTTTACATATAGGTTTTTTGCTCAAATTGTAAAGTTGCAGTTTTGAAGACACTAGGTTTTTGTCAGATAGCAATGACGTGAAGCTACCTAAGGTTTTTCTTTTTGGTGTAGAAGCAGTAGCTGTAAAACACAAAAAAAGATCTTTTTGGCTTAGCAGACTTCCATCAAGATGGCAGGCAATTAATGCGATTTTCCGGACTTAAAATCCCATTTTTACATCATCCCGGTTTAACTGTAGGACATTGGGGAAAAAAAACGTTTAAAATTAATTACATCCAATTACTGTAACAAGGTTTTCAGGATGTGGCCCATTTGCAGGGGTGCTAAGGGACATCGCCTCCCCACCTGGGGAGCAAACACATGTTTACAAGGTGATCATGCTATGGTTCACGCCACAGAGAAGGGGAGGGACCATTTGCGAAACTAGATGGGTTGGAAGGTCCTGAGCCAGAATTTAGGTGGATTTTCAAGTTCTTGGAAAGCACTGTATGTCACCCATTTTCCAATTGTCTGACTACTGCCCCCCACAGGTGAGCACACAGAATTACAGTCTGGATTGCTGGAGTTAAATCAGAAGGAAACGAATGCGAGTGTAACGTCACACTGAAGTCAATCAAGCGCCGCTTCAAAAAACAGGAAGCTCAGAGCACATTCACTTATCACCCGTGTGGACTCGGCCTTACAGTTGTTGAGCTCTTAACGCTTCATTATGTGCTTGTGGTGAGAAAACATGCAGCGGATTCCTGTCTAACACAGCCCGACGCTCGTGTCCTTGAGCGCATGCGATTCGTGAAAAGGCTTTTTATAATGCAGAGAGACACCGCTAGGTCTTTTTTCGCAGCCTGGATGTGATTTGTATTGTCTGATGATGTGTCAGCGCGGGGACAATTCGCCCGTGTGGGTTTTGTGTACCGAGGTCCAGGTGGAACAGTCATGGTCCCCCTTCATACTCGCCTGGAAAAATCAATACGCCCGGTGTGTTATGCGCGTTATGTCGAACGTGTAATTTTTCAATGAGGCCCTTGAAGCACAATGAACTTCTGCGTTTCTCCACACTGCTTTTGTGCGAGTCTCGCACTGTCTCGCGCAGAAACACACACTTCAAATGAAATTCTTTACCCCACCTGATCAAAAGTCTGCTTCGGTTGTTCTGCGGAAACACAAAAGCCTGAGCTTGTGAACTGCGATGCTTCCAGACAGACACACATGCGCACATGCGAATGGAAGGACATGTTTTGAAAGGAAAATGGATCTGTATTCTGACTGCGGTGTAAAGAATCCAGCTTCCAATTCAATTCAAAACATTTTTTGGTAAAAATGTCAATTTAATTTAGTTGGTTGAGCACAATATTCTCTTTGGGGCAGCGCCTTGAGTCCCGTCGTGGGCATTGTCTGGAGCGAGGTACTGCAAAGTTCCCCTTCCCAAGCACTGCTCCCCGGGCGCCGCCCACGTCAGCTGCCCACTGCTCCTACACGGAGGGGTTAAATGTAGAAGTCACATTTGGTTGTGCTGTGCTGTGATGTGATCACAATGACAAACAATCACAATCTCAAGCACATTTGGATGATTTTAATCGGGTGTTTGATCTGAGGATTATCGTTCACAGGCGCCTTGTTGGACTATGTGCGTTTTTAATCATAAAAATAATAATTGGTATTTTGCAAATATACAGAAATAAATTATAGAAATGTGAGAAGAGAAAAGCAATACATCTATAGCTAACTATATAACAACAAGATGACACATTTTTTAAAAATTTAAAAAATTTAATAAAATTTAAATTCAAAAATCTGTACAAAATTCCATCAACTTAATTGAATAAATTGGATGAGTTTTAATGCATTTTTTTCCAGGAGAGAGAATTCCCAATACGGGAAGCATCAAAGCTAAAAGATCTGGAGCTTGTAGTGGGCTGATGAATTATATAAAATATATAATATGGATAAACTCTATCCGCCTTGAAGTCCTACAACTGGCAGAAGTTCTGACCGCTCAAACCCGCTCACTCCCGCTGAAGGGAACCCGTATGAACAGCCCTAAGATTCACTTACCCCATCATCACGACCCACCTGTACACTAGGAATACTTTCAACCAGATCATCCATCGTTGGAGCCTCCTGGTCACCTGCTCCAGACTGGTTCAGCCACAATGGACCATCTCCATGTGCTTCAGTGGGCAGTGGTGGCCAAATGGTTAGGACACTGCCTTTGGGACTGGAAGGTCGCAGGTTCGAGTCCCAGCCAGGGCACTACTGAGGTACCCCTGAGCAAGGTACCGTCCCACTACACTGCTCCCCGGGCACTGTTGGTAGCTGCCCGCTGCTCCACATGTGCACGTGTGAGGGGTTAAATGCAGAGGTCACATTTCGTTGTGGTGCTTGAGTGTGTTCACAATGACAAATAGTCACTTTTACTTCATCTGCTGCATGTGCTAGATCTGTTGCTCCAAGCTTATAGGCTTTTAGCTGATGCCGCCTCTAGAACCTGAGACCAGAGGAGGACGGGTTCCCCTTCTGAGTCGCGGTTCCTCCCGAGGTTTCTACCTTCAGCTTTAAGGAGTTTTTCCTCGCGTCTGTCACCTCAGGAGCTCAGACCCGGGTTCTCTAACGCTGCTTGGTCATGTCAGCTGTAAAAGTGAAAGTCATTGTGAACACACTCAAGCACCACAACAGAATGTGACCTCTGCATTTAACCCATCACACGTGCACACATGGAGCAGCAGGCAGCTATCAACAGCGCCCGGGGAGCAGTGTAGCGGGACGGTACCTTTCTCAAGGGAACCTCAGTGGTGCCCAGGGACTCGAACCTGTGACCTTCAGCTCACAAGGGCAACGTCCTCACCACTAGGCCACAACTGCCCACACAGTATAAAGTGCTATGCATGTAATATTGACTTGACCATAATCATATTATTAATATTAACTGTATGCACATGAGGAAATTTCCAAAAAAGCCATTGAAATGCAGCTGTGACGGGTCAAAACTTCCCAGCAGCCTTTGGGTCAAATGTTCCGAGTTGAAGCTGACGTGCACTGAGCTTCAGCTTGTTGCTGTATTTGTCTCTAATCTGAGCTCCACCCACGTGGTGTTTGGCTTGAACTTTGGGGAACTTTTGTACTTGCGTAAGCCATTACCTGTGGTTGTGTAAGGTGCAGCAGTGTCACCGTCTCCTGTGTCGACCTCTCATGACCTGCAGTGCATTAAGGGAAGCCTGTAGAGTTAGAGACAGGTGTATGCCCCTGATTTTAATATGACTCCATAAATCCACAGACCTCAAATCATGTGTAGGACGTGGCGAAAATGTCTTGCACTTTTCTTTGTATCCAGTCATGTTGATCATTGATATTTGCACTAACAACAGACATATCACCTAGCACTGGCAAAACAAGGGGAATTAGTGTACATTTTTGTTTTGTTGATTGGTTTTCTTGGGGGAAAAAAACACTGGTTATTTGCTTTGTTGACCTTTTCCAAATTCTCTAGAAACTATTGGAACTATATATACGGTGGTGCAGTGGCTAGCGCGGTCACTTCACAGCAAGTCGTTAGGCATGGGGGCCTTTCTGTGTGGAGTTTGCGAGCTCTCCCCTGTTTCCTCCAGGTTCTCCGGGTTCCTCCCACAGTTCAAAGTCTGCAGTAGGTTGATTGGATGCTCTAAATTGCCTGTAGGTGTGAGTGTGTGTATCAGTGGTTGTCTGTCTATGTGTTGCCCTGCCCTTGGCCTCCCGTCCTGGGTGAACCCCACCTTAGGCCCGCAGTCAGCTGAAATTGGCTCCAGCTTCTTCCCCGCGCCCCAGAAGCAGCGGTTTAGAAAATGAATGAACGGTTGGATATTTAAATTCATAATTCGTATCCAGTGTGTGACCACTTTTTTCAAAATGGTGATTTTCCGTTTTTGTAAAAAATAAAATAAATAAATCTCGTCCAGATTCGGTGAGACACGGTCAAAAACCAAAGCATGAACAATTCTTTTGCCCTTCTTGTGGAAGCACAAGCTCTGCTCTCAAAGTCGTCACACCAACCACTGTTCCGGGGCTCGTCCCAAACCAGCGACGGTGCCTGTGGTTAATATAGTAGCACCATCTGAAGCTCAGTCTGACGATGCTGAGGAGTTAATACTGCCCTCAGTAGCGTCTTGAGGCAAAAGACTTCTTCAGCTACGAGTCTTTAACAAAATGCTGAAATGCTGAATGTTCAACAAAATTGTGGTCCGGTCCTTTTTTTTTTTTGCATGTCAGATTAAAAAAAAGCCCCTCCCCATTGCTGTCCACTCTTGACTGAAGAGTTTCCCTGTGCCGAGAACCCCCCCAAAAAAAACAGTGGAGTGGGTTGCCAGGTTGGTGGAAATAAGAAAACATAAGTCACCACATTTTTCCCCCCAGTAATTACCTGCAGTGTGCCTCCAGGCTGGCCTATCAGAGCGCGCTCTGGGCATACACATGCCGAACATGGCATGACATTTGATCGCTCTCTTATCACGGGTTCTTCCTTTGGGGAGGGGGATCATAAAGGGGATTAGTGTGCTGTTCTGGCGTGATAAAACCTCCACGAGCCCAAAACCACACGCTGATAAACCCGGCGTTAGCCCAAAACCACACATGCTGCAGCGATGCCCAGCCCGCTCTGTCCACACCGCTGCTGCTGGACGGGTTTAACGGGCAGAGAGGGATCAGGTTATCTGCTTACAGGAGAATATCCTTCACACATATTGGCCTGAAGAGGGTTTTCACAGCCACGGGGTGTGTGTGTTTCTACAGTGCATTGACACAACTGCCTGGAATGTTAGAATCACTTATAATTTATTATATATTAATATTTAACAAAGAATACACTAAGTTTTAGACCCAAAATATTATTTAACATATGTAAAAATCCAAAATAATAAATTATGCAATTTAATTTAGTTAATTTAGTTAATTTTTTTCTGTATGTGTGTGTAAATATTTCCACTGGACGTGTGTGTTTGAGGTGTATTTTGACCCCGGAGCCTGAGACTCAAGCTCACCCTTGAATTTTCTGTTACTTTGTTGCAAAGAAAATATTTTAAAAAATGTTATTTACACTGAGTGAGTCCCTCCTGCTGCTGGAACAGCTCTGACTGTGCTGCACTGTGTGTTCTGACCCCTTTCTATCAGTCAGCAGCACTTTTTACACCACAATAGCTCTTCTGTGGGATCAGACCAGACACACTAGCCTTCACTCCCCACACGCAGCAGTGAGCCTCGGGTGCCCATGACCCTGTGTCCTTCCTTGGATCAGTGTTGGTAGGTACTAACTGCTGCACACCTGGAACACTCCACAAGACCTGCTGTTCTGGAGACACTCTGACTCAGTGTCTAGAACATCACTTGTCAAAGTGGTTCAGATCCTTACACTCCTGCTTGCTGGGAGCACATGGACTTTCAGAACTGACTGTTCACTTGCTGCCTAATGTATCCTACCTCCCTGACATGTGCCATTGTAATGAAATAACTAGAGAGTCAATGTTACTCACATCACCTGTCGGTGGTCTTAATGTTATGGCTGATCTGTGCTTTTGCAGGCTCTTCCGCCGTGAAAAGTAGTTCCACAACTGCCTGAAGGTGCGTTTAGGTGCTCACGGTCTTCGATTGGCTGCAAGACGCACCTTGTCTAATACGTCCAGTTTTCAGTACAGTCGACGGTCAGCGCTGGCTACAGTAAAGCAACCGTTGTTGTTGCTTAGCAACCAGTGGTCAGAGGGGTGATACAGTAATGCTGGGGGAAAAAATATAGCTGTTATTTGGTGTGATGAGGTACAAAGGCGTTTTCTAGGCATAGGCAACCTAGTCAGATGCCCCAACCCCCCCCAAAAAAACAAACAAACATTTAATTATCCCCTGGTGAATCGTCATGGGCACCTGAGGCTCACTGATGCATGTGGGGAGTGAATGGTAGCCTGTGTGGTGGTGTTAAAAGTGACGCTGACTCTGATAGAAAGGGGTCAGAACACACAGTACAGCACAGTCAGAGCTGCTCCAGCGTCAGGAGGGACACACTCAGTGTTGGGCAGGTGGTCTTAATGTTGTGGCTGATCGGTGTATAGTGAAAATTGCATACAGTAGCATAATGTGGGAGTCTGTGATGTGCATCTCCAGTGTGAGAGTCTGTTGTGTGTGTGTGTGTGTGTGTATTTTCTTTGTTCCACATTCCGTGACAATCAGCGTGCAGTGCAAACAGTGCTGTTGGGTTGTGCACATCTGTAGCAGCAGCCAGAGCAACGCTGATGTGTGTGTGTGTGTGTGTGTGTTTGTTTTTGTGTGTGTATACTCTCTATAGTCCTGTGTGGCTTCACACACACACACAGTCTCATCAGCGCTCAGCGCCTTCATAGCTCAGTTCCTCCTCTGTGCAGAAATAAAGAGGAGATGTATTGCCCTGTGGATCTGTCCCAGCCATTAGCTCTGAACACAGCAGCTGTTAGCAGGCAACGGATGCAGGAACAAATAGGAATAAATGCACAAAACTTGTAAAGCTATCTTTGAAGGGTATTTCATCTTAACGGGAAAAACGTGTTGAGATCATATATTTATAATTTTTACTTAAAAGATCAACATACAATAGCAAAACATCATACTTGCATATACTCCATATCGTGTGTTGGCCTCTATTAGTAGCAGCTGTTTTTGTTCTGAATTTCCTGCACTGCACATGTATGAAAAAACACATACACACACACTCCTCTGTAGTCGCAGAGGCAACATGCGAGTGCTTTTTGGGCCGAAGACACAGCATAAAGTCCCAAACGCCAATCGGATCCAAATTCCCAAGACGTTACAGTCCCCCCCTGCGAAGGAAGGCGCCGGTGTCGAGGTGTGTTTAACGTACCACTGTCTTAATTGTTTTAAATAGGGCGGATCCTAATTAACACATGCAAATGAATCCTAATTACTCACCGCTAATGGGCCGTGGTCGTATCTCTTCGTTTATCATAGCCGCTGCTGAGCTAAGGCTGTAAAAATGCTCGGTTGATGCTGATATCGGAGACGCGTGTAGAAATCGACACCGTGGAAATGAGAATTAATAGTAAGTCTGGACACTTTATTAGAAACACCTACCTCATTTGAAGATCCAGCGCGTGCTTTGACGTTTACAGACTGCAGCCCATCTGTTTGTGTACAGCTCATCGCCCAGTCCATCATCGGGCACTTTCGGTGCACAGGACCAGTGTTGGTCCAATGATGACTGGGTGGTTTTTAGACACTGGGTTCAGAAACTGAGCTCTGATGAAGGTCTAACTGTGCACCAGCCAGGTGGAGCCACAAGGGACGGTAGGTGCTATAGGACCAATCGGGCATGTGCATCATTTCGCCTTCGGTGCCCATGACCCATGACGATTCACTTGGATCACTGTTGGTAGGTACCAACTACTGCACACCTGGAACCCTCCACAAGTCCAGCCGTTCTGGAGACGCTCTGATTCTAATATCTCTCTCTATCCTCAACACATGCCATTGTAATGAAATGACTATATGTATCAATATTCATGTCAAGGGTCAGTGGTCCTAATGTTGTGGCTGATCAGTGTATAGTGCAATTCCTGGATGCTAAACCTCAGGATTTAGAACCAAGTCTAGATGGTCTTGGATTCGACTGCACACTTCACTTCCTCTCTGATAACATGACTTGTTTCTGAGTTTTTCATTGAGTAATAATCCCTAATAACAGTAATAATAATGATGAGCCTGAAGTTAAAGTTGTTACACTGTGTTTAACACATTTTGGTGTGTGTTGCTGTTTGTGCAGGACTTGGTGACCAACGTATCTCCTCGTATCGTCCGCGGCACTACGTCTGGCCCGATTTTCGGCCCTGGTCAGGGCTCCTTCCTCAACATCGAGCTCATTAGTGAGAAAACGGCTGCCTACTGGTGCCAGGGCATCGCCGAGCTCAAAGAAGACTTCCCGAACAACGTGAGTCCAATTTCTCAGTCGTTCGCACATTGAGTTTCACGTTCGAGCGGCTTCATTGGCAAGAATTACGGTTTAAACGTTTGCCAAAGCAGCGGCGTGGACACTTCAGTGGAGGTCTGCCAGTTTTTTTCCCAAATTTCTGTGTGATTCAGAGGTGAAGATGCAAACAAAGCCATTCAGGATGGTTAACACTCCATTATAGGCAAACTGACCAGGTCAGGACTGTTTATAGTGGTGGTGATAGGAACCAGACAGAAGGAGAGTTTCATTCTTTTTGTAAAACTGTGGAAAGTCAAAAGATTCTGAATATAGATGGAATATTAATGAAACAAAATCCACAATTCATACAAAACCTTACAAATATAAAAGCCATTAAAATAATTACAATTAATTATAAAAATCCCTTTTATATAATATATTGAAAATGTATTTTATAATAAAAATATTCTTTGTATACATTATATATATATATATAATGCAATAAAACTTAATAATAATAGTAGCAAAAAATTTTAATAACTTGCATAAGTACGTGCATAGATATATACGTATATAGTGATGGTGTGTGAGCTGTTAGAAGACACAGGTTCGGCTCCAGGTTTCTCCTCCATGTCTCCAGTCACTGCATGGACGTGTGTGAAGCTCCATCAGCACCTGGTTTTATCTAAGGAAGGACTGATTGAGCCCAAACCAGCGATTTGATGGGAACTGCAGTAACACTGGGCTCCACTAGGAGAGAACTGGGAATGGACAAAATCAACACATTGATACACACACACACACATGTACATGTACATGCACTCTCTTTTCATTTCTTCTCTCTTTACATCTCATCCTTTCTTTCCCTCTGTCTCTAGCTCCTTCTTGACGTCTTTTCTGTAGAAGGTTTGAAGTTGTTCCTCCTAATATGATTCATTACTTTTGTTTCTCCTGTTCGAGGATAACGGAGCTGTCACTGTTTTATCAACAGCTATAATTCTCTATAATAAAGGTGCTGTTCTCTCTCTCTCTCTCTCTCTCTCTCTCTTGCTCGCTCGCTCACTCGGCAACTCATCCTGGTTCTCTGCATGTTAAATCGCTTGACAAGTAATTTTGGAAGCTTTTTCCAAAGTCCTTATTCTCTTCTCTCTCCCTTCTCTTCGCTTTGCAGGAGAATGACAAAGGCTCTCTCTCTCTTTCTCTCTCTCTCTCTTTTTTCTGTTTTCTTTTCATCACTGTCAAACCATCTCTTCCCCCCGCCCCAATAATCATTTGCATTGAGACAGCCCATTTGAGCACAAAATAACTTCCCTCGGTTTGTTGGCTGCCTGCTTCACTCGAGGATGAGATTAATTCTGGATTACGCTCGTAATGATGAGGGACGCTGGCATGATTTCCCCTCACCTCTCCTTCCCGCGCTTCGGCGTGAGGGTTGTTCAAACACCATGTTTTTTCAGATGCACACCACCACTCCCAAAGCTCGGAATCACCACAACGAAGTTTCCAATGAAGCTTCTGATTGCGGATAAGTGCGTAAGCCAACACGTGTCACCGATCAGCCACAGCAACAGTCAGTTCTTGAAGTCGATGTGCTGTAAGCAAGAAAGTAAGGGTCCGAGGGCCTTATTGTGACGTTCTAGACGACTGAGTCAGAGCATCTCCAGATGGGCAGCTTTCGTGGAGTGTGTAGTAGTTAGTACCTGTCGAAAGTGACCCAACTGGTGAACCACCGACAGGGCCATGGGCATCCGAGACTCACGGATGCCTGTGAGGAATAGCCCGTCTGGTCGGATCCCACAGAAGACCTACTGTGGTTTAAAAAGGGAATGCTGGCTCTGAAGAGAGGGCACTGGGATGCACCATGGGAAGAAGATTCATTGGTGGAGGCCTTGTGATGCTCTGATCAAAGTTCTTTTGAGAAACCTTGGTTCCTGACATTCATGTGGATGTTCTTCTGACATGTAGCCCTTAACTAACCAGTGTTGCAGACCAAGTTCACCCCTTCATGCTGACAGTGCCCCTTGCCTCACTGTAGACACATTGTTCAGGAACTGTTTGAGGAGCATGAGAGTTCAAGGTGTTGCCTTCGTCTCCAAATTCTCCAGATCTCAAGCCAATTGAGCATCTGTGGGATGTGCTGGACTAACAAGTCCAATCAGTGGATGCCACACCTCGTAACTTATAGGACGTACAGGATGTGGTTCATGATGCAAGTTCCTCCATGTCTTGATGTATCAGAGCTGTTGAGGTGGCATGAGGGGGACTCGGATGGTTCACTGAGTGCTTATGTTTCTACATATAACCAGTGCCTTTACTAAAGAACCTTTGAAGAACCATGTTTGTGGTATTCCTACAGGTTAAGCCTTCATCTATAGTGATAAGATCTGCTGTAAACAGCAACACACAGTCTGTAGAACCTTACTGACGTCACATATTTGGCCTAAAATCACAGGGAGGCAGTTATGTGACCACGGAACCCCATGTAAAACTAATCCCATCCCAATGGTACAATAGACCGAGGGTCCCTGGCCTCATCACTCGCTCAAGTCTCGGTCCCTCCCCGAGCTGTTATCACACCGGCATCGGCACGAGTGCATGTGAGCACGGCACTGAGAGGCTCATTGATAACGCACTGATGACGGTCAGGCAGGTTACGGCTGTTCAGCTGCTCCATTATCTTCATTTACTCTCTCCAATTACCACGCCCCTCCCACGTTCGTCATCAGAGCACAACACACTCCAGCCGGGGGTGAAGTGTGTGCTGGGATGAGCCGGTCGCGGTGCGGGACGGGTTTTGGGGTCAGGGGTGGCGGCGGGCGAAATGAATACTTACTGGGACATAATGACTAACCAAGCCCTCCCTCTCTCACACACACACACACAGGTTGGTATTGCAATCTTTGTGAGGACATTTCATTGACGTTGGTAATACTGTATTATTAACTACACAGACACCTAAACCCAACCCTGATCTTAACCTCAGCCCTTTTAGTTTCTACCCAAAAACATGAATTTGTGGAGAAAACAGCACTGTTCCTTGTGGGGACCAGCAAAATGTTCTCCCTTCGACAGATTTTCATGTATTCCTATCATTTATGAGGACATTTTTCCTCACAAAGGGTTAAATACATGCGCGAACACACACAGATTTGTGTTTTTGTACATTTTCAAACAACTTAATCACACAGTAATCAGGCTACGCTACAGGACCAAACAAAATGCTCCACATGCTTTTTGCAAAAACCTAATTTTCAAATTTTTTTAAACACAAAGAACAAAAATAAAGTTACAATCTTTTTACATGCACATCCATGATTTTTTTGGTTGCTTTTTTGTTCCCAAGATGGTAGTTTTTCGCACGACTGTGCCATGAGTGGGCTGTATTAGTTTTTAAAGCTCCTAATGGATCAACACCTACTTATATCACAGAGATCCTGACTGAATCCAAATCCTGCCTTAAGATCAGCGAGCGCCCCTTCCCTAAAAGCTCCCAAAATGAAGCTTAAAAAGGCTGGTGATAAGCTCACTGCTGCACTACTGTGGTGTAAAAAGTGATGCTGACTCTGATAGCAGCACAGACAGAGCTGCTCCAGCAGCAGAGAGGGACACACTCAGTGTTAGGCAGGTGGTGCTAATGTTATGGCTGATTGGTGTCATCTTTGCGCTCACTGAGTGGAAGATGTACATAAACCCTGCATTTCATACTAAAGGGGACTAAATCAGACCCATACTGGCAGCATCGCGACGGGGCCGGAGTAAAGCACAGCAGGCTGGAGAGAACAGAGAACAGGTGTGGAATGAAGAGACAGATGCTTAACACCACACACACACACACACACGCACACGTTTAATATTGGTGTATCAGTGGATGATTGACAGTTTCCATGGAGACAGGGGGTCTCAGGAGGGGCGGTGCAGGAGCAGCTTGGTTACCACAGAGCCTTCTTATTAAAAGAAAACAGAGATTCCAGCACACTCGCCCTTTCTCTCTCTCCCTTTCTCTCTCTCCCTTTCTCTTTCTCTGTGTCTCTGTCTGTCTCTCTGTCTGTCTCTCTCTCTTTCTCTCTGTCTCTGTCTCTCTCTGTCTCTGTCTCTTTCTCTCTGTCTCTCTCTCTCTCTCTCTCTCTCTCTCTGTCTCTCTCTCTTTCTCTCTTTCTCTCTCTCTGTCTCTCTCTCTTTCTCTCTGTCTCTCTCTCTCTCTCTCTCTCTCTCTCTTTCTCTCTCTCTTTCTCTCTTTCTCTCTCTCTTTCTCTCTCTCTTTCTCTCTGTCTCTCTCTCTCTCTCTCTTTCTCTCGCTCTCTGTTTCTCTCTCTGTGTCTCTCTCTGTCTTTGTCTCTGTCTGTCTCTCTCTCTCCCTCTCTCTCTCTCTCTCTCTTTAAACTAATATACAACACATTATTTCAGTAACAGGGATTTTTAAACACATAGTTGCTCCAGTTTTGTACACTGGAAGTGCCAGAAGATCAGTATAATCTTGTCTAGTCCGGAATACCACCTTCCCCCCCCTGAATTCCTGGAGTAGTGGGCTCTAAACCCCTGTGGTTCTTCCTCCAAATCGCCGCGCGCAGACTCTGTTAAATGTGTGGATAGATCCTGGCAGAGATTTTGCCCCTAGCGTTCTCCAGACGCCCATGGAAAGTTTTACAGTGTGTGCGCCGCTGTGGCCTTCCTGATGCCTTACTCCTGAACAAGAGAGAGAAAAAAATGAGCGAGTGAGTGAGAGAGAGAAAAAGAGAGAGAGTGGGGGGGTTGGGGGGGGTTGTCAGGACAGGATCCACCAGGCCCGCGGGAGCTGAAAGATGAATAGAGTCATATACTCACGCGCGCTCACCTGTTAAAGCCCCGACCTGTCGTACCCGCCTCCTGATCCGTTTCCGTTACAACACCAGGCATGTGATTAATATCTGTGCTCCAGAGTCCAGAGGCAGAACACCCCCCCCCCACCCCCCAAACACACACACATACCTGCCACAGACAAGTGCAGGAGAACTTGAGGAGGGATGTGTTTATTGGTTTTAATAACGGGCGTGTGCTGCGGGGCGTGTGCAGAACCCTACAGCAGAACCCTACAGACAGTAATGACCATTTCAGGGAACCACAGAGCCGAGGGCTGCAGTTAGAGCCGAGCGAGTTTCACTACCAACACATCTGACCAAATCATTGCCCATCACTCACTGGATTCCTGTCTTCTCTCTCCCCCCCCCCCTTTCTCTGTAGATCGTCATCGCCAGCATCATGTGCAGTTACAGCAGAGAGGACTGGACTGAACTGGCCAAGATGGCTGAGGTGAGTCCAGGCCACGTGTTTAGTCTCTCAAAATATGTTTAGTTTATGAAATAAAAAGTTAACCAGTTTAGCTCCCAGAGGCAGTGACCCGTCTTTGTTGAGTTATATCTCAGTCTTACAGATACAAGCAGGTTGTAAATTCTCAATCCAGAGCGGTTTTAGGACTGAGAGAAGAAGAGATATTTTATTGTTGAAAGAAAAAAAAAGAGAATCATGGTTATATATATATATATATATATATATATATATAATCCTTAGGTTTTGAGGCTAGCAAATTTTGCATGACATTCGGAAATCAAGGTGCCAGAGTCTGGAGGAAGACTGGGGAGAGGGAAATGCCAAAATG
>JBBPDA010000001.1:18682840-18697450 GCA_037974385.1 Arnoldichthys spilopterus | reverse complement strand
CTCTCTTTCTCTCTCTCTCTCTTTCTTTCTCTCTCTTTCTCTTTCTTTCTCTCTCTTTCTCTTTTTTGCTTTTTTCTTTCTCTCTCTTTCTCTCTTTTTTCTCTCTCCTTCTCTCTCTCTCTTTCTTTCTCTCTCTCTCTCTCTTTCTCTTTTTCTCTTTCTCTCTCACTCTCTCTCTTTCTCTCTCGCTCTTTCTCTCTTTCTCTCTCGCTCTTTCTCTCTCGCTCTTTCTCTTTTTCTCTCTTTCTCTCTCTCTCTCTCTCTCTCTTTCTCTCTCTCTTTCTCTTTCTTTCTCTCTCTTTCTCTTTCTCTCTTTTTTCTCTCTCTTTCTCTCTTTCTCTTTCTTTCTCTCTCTCTCCTTTTCTTTCTCTCTCCTTCTCTGTTTCTGTCTTTCTCTCTCGCTCTTTCTCTTTTTCTCTCTCTCTCTCTTTGTTTCTCTCTCTTTCTCTTTCTTTCTCTCTCTTTCTCTTTTTTGCTTTTTTCTTTCTCTTTCTCTCTTTTTTCTCTCTCTTTCTCTTTCTTTCTCTCTCTCTCTCCCTTTCTTTCTCTCTCCTTCTCTGTTTCTCTCTCTCTTTTTCTCTGTCTTTCTCTCTTTCCCTCTCTCTTTCTCTTTCTATCTCTTTCTTTCTCTCTCACTCTCTCTCTCTCTTTCTCTCTTGCTCTTTCTCTTTTTCTCTCTCTTTCTCTCTCTTTTTCTCTTTCTCTTTCTTTTTCTCTTTCTCTCTCTCTCTGTCTCTCTCTCTCTCTTTCTTTCTTTCTCTTTCTTTTTCTCTTTCTTTCTCTCTCTTTCTCTCTCACTCTCTTTCTCTCTCACTCTCTCTCTCTCTCGCTCATTCTCTTTCTTTCTTTTTCTCTCTCTCTCTCGCTCTTTCTCTCTTTCTTTTTTTTTCTCTCTCTCTTTCTCTCAGCTTGGTTACCACAGAGCCTTCTTATTAAAGAGAAAACAGAGATTCCAGCACACTCGCCCTTTCCCTCTCACCCTTTCTCTTTCTCTGTGTCTCTGTCTGTCTCTCTGTCTCTCTCTCTCTGTCTCTCTCTGTCTCTCTCTGTCTCTCTCTCTCTCTCTCTTTCACCCTGCCGTGGAGGAAGGAAGCCCCACAGTCAGTGCCTTTTAATAAGCGTTTAAGCGGCAGCACTTCACTGACGGTTGGCGTGATGCGTTCAGACAACAGCCCTCCAACTCCGGGCTGCCGTTCGCCGTCCACCCCAAATCGCTTTCAGATTGCCTTTCGTGTGAATGAAATTCGGCAACACCAGGATGTCACAACACAGCAGAGACGTCTAATTCCACCTAAAGTGCCATCAATTCCGTGGACAGGTGGGGGCGGGGGGCTGGAAGCAAAAGCGACGAGAGGCGTATGGGACGAACCTGTATGTACATAATTACCCACGCGTAGCGGAGATGCAAAACACTTCTGCTGTGATTCAATTTAACCACCAGATTCTGAGGCCAGAGCTGGTGATGAGGATCATTTAGTGAGAGAGAGAGGGAGATAGAGAAGGGAGAGCAAGAGAGAGAGAGGGGAGAGCGAGAGAGAGAGAGAAGGGAGTGAGAGAAAGAGGGGGGCTGTGAAAGGTGGCATAGGAAGAGGAAGACGTGAGAGGAAGAGGACTTAGAAATACAAAAGGAGAGAAAACTGGGGGGGTGAGAGAGGAAAAGGGGTAAATAGGAGAATGAGAGAGAGAAAGAGAGGGAGGAGGAAAGAGAGAGTGAGAGGGAGAGAAAGGGAGGGGGAGCTGCCAGTCTGGGGATGCTGCGCTTTGAGCCAAGCAGCAGAATGAATGTGGACAACACGTGGACGTGATCAGTGAATGGGAAACTGCGGAGAAAATGAGGTTAAACGTAATGTTATAAACACGTCATCTGTCTGATCAGACAGTGGCCCAGCTTTCATTAGAGAGAGAGGGAGAGAATGTGGGGGGGGTGGGGGGGGGTGGAAAGGGATGGAACGTGCGAGAGGGAGACTGAGAGAGATAGTAAGAGAAGAGGCAAAGGAAGCGTGAGGGAGATAGAGAGAGGAAGAGCGAGTGTGAGGGAGACAGAGAGAGAGTGAGAGTGAGACAGAGCGAACATGAGGGAGATGGAGAGAGTGAGAGAGAGACATAGCGAACGTGAGGGAGATGGAGAGAGAGACATAGCGAACGTGAGGGAGATGGAGAGAGAGACAGAGCGAACGTGAGGGAGATGGAGAGAGAGAGAGAGGCAGAGCAAATGTAAGAGAGATAGATAGAGAGAGAGAGAGACAGAGCGAGAGTGAGGGAGATGGAGAGAGAGACAGGCAGAGCGAACGTGAGGGAGATGGAGAGAGAGAGAAAGGCAGAGCGAATGTAAGGGAGATGGAGAGAGAGAGAAAGGCAGAGCGAATGTGAGGGAGATGGAGAGAGAGAGAGAGAGAGAGAGAGAGAGAGAGACAGAGCGAGAGTGAGGGAGATGGAGAGAGAGAGAGAGGCAGAGCGAATGTAAGGGAGATGGAGAGAGAGAGAAAGGCAGAGCGAATGTGAGGGAGATGGAGAGAGAGAGAGCGAGAGTGAGGGGGACAGAGAGAGAGGCAGAGGCAGAGCGACGTGAGGGAGACGGAGAGAGAGAGACAGAGCCAGCATGAGGGAGACCGAGAGAGAGTGAGAGAGGCTGAGCGAGTGGGAGGGAGACACAGAGCAAGAGGGAGACAAAGAGCGAGAGTGAGAGAGAGGCTGAGCAAGTGTGAGGGAGACGGAGAGAGAGAGTGAGAGACAGCGAGCAGGAGGGAGACGGAGAGAGAATGAGAAAGAGGCTGAGCGAGCGTGAGGGAGACGGAGAGAGAGAGTGTGAGGGAGACAGAGAGTGAGACAGGCTGAGCAAACATGAGAGAAACGGAGAGAGAGTGAGAGAGACAGAGCGAGCGTGAGGGAGACAGAGAGAGAGTGAGAGAGAGAGGCTGAGTGAGCGTGAGGGAGACGGAGAGATAGAGTGAGAGAGAGAGACTGAGAGCGAGAGAGGCTGAGCAAGCGTGAGAGAGAGGAAGCAGTGTTTGTCAGTCAATGTTTTTCTCTGATCCTCTCACGTGTCTTAGAGGGTGAGAAGTGGGAACAGGTCTCAGTTCAGCTCCGACTCATCAGCTTATTGATGCTCGTTTCTTTTTAGTGCTTTTAACTTTTTTGTGGTGTGTGTGTGTGTGTGTGTGTGTGTGTGTGTGTTTCTTTTTTAAAAAAACTAAATATAAATAAAACATTTCCTCATGAACACCTGCTGACAAAACCTCGTATCTCCAGAGTTGTATCTTTACAGATACAGATGTTACTGACGCTGGACTTTCATGTAAAAACATGTATTTTGCTGTTTTTAGAGTATTTCTATAGTGATTGAGGGTCGTTGTGAACACACCACAGCACCACACACAGTGCACCACAACCAAATGTGCCCTCTGCGTTTAACCCATCTGTGTAGGAGCAGTGGGCAGCTGATGGGCAGTGCCTGGGGAGCGGTGCATGGGGAGGGAATCTTGCTCATGGGAACCTCAGTGGTGCTTGAACCAGTCTGGGATTTGAAGCAACAAAAAAAAATCTGAAATCATGCAGAGATATATGATACATATTGGGCATGTGATTATATCACCTGTAACACATGTGTTATGACCTTTATCTCCACGTTGTTTTTTTTATTTTCTAATGTTTATTGGCTCACCTCTTTTGTCCCGTAGGGAACGCTATCCGGCCAATTGCGCTACGCGCAGTATCGGCCATTGCAAGGGAACTGCCCGGGTTCCCCATCCTGGCCACCGGGGGCATCGACTCAGCTGAGTCCGGCTTGCAGTTCCTCCACGCTGGAGCGTCTGTTCTACAGGTACAGCACACAGCTCACACCTGGTGTCGCAGAAACTGCAGAATGTGTCCGCAGATCACAACAGAACATAGAAAACACATGTGTGAAGTGTTGAAAGTGAGACGTTACTATGACATTAAAAAATATTTGCTCATTTTGAATTTGATGAACACGTCTCAAAAAAAAAAGTCTGGCAGTGGAGCCTGGTGGTGAGGACATTGCCCTTGTGAACTTGTGAAGGTTCAAGACCCAGCTGAGGTTCCCTTGAGTAAGGTACCATCCCGCTACACTGCTCCCCGGGTGCTGTTCATAGCTTCCCACTGCTCCATGTGTGCACGTGTAATGCAGAGGCCACATTTTGGGGTTTGAGATTTACAGATCATAACATTCTGCTGTTCTGCATATTACACAAACGTTTTTGGAACTAGGGCTGTATTATTATTATTATTATTGTTATTATTATTATTATTATTATTATTATTATTGTTATTATTATTATTATTGTTATTATTATTATTATTATTGTTATTGTTTTTATTATTATTGTTGTTGTTATTATTATTATTATTGTTATTATTGTTATTATTATTATTAGTATTATTATTGTTATTATTATTATTAGTATTATTATTGTTATTATCATTATGATTATTATTATTGATATCATTATTATTAGTATTATTATTTTTATTATTATTATTATGTATTTTTTAACGTATTTGTTAATGATTTTTAAAATTTTTATTTTGCTTGTCAATTAAAAACTGAAAATAAAGTGAAAACGAACGTATAGAAAAGCCAAATTTGAGGGAAAGCAAGGAGTCCCCAAACGTTTGATGTGCAACGTGCATTCTGCACGAGTTCTAGACGTTTAACAGTGCCGCTCACTTTGGTCTGTATGAACATGCACATGGGGCTCATGCAGCAGCTCGTGTGTGCTGTGTATGATGAATGTTTTAGGAAGCCCTTAAGCAGGAATCCTGAGATAAAGTGTTACTTTATGCATAACCAACCTCTACAGCCTCGCAGGAGAACGCCGGAGGGCTGTGGGTGGAGGGGGCTCTATTCCTGCTTTATCTTCATACAGCACGACAGCACGCGCTCACGCACTCGGCCTTTATATTAATTTAGCACTAGAGGTAATGCCTTTTTTTTAATTTACTGTAATTAGCTACAGAGAGTGTGCGTTGTTCGGAATGGAAGATCTCATTGTTAGCGAGATGCCTGGGTTTCAATATTTTTCATATAGCAGTCGGATCTAATCAGGCTCACATAAGGCATTTACCCAGGGCTCTGCCCACACAGCTCAGAGAGCAGCACCGGTCTGGAAGCCACTCGTAATTTACAGCACGGCTCCGAACAAGCTGTTAGTGCAAATAAAGCCATTATCTCAACATGATGCTGCGAAATCTCTTTTTAAATAAATAAACCCCAAACACCCTCATTATGCAGAGAAGTAATGCATCACGAGTGGCTCGCAGTTCTTCAGGGGGAGGGAAGGCGGAGGGGAGGGAAGAGAAGTGAAAGAAAACATTTTAATCACACCCACCAGCCCTCGCAGAGCTGTGGCCCCGAGGAGGTACCGGTGCCGGGTCGCTCTGTAAAGCAAAATCTTAAATCTTAGAGCGCTGAGGTCCCACCATTAGAGAGGCTGCTTAACCGAGACAACCTAGTGCACTAGGCCCCAATCAGGAGAAAGGCTGCTAACTCAGAGCACTGAGATCCAACCAGAGGAGACGCTGCTCAACTAGACAAAGGGCGCCGAGGTTCAACCAGAGAGAATGTTGCTAAACAAGCCAAGCTTAGAGCACTGAGGTCCAACCAGAAGAGGCGCTGCTAAACAGGGCACACTTAGAGCACTGAGGCCCAACCAGTAGAGAGGCTGCTTAACCAGGCACACTTGGAGCACTATGGTCCAGTCAAGAGAAAGGCTACTAACCAGCCAACGCAAAGCACTGAGGTCCAACCAGAGAAGATGCTGCTCAACTAGACAAAGGGCACAGAGGTCCAACCAGAGAGAATGCTGCTTAACAAGCCAAGCTTAGAGCACTGAGGACCAACCAGTAGAGGGGCTGCTTAACCAGGCAAACTTGGTGCACTGGCTCTAATAGTCGTGGTTCATCATGTCAATCCCTAGAAAGGGCATACAGTATCTGATTGGTCAGGATACTCATGACACACAATAAAACATATACTCTCATCAGCCATCAGTGCAGCACAGTCAGAGCTGCTTCAGCGGAATGAGAGACTTCCTGCCAGAGCACTGAAGAATTCACACACTGTCGATTCATCACATCTACATTTCATTAATCTTCTGATATTCTGCACCTTTACACCCCAAACTCCCATCTGCAAGCTGAGAGACGCCTCAAAACCCAGCCGCTTCCAAACTTCTGTCAGTCCGACTGCTTCACGCAGCATCGGCAGCTTTGTCGAACCTGATGACTTTTCATGAATCTGTCCCCGGGTGTTTTAAGAAGCTGTGAAAAAAATGTTTCATTACATACAATAAAAAAAATCACATACTTTACTTTAGGCTGTCTCAATTAAATAAATTGATAAAAAGTATTTGAATAAAACTGGCCTTATGTAGGTTTACACTGATCAGCCATAACATTCAGACCACCTGCCTAACACAAAGTGTGCCCCTCTTGCTGCTGCAGCAGCTCTGTCTGTGCTGCACTGTGTGTTCTGACCCCTTTCTATCAGAGTCAGCATCACTTTCTACACCACAGTAGCTCTTCTGTGGGATCAGACCAGACAGGCTAGCAATCACTCCCCACATGCATCACAATCGCCCATTTTTCCTGCGTCCAGCACATCAACCTCAAGAACTGAATTCTTCACTTATTTCTTAATATATCCTACCTTTATAAATCCTAATGTAAGTGTTTGTAAGGCTTACGACACCCTACAGAAAAGTCTAATATTACCTACCTAATATTATTTTTAGAAGTAGTGGTAGTAGTAGGAACAGCAGCAGTGAGCGGCAGTGGTAGTAGTGGTAGCTGTAGCAGTAGATAAAGCATTAATAATAATAGAAGTAGTAACAGTAGGAGTAGTAGCAGCAGCAATAGTGATAGCTGTAGAAGTAGCAGTAGAAATAGCAACAGTAGAAGTAGTAGTAGTTTGTAGTAGTAGTAGCAGTAGCAGTAGTTGTAGTTGCAGCAGTAGTAGTAGCAGTAGTAGTAGTAGAAGTAGTAACAGTAAGAGAAGTAGTAGCAGTGGTGGTAGCTGTAGCAGTAGTAGTTTGTAGCAGTACTAGTAGAAGTAGCAGTAGTAGTACTACTAGAAGTAGTAACAGTAAGAGTAGTAGCAGTAGTAGTAGCAGCAATAGTATTGTTAGCAGTAGTGGTAGCTGCAGCAGCAGTAATAGTAGAAGTAGTAGTAGTTTGTAGTAGTAGTAGTAACCGTAAGAGTAGTAGTAGTAGCAGTAGTGGTAGCTGCAGCAGTAGTAGTAGAAGTAGTAACAGTAAGAGAAGTAGCAGCAGCAGTAGTGGTAGCTGTAGCAGTATTAGTAGTTTGTAGCAGTACTAGTAAAAGTAGTAGTAGCAGTAGAAGTAACAGTAGTAGTAGTAAAAATAAGAGGAGTAGCAGCAACATTACTGGTAGTTGTACCAGCAGTAGTAGTAGCAGTAGAAGTAGTAACCGTAAGAGTAGTAGCAGCAACAGTGGTAGCTGTAATAGTAGCAGTAGTGGTTGTGGTGGTGGTAGTAGTAGCTGGAGCTGCAGCAGTTGTACTACTTAGTAGTACTAGTAGTTGTTGTTGTAGAAGTAGCAGTAGTAGCAGAAGTAGCTGTAGTAGCAGTAGTATTAACAGTAGTAGTGGTAACAGTAATAGTAGCAGTAGTATTAGCAGTAGTAGTGGTAATAGTAGTAGTAGCAGTAGCAGTAGTATTAGCAGTAGTGGTGATAATAATAGTAGCAGTAGCAGTCTTCTTAGAAGTAGCATTGATGGTAGTACTTTAGTTTGTTGAAGGCTTCACCCAAGCTGAGAAGTGTGTTAGCAGTGTGTGGTGGTGGTGGTGTCAGTGGTGATGTGTGTGTGTGTGTGTGTGTGTGTGTGTGTGTGTGTGTGTGTGTGTGTGTGTGTAGCTAGCAGGTGGAATTTGTCAGCACATTAAAGAGAAAACTGGATAAAAATGTCTGTTTTAAGCATCACTCCTCTGACTGGCAGTTGTTGAGAGACTACTTTCTGCTCTCCTTGTCCTGGCCTGAAGGAGTGTGTCTACGTGTGTGTGTGTGTGTCTACGTGTGTGTGTCTGTGTGTGTGTGTCTGTGTGTGTGTGTGAGACAGGTGTGCAGCGCTGTGCAGAATCAGGACTTCACGGTGATCCGGGACTACTGTTTGGGCCTGAAGGCTCTGCTGTATCTGAAGAGCATAGAAGAGCTCGCGGACTGGGACGGCCAGTCCCCACCAACCCTGCGGCACCAGAAGGGCAAACCCGTACCCCGCATTCAGGAGCTCATCGGCAAGGTGGGATTAACCACACCACAACCTCTAAAGCAATGTCCTCGCAGCTTATTGGGCTGCAGTCGCCATTGCCGCTTTAGCGGAGCCAGAAACAGGTTTGATTCGTGTGTATAAGCTCATTTAGTGGCAACGGAACAGAGACCAACACACTGGACCAGCATTAAAGGAACAGTTCTGCCAGAAATCAGATTTACACGAATTTCCCCCCTCAGCCCAAATGCAGCTAAGACATGTTTGATGTCTGTAATTTCCTTAGTTTTGCACTGAATCCACAAGGCTAATGTAGCAGGTAATGGAGGATGAGACCTTCGCAAGCCCACAGTCTCTTCTTATGCAGCTCGAAGCCTTTTAGAAATTGCTTTTGTGAAAGAAAACCCAGGTCCTCAGTCGGCTGTAGTGCTGACCAGTAGCCTCTCGTATTAAAGGGGAGGTCCACCAGTGTTTCTGTTTGGTCGTTTGTCTGTATTCCTTACCCTAGGGTACATCAGATGCACGCTACACTACACATTACACCCATCAGCCATAACATTAAGACCACCTGCCTAACACGGAGTGTGCCCTTCCCGCTGCTGGAACAGCTCTGACTGTGCTGCACTGTGTGTTCTGACCCCTTTCTATCAGAGTCAGCATCACTTTCTAGACCACGGTAGCTCTTCTGTGGGATCAGACCAGACGCGCTAGCCTTCACTCCCCACACGCAGCAGTGAACCTCGGGTGTGACCGATCCACCAGTCGTCCTTCCTTGGATCACTGTTGGTAGGTAGTAACTACTGCACACCTGAAACACTCCACAAGACCTGCCGTTCTGGAGACGCTCTGACTGTTCACTTGCTCCCACCCTTTGAGCATTAGATACTCTGGTGCTGTGTTTAGCGATGGGACCCAGCTGCGGAGTTGAGTTCTGAATGTTTGGAACACTGTAATGTTGTTGCAGGGTCTTCTAATGGGCACGGGGTCCAGGTGGGGTTTAGGGCTCCCAACCATAGTCCTGGTTCCTCCCAGAGTTTCTTCCTCTAGCTCGAGGTTGGATTTCCTCGCCTCCGTCGCCTCGGTTCGCTCGTTCCGGGCTCGGACCTGAACTTTGTAGAGCGGCTTTGTGAAATTGTCTGTTGTAAAAGGAGCTGTAGAAATAAAACTGGATTGAATTGAATTGAACTGCTGCCTTGTAGCTGCGACGTAGCACAAAAGATGCAGACTTTACACACCAAACGTGATTGGCTGATTGGCTACATTGAAGGTGGGAGAGGGTGAATGTGTTATTTTGAATTTTTGCGCTGAAATATCACTGTAAACTGGCGAATTTTGAATAAAGGGGCATTTAGAGAGAACGCCACCAAACTAGGCAATTTACTCAGGGTGGTGATTCTGGAGTTATGCTGCTTTCTTTACCTCATGTGGGTGTGTGTGTGTGTTTTGATTGTGCTCAGTCATCTGACAGGCAAATCCAGTCCCCCCAACCATCCACCCCCCACTCCCCCAACCCCTCGCTGAAATTACACAATCATGCCGAGCAGAATTCCCCACTCCACTAAAGAGCAGAACCCCCCCACACACACACACACACACTCACATACACACGCACACACACACGCTGATGTTCTGCTATACAGACACAGCAGAGAAACACACATGCATGCGCACACACACCCCCCTTCAGAGAAATGGAGAGAAAAAGAGAAACAAATATATATTGAGAGAGAGAGAGAGAGAGAGAGAGAGAGAGAGAGAGAGAAGAGAGCAAAAAGTAAGTAATGGGAGTTCAGAGAGAGACAGATGGAGCGAGAGGGGGGGGGGAAGGAGAGAGAGAAAGAAAGAGAGAGAAAGATGGGGAGAGAGAGAGAAAGAAAAAGAGAGAGAGAGAATAGAGCAAAAAGTAAGTAATGGGAGTTCAGAGAGAGAGATGAGGCAGGAGAGAGAGAGAGAGAGAGAGAGAGAGAAAGAGGGAGAGAGTACAGTTAATAATGGAAGTTCAGAGAGAGAGAGGAGGGGGAGAGAGAGTACAATTAGTAATGGGAGTTCAGAGAGAGGGAGAGAGTACAGTTAATAATGGGAGTTCAGAGAGAGAGAGAGAGCGCAGGGAGGGAGAAAGAGAGTACAGTTAGTAATGGGAGTTCAGAGGGGGGGGGTGGAGAGGAAGAGAGAAAACAGTTAGTAATGGGAGTTCAGAGAGAGAGAGGGAGAGAGTACAGTTAATAATTGGAGTTCAAAGAGAGAGAGAGAGAGAGAGAGAGAGAGCGCAGGGAGGGGGAAAGAGAGTACAGTTAGTAATGGGAGTTCGGGGGGGTGGAGAGGAAGAGAGAATACAGTTAGTAATGGGAGTTCAGAGAGAGAGAGACAGGGAGAGACCTGGACTCGGGACCGGATTCTGTAAAGCTGCTTTTGTGACCACATCAGTTGTAAAAAGTGCAATAGAGATAAAATTGACTCGACTCGACAAATGGTCACTCGCTCTCTTTGATTTTTCAGATGCTAAATTGCCTCTAAGTTACTGCTCGTCACTTCTGCAGTGTGTTCAGAGCGGCGGATTTGTAAGAAACGCTGGGCCCTCCGCCCGCCACCCACCGCATACACAACTTTCTGCAACTAATTGCTTTTATGAGGCAGAGCGAAGACGCTGGCGACGGCCTCCATTATCCCGCGCCCTGATGCGAAGGCCAAGCCAACAGAAAGTGAATCTGTGTGTGGACTCGCAAAGGGGGGAAGAAAGAGATAATTTCTCGCTCTGTGTCAGGGAGGAATTCACTGTCTGGAGCCAATTAAAGAGCCCAGATCGATGCCTGCTGCGCTGCCGGTATCGAGCTCCACGTATTAACATGAGCTTGGGGAAGTTGACTCTGTGTCATTGATTTGGCTTTATTAAATACCACGGCAGAAATGCCACGCGACGAACAAAGAGGACGCGGCGGAAAACACCGGCGCGCCACTCCAGCTCTGTGGCCGCTTGATCTCCGAGCAGAATCTGGGGCTCGTTTTAGAAACCACTCTAGAGCCGTTTGTTGACAAACCAAATTCCCTCTTTAGCTGGTTGTCTTCGATCAGCTGAGGCACGTGGAGCCTGAAGTTGGCTCGCCTGGGCGTGC
The DNA here is from genome assembly GCA_037974385.1 of Arnoldichthys spilopterus. Classification (NCBI taxonomy): domain Eukaryota; kingdom Metazoa; phylum Chordata; class Actinopteri; order Characiformes; family Lepidarchidae; genus Arnoldichthys; species Arnoldichthys spilopterus. Next base: position 18,686,097 of record JBBPDA010000001.1, on the reverse strand, counting down.
TGTTCCCCTGGAGCGTGGCGTCACACCCGCGTGTGATCTGGAACATCAAACACTGAACATTCCAATGGGTTCTAACCAGTGTTGTATAAAGTACCTGAAAGTCATGCTTGAGTAGAAGTACAGATACCCGACCAAAAACACTCTGGTAGAAGCTCAAGTACAAGTATCTAGTAGTGAAAGTGACTGTGTGTCATTGTGAACACACTCAAACACCACAACAAAACGTGACCTCTGGATTTAACCCATCACACGTGCACACGTAGAGCAGTGGGCAGCTATCAGCAGCACCCGGGGAGCAGTGTAGTGGAACGGTACCTTACTCAAGGGAACCAAGTGGTGCTCGGGCTGGGACTCGAACCTGCGACCTTCAGTTCACAAGGGCAACATGCTAAATGCTAGGCTCCACTGTGCTATTGTATTTGAGTATCAGAAATGTAGTGAAGAAAAAGTTAGCTACTATACAACGCTGTTCAGAGTTCAGCGGATACAACGCCGTTACACTCGCACCTACGCTGCCGTGGTTACAAGGCGACTGCACTGTGGTTCGCCTGACTGGGAAGGGGAGCGGCGTGCTGTGAAACTACATGAGTAAGAAGGCCCTGCTCCGAAAAGAGGTGGAAACGATGTTGTTTTTCCACTTTTTTTTTTTTTTCTTTCTCAGAGCGCCACCCCCTTCTTCTGTAAGACAGGAGAGCTGTGCGGTGTTGACCGCTGTTAGCGTAGCTCACTAGTTATTAACAGCAAGCTATTAGGGACTGCTCTGGTGAACGCCAGTAACGGGGTTGGCACCCAAGAGCCCACGAGAACCTTAATATGAACCTCCAGTGATCTGGCTGACTGACTCGCTACAGAAAGCCAGGAAAGAATCCCCCGCCCTTCATCTATCCACACGTGGAGCAGTGGCAGCTATCGACAGCACCTGGGGAGCAGTGTAGCAGGACAGTACCTCGCTCAAGGGTTCCTCAGTGGTACTTGGGCTGGGACTTGAACCTGCGACCCCCTGATCACACGGGCAAGACCCCTAATCACTAGGCCACAGCTGAGATCCTCTCCAGTGCAGTGTTAAAGCAGCGAAGGTCAAGCAGCAAACAGCTGCATCCGGAGTTCTGTAGTGTTTAACAAGGTAGCGCCAGTGCAATCGCATGCAGTTGACTGACTCGTGACTCGACTCGAGCCCGATCGGACTAATCTGGTGAAGTTGTTGTGGTTTAATTGGGTAAATGAACATGTTTTATTAAATTAAACGTTCAGTTTCTGTTTTGCGTGCCTCCGTCTGTCAGCTCACACACATGCGCTGCCATGACGGCAGCATTAGGTTCGATGAGGCTTAAAATAACAAGCCGCTAATTACAGAAAACCCATCAGTCTGACACAGAGAACGAAGCACGAGTAGTTCGTTTAGCTCGACTTGTCAGTGAATTTAGCTGAATCTGTAGTATTAAACAAAAAACATGCCCTTAAAAAAGTGCTCACTCGATCAGCCATAACATTAACACCACTGACTCTAGTTATTTCATTACAATGGCACGTGTCAGGCAGGTTGGATAGCAAGTGAACTGTCAGTTCTTCAAGTCCAAGAGCTACTGTGGTGTAGAAAGTGATGCTGACTCTGATAGAAAGGGGTCAGAACACACAGTGCAGCACAGTCAGAGCTGCTCCAGCAGCAGGAAGGACACACTCAGTGTTAGGCAGGTGGTCCTAATGTTATGCCCGATCAGTGTTTTAGCTATGCAAGTGACTGACTAGCCAGTCATTTTGAGTCATTTCACATATTTCTGCAATGAAGGGCTGGTTACATGGCGCCGTGTTGGACCAAACGGTGTTGGTTGTTGTCGAGACTCGACTCGGGCTTGCACCCCAGGGACTCGAGACTTGAGTCAGACTCACATAAATCATCTCATGACCATCTGATCTCAGTGATTTTGTTTCTTGACCGCGAGGCGAGGGAGATGAGCCTGACTTTGTCCAGCGATTGCCCTGGCGACACGGTGTGAGCTAACCTGAGCTTTCGTTTCTAATGCATGTGTAATTTACAGCCACCTGCACACAGCAGCGAGATGTGTGAGGCTTCCTTAACGCAGCTCTGTAGATGTGCAGTCCTGGGGGAACAGTGGATAATTGACAGGCCCCGTGTTTTGGAAAGCTCTGCATCTAATTAGCGCAGGCTTTCTGGTTAGCCAGGACATGGGATTTGGCAGTGTGAGTGCGCTCGTACTGCCGGGCTTTTCTCATTAAAACCACACACACACACACACACACACACACACCTCCTGCTGAAACGGACCTGCATGGACCCCCTATAGCCCACAAATTACGGCTGCAGCCATTTTTCCCTCAGACATAATAGGTGACATGACTATGTGGCAGTTTATCAGAGGAGCTAAATAATAAACTAATAATAATAATAAACTTTATTTATAGTGCAGATTTCATGTTTTGTGTGATTTACACACAAAAAAGAGAGAAAAAAACATTACTGTTAATTAAAAAGAGTAGTATAAATAACTATATATATATAAATGTAAAAAACTACTGTATATTATATATTATAAGTAGTTGTGACGGTTTGGGGGTGTGAAGACACACACATGGGGAACATGACATGAGGCATAAACAAGATCCATGGCTGTAACGCAGTCCATGGTCACGGGAACATGGGCCCGGGCTGAGTCAAAGTCACGGGCTGACAGAACAAGGGCCCAGGCTGGGGGAACAACCAAAACAACCCGTGGAAGCCTGGTCGCTTCCCCAGTGTGTGGACTGGGGTCTTTGGCGTTGCCCTCGTCGACCCAGAGACGACTGTGCTCCCCGGCGTCGCCCTCGGCAACCCGGAGACGGCTGTGCCATAGTTGGGTCCTTCAAACTGTGACGGTTTGGGTGTGTGAAGGCAGCAGATGCAGGCGGACTGATGTTAAACAGGGTTTTATTCCAAACACACGAACAGAAAGACACGGCAAGGAAACACGACATAAGGCACGACAAAGACAGCACGTATAACAGTTGAGGGACAAACACTTGAGAAACACACAGGGCTTTTAAAGACGACATGATTACAAACAGCTGAAGCACATGGCTAGGACACGTGACAACAACACAAGGACCAGACACCGTAACAGTAGTGTGTGTGAATATTAAAATTACTACCTGTAAAAATTAGTTTGTGTGTATATATATTGTGTATATATATATATATATGTGTGTGTGTGTGTGTGTGTGTGTGTGTGTGTGTGTGTATGTGTGTATATGCATATAAAAGA
>JBBPDA010000001.1:18634880-18646352 GCA_037974385.1 Arnoldichthys spilopterus | reverse complement strand
AAATACATTTAATTAATAAAACTTACCTGTATTTTCCATCTATTTTCAATCATTTATTCAATTATCAAATAAAATTGCCAATTTCATTTTGCACTGAATTAATTTCCTAAACAATCTAATGCGAAGTTCAGCAAATGTGTAAAGTTCAGTGAATGCCTAAGCCTTACCAAGCAGGGAGGTGGAGTCTTTGCTGAGTGCCGCCGCCATCGCCGGATCTACAGGAGGCTGGCCATCCCCCGCTGGCAGCTCTGGCCTTGTGTAGTCTCGACTCTTATCGTTGTTGTACTTCACGTTCAGGTTGACCAGCTTGGAAAAGTCAATGCGCAGGGTGCAGCAGGAATTATAGATGTTCTGTCCATCCAAGGACTGCGGAGAATAATAAAAGATGCAAGATGTTTATGGTGTTCCGCAACAGAAGCGGCACTAAAAAAAACGCAAGGCTGCTCGGATCAGCTGACAACGTTTATTAGTGAAAGTGAAAAGTGACTAGTTGTCATTGTGAACACGCTCAAGCACCACAAGCTGTAACGCATATTCCACCAACTCAAGAGGGTGCAGCCTGGCTCTGCTGAATGACATTACATCAAACAGTCATAGCTCTGATGCAACAATCACGTGCCTCCTAAGAAGGCAATCAGGAAAAGGCCTCTGACCCAAAACTAGCCCTCACCCAAACCCACTCACCAGTTTGGCCTGCTGCGCATTTACCGGATCGCTGAACTGCAGCAGCGCCTGGAACTGATTATTTTTAGTGAAGGTGATGATCTTCATAACCGTGCCAAATTTGGAGAAGATCTGAAACGGAGGAAGACAAAGACAGGTCAGCAGGGAGGTGGCCATTAACGCCATAAACTTAGTCATCACTTGCTTATTATTCTAAATGTTCTTATTTTAATCTGGTAAACATTCTGTAAAGTCTGCACGGCCACAACATTAACATTGTCACAGTTTCTGTACATGTCCCAGGTGTGTATGTGTGAGCGAGTGTGTGTTATGAGCTGCCACAGTTCACACTGCATATAAACAATAAATCAGGCGCGAAAACAGAGACGCGCGTGTGTGCAGCATGTTTCCTTTCATTCGGAGTAACTCAGAAAACACCAAATTCTCCTTTTTCCCCTTTTATTGCTTTTGCCACTTAATTTCTGCCCTTATTCCCACCCGCTTTTGCACTACATTACCCATAATGCTTTCCTCGTAAATGGACAAAAATTTGAAGTGAAAGTGACTGTCATTATGAGCACACTCAAGCACCGCAACAAAATGTGACCTCTGCATTTATCCCATCACACGTGCACATGTGGAGCAGTGAGCAGCTATCAACAGGGCCCGGGGAGCAGTGTAGCAGGACGGTACCTCAGTGGTGCCCAGGCTGGAACTCAAACCTGCAACCTTCAGGTCCCAAAAGCAGCATCCTACTAGGCCCTCATCGCCCTTGAGGAACCCATGCTACCTTCTATAGCAAATGGGTAACCATGGTTTTATTAAGGGGCATTATGGGAAATGTAGTGCTAAAGTGCCAACGCAAGTGGGAATAAGGGTAGCGTTTAGGTGGGAAAAGCAATAGAGGGAAAAGGATCCGAGCAGCTGCCGATCGGACATGAAACCAAACAGCAGCTTCACTGCGTCCAAGGTGGAAAGGAATAAACAGAGAAAGGGAACACGCTGCACAAACGCAGACAGAACTGAGTTAAGCATGTTTCTTTATTACACATAAACTTTATAACTGACAGACTCTCTCTCTTTCTCTCTCACACAGTTAGACCATGGACACAAATTTAATCTGCATATAAAAAAGGTGTTAATGTTGGGGGCGTGCACTTTGAGCAAGCATGATAGGGGAATTTTGGAATTCTAGTGTTAAGGGGTTCATTTTTAGAGCTTTAACTTTTGGCAGATGCATGTAGAAGATAAAGACCTGCTGCAGGACATCCAGGGTGACCGGGTAGAACATGTTGTCGATGATTATACGCAGGACCGGGCTAGGCGCTGGTGTCAAAACGCCATCACCTGCGGTGTCCGAGCCTGGAGAGCCACCCTCCTGCACAGCGGAAACAGCCTGCAGCACTGCCTGAGCACGCTGGGCAGAGAGGGTAAGGGTTAGAAATCACATTAAATCATTTAGACTGTTTGCAGTCTGCCACAAATGTTTGCCAGTTTCACACAGTAAAGCCCAGTCCACACAGGTGTTGCATAAGGGAACACGCTCCAAGCGACATACGTTCTTGTAGCAGCGTTGGACTGACTTCACAATGACACGTTCACAAAGTTTAGGTCAGCCCACTGAAGCAAACCACTATACAATAGAGCAGCTGCTTCCAAATAGTTGGCTCAAGAGATCAATGTCTCATTCAACTACTCACCAGTGTTTCTGCAGGTTTCAAAGAGTCTTTGAATTTAAGACTTTAAACAAGATTTAAGACTTTAAGACCGTTATGAATGAAATTTAAGACCGATTTCGTGTTCACACTGTTAAAAAGTAGAAAGGACATAAAAGAAAATCCAAATCCGACTGTGTTCACACTGGTGGGCAGTAGTGGCCTACAGAAGGCCGCAGGTTTAACTCTCGACCCAGGTACCATCTTTGAGCAAGGTACCACACATCGAGCAGTGGGCAGCGATCAACAGCACCCAGGGAACAGTACCTTGGTCAAAGGAACCTTAGTGGTGCCCAGGTCAGAACTTCAAATAGAAATGACATTTAAGACCTAGTGCATAAGATCCTAAGGTTTTTAAGCCCTTTAAAAGCCTTAAATTCACATTTTGAAATTGACATTTTAAGGCTTTATAGGACTCAGCAGAAACCCTGATTCACTCACTACTGTAAGAAACATATAGCAAATTAACCATTCATGCACATAGTTCTAATGGTATTTTGAAATTGGGAACCTCTGGCTCTGTCTTTTCCTTAACGAAGATCAAACAGAAGAAAAATGTGATGTATCGAGTACTGTGGAAATTCCTGGCAGCGCGGTTTCCCATCCCTACGGCGTAATTTAAGGGTGATTTTCGCTAACCTGATTGAGAGCGCTGTCAGTCTTGAGCTCTTTGTGGTTGGAGTACTGGATAAACACGGGCACATTTCGCACTTGAGGCGTCACTGCCGTGTAGTAGTTCACCATAGTAACCGCTGCCTCTTCAGTTCCGAGCTCCAGGAATGCCTGCACGTCATAGGGGGTAAAATAAGCATTCGAGGGGTGAAAAAAGTGCTAGACTACGTGGGTAAGAAGTGTCAAGAGTGGCTAAACTCAGAAAACGCTTTACATCTCAAATTTATTAAGGAACAACAGCTGTGCAGAACTCATTGTGTCCTAACGTACCTGATTCTTGCCTTTCAGCATCAGGATATTGGTGACTTTCCCAAAGGGCAGGCCCAGGGCAATGACCTCAGTCTCAGAAACCTCATTCGGAAGCTTCCGAATGTGAATGACTCTGGAAGGTGGGCTGTCCATGCTGTCCTCCACCCTCAGTTTTTTGCTGTCACTCCCATTAGCTGTGGAAAACACCATGTGTTAAGAACACTGGCTGCTCTGGGGTGTTCGTTACACACTGTATGACGTATACTCGCTGTGTGTAATTAACCACAGACTGAGGAAAATGTGCAGTAAAGTGTCATCACCGTGCCAGAGGTGAATGGAAGTTAAAAAAGGTAATAAATAAATGAATAAAGTTTTTTCCAGACTTCCCAAAGTTTTACTACCGAAATATTTAAAAAAATCAGAAGATGTGTAGATTCACTGGTGATTCTGAAATTTAAATAAAATGTCTTTATTTGTGTTGGAGACAATGTGACCTCTGGTTTTTCTTAACCATTACTGTGAATAAATATTTCCGGTTCTATGTTTTGAAAAATCACTGGAATTCCCATTTCTTACCAGTGACTGAAGAGTTTGGACTGTTGTAGAGACTGCCAGACAGCAATTCATCTGAATTTCTCTACAAGAAATGACAGAGGCAATAAAGAAAGTCATTTACCAAAATATAATCATTGACTTGCATAATCATGGTTAAATCCCATTCATCCCCCTTCGTACATCACACAGAGCCTGACTGAAAGTTTCTAAAATGAAGCAGGAGGAGAGGTGTTTATGCACCAGACCTTTGGAAGACGATACCTATTAATATTCATCAGGCTCCTACAGGTAAAAGACCTTTTATAAAAAAACATTTATTTAGTCGAGCTTTCTGTTAAAATATTATTTATTTTATATACTTTTACATTTAGTTAACATAAAACACTTTTATAATTTACACTTTGACTTTCTCTTTATTCTACAAAATTTCTAATAACTGTTTGACCACATTAAGCAAATATTTATATATTGTTTCATGTATTTCTAAGAAGCTTTATTTTATTGTTTTATATGTATTTATTAAAATTTAATTTCTTTTCAAATTATTAATTAAAATATAAAACGGGCACTATTATTTTTAATCTTTATTTAATATACTTTTATATTTAGTAAATATACTTCTATAATTTACACATTAGCTTTTCCTGTATTCTAAACATTTTTTAAAACTGTTTAATGAGATTAAGCAAATGTTTATATATTATCTATAGATTATTTCTTAGTATTTATAAGATCTATTTACACTGATATCGCAGAAGGCTGCAATAGGCAAAAGAGACAAGCCAATCACAGAACTTGTTAGCACTTCCGATGTGAAAGGGCTGTGCTGAAGTGCTTTAGGTTAAATAAAATGAATGAAAACGTGTTGGTTTTGTGACATCACAAAAAAAACTCTATTGGATAATTCGCCACTGATTAAAGCTTAGTTATCATATGGGCAGACATGGGCCCTTTAATGTATTGACAGGCATTGCAATATGGATTTTGTGTGTGTGGAAAGCATTTTAAGCAGCATTTTCAATGTATGCAAGGTGCTGTAGATAGAAAGAAAGAAAGATAAAGAAAAGAAAAATAAATAAGAAATATATATATATATATATATATATAAATAATTGCTAGTAGTAGTAATATTAATACTAATTTTCATAATAATAATAATAATACCACATAATTTCAGCTCTAATGCACAGGCGATGAACAAAAGAAAAGCGTAAATAATGCAGGATCTTACCTTTACACCAACTGCAACATCACTAGCAATGCTGGACAAAAACAGTAGAAAAAACACATTTCAACCAAACATCTCCGCATTACACAGAAGCTCGCATCACAGCACAGCTACATTAGCATCGCAGCTAACGGGCTTTGTTCATTCTACCCTAATACCACCCGTCCTTTTCCCGAATTCAGACTTGCGAACTGTGCCGTTTAGTGTTTCTCAGCTTACATTTCCCGCAAACCACTTCTGTCGACCTCCGTGAATTATTTTTTTACTAACATTTACTTGGAAACGCGTCGCTTTAACTCAATTCTGCCTGCCTCGGTTTGTTAGCAGGTTAGCATCCCCGACCTCAGGCCAGCAGACAATGGAGGCGAAGTTACCTCAGAAGTCATTCAGTACGAAACAAACAACAACTCGAACAGCACCTTCCGAACATTCGCGCAGCACGTTCTCACTTACCCGTCCATTGCCGGGGATAATGCGCCCTTTCTCTGCGTTTGTAACTGCCTTTTCCCCTCGAATAGCGGATAAACACACACGAGCGACACGCAGCTGAGCAAGTAACGGCAGCAAAATGGAGGCTGGGCTGTCGGCGGTGATGGGGGATTTACGAAGTTAGCCGATGCTGGACGACGTGTGACGATTTTATCCGACTCCAGGCCGCTTCTCGGCGATACGAGCCGGTCTCGTCCGATTTTGTCCGATTGTATGCGAATCTAGGCGAAAAGGTTTTAAAGTGGTTTCCTGAGCGCGGTAAGAAAGCGCTGACACTTTAGAAACCTCAACAACGACAGGAAACAGCCTTCTTGAAATGTTATTTTAATTTTTTATTATTTTATTTTATTTATTTGTTTGTTTTAATTAAATTACATTTCAATTTATTTATTTATTCGTTTATTTATTTATTTTCCAGATTCTCACGTTTTCCCCACATACTATTAAAATCAATGCAAAACTGCCTAAAGCTTTTCCTGTCAAGTTTTTCCCTCTACAAGAAGCCTAACAAGTGTGTTCACTTCTCATCAGCAAGCCACGCTGGGCCTACAGCAAAGCAACATCAAATCAAGTTTATTCCTACAGCGCCTTTACAAATGACGTTGTCACAAAGTGGCTTTACAGAATCCGGGTCCGAGCCCCTAACGAGAGAGCCAATGGCAACAGAGGCGAGGAGAAACTCCCTAAGCTGGAAGAAGAGACAGATAGTGATAATAAACCACTGAGTCTCCATTTCTACAGGTGGCATCAACTGCAAGCCTATAGCTTGGAGCAACATATCTTAGCCGTTGAAGCACATGGAGATGGTCTGTTGTAGCTGAATTAGTCTGGGACAGGAGATCAGGAGGCTCCAGCGATGGGTGATCTTGTTGTGGGAACCTTAACATGGCCTAATCAACAGAACCGTGAAACAAAGTGAACTTCTTAAACATCGAAACAATCAAATATTTCAACGCCTGTATTTCTATACTGTTATAATCCATGTCCACGCCGCACAGTGTACAGACTCAGACTGCAACGGCACAACAGAAGAAACAATGAAGATGCTGTAACGTTCCACCCAAAGCAACAGCGCTGCCTGAGCATCAGCAGGCCCCTATGTGCCCTGTATTGATTTCCAATACCGCACATGTGGCAGTGTCTCTGAGGCTCTGTTCACTGTGTGGGTCTGGAGCTCGACGTCCTTTGTGCCTAGAATTACATTATTGACGACAGCAGCAGGGCAACCTCCACTACACCCACCTGCCATGACCTGCCATGAGTCTGCAACAGTTAGACACAAGAAAGTAGAGTGGCCTAAACGCATACACTCTTCACAAACGCGGTTCTATGGTTTTACATAGAACCACGGTGGCGTAAAAAAACATTTGAATCATCAGTGGTTCTCTGCCTAATTAAATTGGTAATATTTTATGAGAGTACCTTTTTAAATGGTTCTACGTAGCAGAGTCCTAGCTGTAGTAGAACATAGCCAACCCCATTCCAAAAAACACGGGTAACAATAGTGGAACCGAACCATTGAAAGAAGTTATTTAAAGACTCATTAAAAGCAACTTGTTGTTCGTCAGAAGAACCATTTAAAAGTGCAAATGATGTGGTTCTTTCAGTTGTCATGGTTCTATATAGTGAAAGGGAAGTACAAATTTGTCATTGTGAACCTGCTTATGTGATGTCTGCCTTTAAAACATCACACGTGCACACATGGAGCAGTGGGCAGCTATCAACAGCACCCGGGGAGCAGTGTAGTGGGAAGGTACCTTACTCAAGGGAACCTCAGTGGTGCCCGGGGACTCGAACCTGCGACCTTCAGTTTACAACGGCAATGTCCTCACTATTAGGCCACAACTGCACACTATATATAATATATATGATCCTTGCATTCACTAAAGAACTCTTGAAGAACCCACTGAAATAATGCTATGGGTAGCAATAGAACCCAGTTCATCCATTCAAAAAATGCAGTTCCTGGCAACCTCAATGTCCATGGCCCACTGGGTCTTTGGTAGGATGTGAGGATCGCTCTTGAGATCATAGATGTGGATAACTGCTGCTGTTCCGTTCGGCCTCTCTGGCAATTTCAGCTGACTTGTACTTTCCACCAGATCACCCATCACTGGGGCCTCCTGCCCATCAATTCTCCAGACCAGTCTGAAAACCATGGACCCCCATGTTCTCTATGTCCCCCAGGGGCTGTTGCTCCAAGTTCCAGGCGTTGACTGATGCCACCTTTATAAACTGAGACTAGTTCGTCATTGACCAGAGGAGGATGGGTTCCCCTTGGTTCCTCCAGAGGTTCCTCCTCGCCTCCGTCCCCCTTGCCTCGCTCATTAAGAGGCTCAGACCCAGATCCTGTAAAGCTGCGCCGTGACAACGTCAGCTGTGAAAACCGCTACACAAATAAAACTGAATGCGTTAAAAAAGAAAAAAAAATCGGTTGAAGAAACCAAAACGTTCCTTCCTGCCCGTGGCGTCTTGGTTAGTGCGATGCAAGAGTGAAGAATCGAGGACGTTCGGCACTGTGTTCGGTGTCAGGCTCTTTTCCACGGAGCGTGGGAGGGAATGAAAGGTAACAGGTGAATAATCATCACACCCATCATCACGTCCTTCGGCGCGTCGAGCAGAGTGGCCTTTCACAGGGAGCGCGTGTGATGTGAGACGCGTGCGGGCTAAAATGCCAGAGACGTCACATTTCCACCTTGCTTCCTGCGAATCACGCACCTCTTGTCCCGTGGAAAGGGCAGCCGGACTCGATCTACTGCCCCTCTGACCCACTGCTAGACCACCTCTCCGGTTCTGTTGACGCACAGGCAGCTGATGTATAATGGTAACGGACACAGTTCAAACGGTCCAACAACTATTATTTTATGTAAATTAACCTAATTTACAATGTAAGTGTCATGCTACGCAAGCGCCTTTTGTAAAACACAGACTATACGTAACAGACACCAACTTGCAGATATTTTTAAAGGACAGACACAAACACTACACAACTAACAACATAAAGAAGTCCAGGAACAAAGTAGCAGGATGTCCAAAAATGCAATAATGTGACGTAAACAATGACACAGGGAGCAGGAAGAGTTTAGCAGCGTAAAGTTAAAAATCAGTAATAAATATAAAGTTAAGGACTAGTTAAGTGTGTGTGTGTGTATGTGTTGGGTCCACAGTGCTGGTGGCTTTGCGGATGCAGCGTGTGGTGTAGATGTTCATCTAGGATTCTCTTAAAACTTCTCAGAAAAAAAAAAAAAATGTCCTCAAATGTGTGTTAGTGCATCTAGCAGTGGAAACTAGTGGTTGGGACGTTGCCCTTGTGAACTGAAGGTTGCAGGTTCGAGTCCCTGTGCACCACTGACGTTCCTTGAGTAAGTTACCAACCCGCTACACTGCTCCCCAGGTGCTGTTGGTACCTGCCCACTGCTCCACATGTGCACGTGTGATGGGTTAAATGCAGAGGTCACATTTCGTTGTGGTGCTTGAGTGTGTTCACAATGACAAATAGTCACTTTCACTTAGTAGCCATTGTCTAATGAGGAAGCGCCACTGAAAAGGTCTAGTGATTAACCCTTAGTGTTGTGGTCAGGTATTTGTTTGAGTGTGTTTTAAGCCCCTATATCTCACTAAAACAAGCACTGAGCTTAACTCAACCTGACTGTTCCATCTCTCCCAATTGGTTTAGGTAAGTTATTGTAAAAATCCACTAGATTTCACGGTGTCGATAATTTTAGACAAATGTGTTTCTGTTGCACACATGTTTTAAGAAGAAAATCCATTTTTTTTATTGTTACTGATTTGATTATACATTTTTAGGATAAAATGTAAAAAAATTACAAAACTATAGGGTTGCTAAAGTAAAAAATCAACATTACATTTATTTATTGTCCCAAAATGAATATAAAATGCAAAGAAAAATTATTTCTTGCTTTTTATCTTGGTGTGGCCATTAAAGGGTTAAAGACACAGTGAAATGTTTTGTCCATAACTGACCTAAACCCAGTGGCAGGGATGGAAGAGTCTGGTTGAGTTGAGCTCAGTGCATGTTTTAGCAAGATATAGGGATTTAAAATAATAAACTTCCACTTCCAAAAAGCTGTATAATGTACATAAAACAGAATGTGATGATTAATCAGTAAAGTAAATACACATTTAGATGAAAACAACAACATGTCAGACATTAAAATTGTGGAATGTTATTGGTTTTTTAAAAAAGATTTACGCTAATTTTGAATTTGATGCCAGATTCTGGTGTTAAGCCAACACAGCACTGTGCTATAAGGCCATCACACCAACAGTCAAACACAACAGTGGTCAAACATTGCCACCTCAGGGCCTGGGTCACCACACAAAAGTGATGAAACCAGAGAACACAATCCAAAGAAAGTCAGGACGTGGCTCCTCTCGTAATTTACAATAAGTAAACACGTCTTTATTTGCACCCTAGTGACACCGAGACAGTTTCCATGGAGACCTCAAGCTAAAAAAAACCTGTTGTACAAATCAGTCTCATTAACCTTTTCACCCCTCGCCTGTGTCCCCGGAGAACGGGGCCTTACAAACAAGAGGCTGCGTTGCTAATTCAGAGCACACGGGCGCACGCCACTCCCTTTTTAGCGTATTCCAGCCTGACAGAGGAGGGAGGTGTGGGCCCAGGGTCATCGGCAAGCTAGAACCCCACGGTGCTCACGGTTATGTGACGCCTAATGGACGTGGGCTCACTTTAATGACCATCCATCTGTCTTCGTGGAAGTAAAACGCTGCACGTGCTCAGCGAGACAGAACTCGCTCGAGGACTAGGGGCAGAATTACCTGCTGTTCGTTCAGCAGAAGCTGATGAAGGCTTCAGGCCTCTGGATTCTGGCGCCTGCCAGTTACCCAGTGGGTAATGCCACTATGAGGGCTGGACTGGACACGTTCTCCTGCTTCATAGCCGCCCTGCGGGGCATTCTGATGCACGTCCAGCCAGTGAGTACCAGATGTGTGTGTGTGTGTGTTGTTCTGATAAGCTGCCTGATGGTCAGAAATAAAAGGATTCTTTGACAATGACCAATGTGTCAAGGCACAGCATGATCAACGCACTGTTCATGTCACCTGCATGTGCATGCAGTCATGTGCAAAAGTTTGGGCACCTGCTGGTAAAAAATTGTTCTTCTGTATTGTAATTTTATGAAAATAAATATACAAACTATACATTATATATATATTTATATATTTATTTCTCAAGTAATCTTTATTAGCCCTTCAATGAAGTTTTTATTCAAAAACCCCATAGTTTTTTTTAAATCTAGAAAATTACTCTGGAATATAATCTAATCTAGAAAAATCGAAAAAAAAAAATTTTAAAAAACAAATTAAATTCTTGGATTCTAATAAAACTTTCTCCAATGTGACACAATGAAATCCAGTGGAATTTTTCGACCATAACTGATCGAAACCAAGTGGTAGATATGGAACAGTCTGGTTGTGTTAAGCCCATTGCATGTTTTAGTGAGATATAAGGACTCAAAATATACACAAACAATTGATCAGAAGTAGAGTTTAGTACAAAGTATGTAATTGTTTAATAACAGTACACATTTGTTTATGCATGTATTTATTTATTAATTAATTTAATTATTTTTATTTTATATTATTATTATTTAACCTTTTGTTTATAAGTTTTAGACGTTTTATGGACTGAATATATTGTTACTAAAGCTGTTCATTCACTCTATTGTTCCTTGGTACTCCAGTAACTGAGTTTAGTGTGTATAGATAGTGTACGTTTAGTATATATGCTTCATTTGATAATAAAGCTCTATATCAAATTTTTTACATTTCATTATTTAGTGGATTTTATGTAACGCTGATATTTTCAATTATGCTCATTGTTATCTTATGTGTTTTGTATATTTCCATATACATTTT
>JBBPDA010000001.1:18603488-18623260 GCA_037974385.1 Arnoldichthys spilopterus | reverse complement strand
ATATACAGCACTACTTCCTGCTCTACAGCACTGTGCTAATAATGCAGCAGAGACTGTAGGAACAGTGTGATCGTGATATACAGCACTACTTCCTGCTCTACAGCACTGTGCTAATACTGCAGCAGAGGCTGTAGGAGCAGTGTGATAGTGATATACAGCACTACTTCCTGCTCTACAGGACTGTGCTAAGTGTCCAAAACTGTTGAGTGGTTGATTGGTAGTGTATATAAAGCTGTTTAGCAGGGCGATAATGCTAGAATAAATATGAACGCCCAGTTTTTTTTTTTAAGATGGGCTCAATCAGTCCTTCATTAGATGAAACCAGGGAGCTTCACACACATCCATGCAGTGACTGGAGAAATGGAGGAGAAAGCTGGAGCCGAACCGGTGTCTTCTAACAGCTCACGCAACATCAACTACGACACATCTGCTTTACTGCTTTGATTCTAATGTTTATCGGCTACAGTTAGTCCACAATGCAGCAGCTCGTCTCCTCTCTGGTAAACATAAGCAGGACCACATATCTCCAATATTGGCCTCGCTCCATTGGCTACCAGTGAGGTTCAGGATTGGGTTTAAAATCCTGCTGCTTGTTTTCAAAGCTCTTAATGGGCTGGTACCCAGTACCTCACCCATCTGCTACACTTTTATACTCCAGTCAGAGCATTCGGCTTGTCCGAAAGTCCCCAAGACCAGAGTGAAGACCAGACGAGACAGAGCCTTTGGTGCAGCAGCCCATAGGCTTTGGAACGGCCTGCCCTGGCATGTTAGATCTGCTCAGACACTGCACATTTTTAAATCTGCCCTTAAGACTCACTTTATCTCTATGGCTTTCAATTCAGAGTGATGGGCCACGGAGAACGGGTGAGTCTTTCTATCCAGAATGAGCTGTTACTTTTATATCGCTTTGTGTTGATGCACCATGCTTAAGTCCATCTACCATCAATTATGTGATCTTATTTTATTGTCCCATACTTTATGTTTCTTACTTTGTTGTGTCTTTTACTGATGATATTAATATGTTATGTCTCTCTTTAGCGACATACAGCATTTTGTTCAACTTCGGTTGCTTATGAGGTGCCACATAAATAAAATTTGAGTTGAGTTGAGTTAACGTGTGATTTTGCATCAAAAGACACTCACTGCTCACATCAGTCCCTATACCCTGTTAACACAGGGGCCTCAGTCAGGGTCACTCTCAGCCCTGTTCATCAGCAGTCAGTGACCCCCAAAGAACCAGTAACGAGAGCATTAGTGGTTTTCTCTGAAGCTTAAACTTTGTGTGTGCGACATCGTAGTGTCCGTGTGTCGGGTGCACCTGTGTAACACCAGCCGTGACACTGATAAGACCCTGAATCCAGGCGAAAGGTCAGAGGTCGTCTGTCACGTGTACACTGATCTAAAGCGAAGGCCAGTGGGGTAAACCGCAGGTGCACGTCACCTTGCATTACCCGCTCACTATTACAGCCTTCATGGAGGGTTAACACATAGAAATACTAGTCTCATTCTCTCACACATACACCACGGCACCTCAGCAATCTACTATTCTATGTTTTTGTAATAAAAGCTGCATTTCTGGGGAGAGGAAGCATTTTAAAAAGTCTGACAAATGTACCCACGATTACTCAACCATGGGCGCCAAAACTTTTGTAGGGAGTGGGGCTGAAGTGTTTGGGGTGAGTCGAGGGCCAAAAGAGTCACATTATAAATAAAGGAATAATAGGTACATATTATGAATATTTGTTGTGGGCAGTGGTAGCGTAGTGATTAGGGACTTGCCCATGTGATCGGAGGGTCGTAGGTTCCTGTCCTGGCCCAGGTTCCACTGAGGTATTTAATGACGCAGGGTTTTTAGAATGTGACCCAATTACAAAGGGACACCACCTCCCTATTTGAACTGCAATGTTGGTGAGCGCGCTTCGGCTCGAGCCACTGAGAAGGGGAGAGGTGCCCTGCGAAACTGGAAGAGTTAGAAGGCCCTGTGCCGGAATACGGGTCTTACGTTAGAGGGAAACAGTGAAAGCTCAGGAGACCAGGAATAGGGGGAGAAGAAGGGAGACCCTGAGCCCCCTGCCGGCTAACCCTTACAAGGTACCCTTGAGTAAGGTACCGTTCAACTACACTGCTCCCAGGGCATTGTTGATAGCTGCCCACTGCTCCTTGTGTGCACGTGTGATGGGTTGAATGCAGAGGTCACATTTCGTTGTGGTGCACTTTGAGTGATGGGGTGTGTTCACAATGACAGATAGTCACTTTCGCTAGATTCTGGTTACAGTGTAGGCTCTCGAGGCGATCCAGTGGCATTCCACCACGCTGTTGTATTTTGCTCACTGATTTAGCCTCTATTCCTCAAAGGGGTCTGATGTCCCGAGCTCAGCTGCAGAATCCCTGTGACAAACCAGCTGAAGTAAGGATCATGTTCCGAAATCAGTCCGACGCCCACATAGAATTTTGCGCTAGGAAAGCAGGTTAAGTCAGCTGTTAGCGTCCGCAGAGACGTCTGGGTCGCCTTTGACTCCGTGCATGCGTGTGTGTGTGTGTGTGTGTCAGCACTCACGTTGGCGCTCGGTATGAGCTCAGCAGCTCAGGAGCCTAGCAGCATTAAGGGCATATCTGTCTCCCGCAGACAGCAGTGACGCGGCCCGGAATAGAAAACGCTCCGCCGTCAATTGAGCAGAAAATAGAAGATGACAGTGGAGCCTGTGTCCTGCCTGCTCGAATAGATCGGCTCCCCGATGCCTTTAATGTCATTATTGCCTCTCAAATGCACTGTGCAAAATGCATCACCGGGCTTAGAAACGCAGCGACCAGCGGCCGCACAGTCAGGCAGCATTACGACGGCTTTGACAGCCCGGGCCGGAGCAGGGCAGGGTGGATTCAGGTAGGGCTGGACATCTGAGCAGTGGAGGAGAAAACTGAATTGACCAGTGGCATCATAGGCCTGGCCTGGAATGCCCTGTTCACTATAAAGTGCACTAGTTTGGTCTATGTCTAAAATGCCATGCATTGCATAATTTGGGGCTACGTTCGTGAGCAGTGGTGGCCTAGTGGTTAGGACACTGCCTTTGGGACCTGAAGGTCGCAGGTTTGAGTCCCAGGCACTACTGAGGTTCCCTTGAGCAAGGTACGTGTGATGGGTTAAATGCAGAGGTCACATTTCGTTGTGGTGCTTGAGTGTGTTCACAAGGACAAATCACTTTCACATTCACAATTATGCCATATTCACTAGACAGTGGTCTTCAGGATGTGCCCAATACCTTAATTACTATATAGTGCACTATCTGAGGCTGTGTCCAAAACCCACAGGAAGTCTAAGTCTAGGTCTAATTCACTAGTCCATTATTTTTTTAATCTTCTGAGTTATGTGCCAAAAAATGTGGCTTGTTGATTGTACTCTGATCAGCCATAACATTAAGACCACCTGTCTAATGCTCAGTGTGTCCCACCTGCTGCTGGAACAGCTCTGACTGTGCTGCACTGTGTGTTTTGACCCCTTTCTATCAGAGTCAGCATCACTTTCTACACCACAGTAGCTCTTCTGTGGGACCAGACCAGTGTAGCTGTACCAAAATTGGAAAAATGCACCAATATTGGGACGCTGTCCAATTTCTTTTTATAAATTGCTTACTTGTGAACTGAAGGTCGTGGGTTAAGGTAAGGGTTAGTCCCAGTTAGGGCACCACTAAGGTTCCCTTAAGCAAGGTACCGTCCAGCTACATCGCTCCCAGAGTGCTTCACATGCTACATGTGTGCCCGTGTGATGGGTCAAATGCAGAAATGTGCCAAGTACAAGTACCACCAAGGAGCTTGTGAGCAAGATACCATCCCCAGGCACTGCCCACTGCTCCTACACGGATGGGTTAAATGCAGAGGTCACGTTTCGTCGTCCTCCAACAGCGGGAGGAAACTGGAAAACCTCCAGGACACCCTCACTGTGACCGAACCCAGGACCTTCTAGCTGTGGGCATCGATCAACAGCGCCCGGGGAGCAGTGTAGCGGGACGGTACCTTACTCAAGGGAAGCAAAGCTCTTTAAAAAGTTGCCTACACCTTGTCACTGTCAGCCAGTTTGGGTTGGGGTTGTAAATGTAGCAGTACCAGTTGGACCCAGCCATGGCTACATGTCAGGTTTGGGCTTAGGTTTCACCTCTAGCCTCTGTATTAGTGCACATTCGTGGGGAGAAGGTGGCACAATGCATGCTGGGCACTGTAGTTAGAAGACCCTCTGCTGCAAATCGCATGTTCGTGGATTGTCAGAGTGGATTAGCAGCGCCACCCTCTGTGAATTCCAGACAGGGGCCTGTGCAGGCCGGCATGGCAGTGAATGGGGAACGTCACGTTCTATAATTCTATAGATGGAACAAGCTTGATCCTGCGCTCAAAGCGTCCAGGGCTTAGCGTGTGAAAACATAGCATTTGACTTCATTTCCAATGGGGAATCGCAGACATAAGAGGATTACTGGCTATTAAAGAATTCAAAAGGGGGAAAATAAAGATTAGTCGTTCGAGGGACATACAGAAAGCAAGCGAACGTGTCTCATGGGGTGTGTTTAATTTCCTAATACTGGGTGTGAGAGTGCAGGCTCTAATCTCTGACCTCATCGTGATTCGATTGATGTTAAGATTGAATGTGTAATGACTCAGGGCGTCATTACGCCCCAGACCTCACCATTCGGTTCCATTTACTCTACTGCAATTCTTGATTGCTGTAAGAAATGCACTGTATACAAAACATGTTTAAAATGTAAAAAAATATATATATTTTTGAACAGTGACAGAGCACGGTGGGAAATGGAGGCCTAGTGGTGAGGACCCTGCTCTTGTGAACTGAAGGTCGCAGGTTCGATTCCCCGGGCAGGGGACCAGGAATAGGAGGAGAGGAAGGGAGACCCTGAGCCCCCTGCCGGCTAACCTTTACAAGGTTCCCTTGAGTAAGGTACCGCTCCGCTACACTGCTCCCCGAGCGCTGTTGATAGCTGCCCACTGCTCCACGTGTGCACGTGCGATGGGTTAAATGCAGAGGTCACATTTCCTTGTGGTGCTTAAGTGTGTTCACAATGACAGTCACTGTCGCTTCAAGGTGGTGCAATGGTTGGCGCTGTTGCCTCACAGCAAGAAGGTCCTGGGTTCGGTCCCAGAGAGGGTGTCCTGGAGGGGCTGATTATCTCATTCTCTCGTTACAGTGGCACCTGTCAGGGGGTGGGATATATTAGGCGGTAAGAGAACAGTCAGGTCTTGAAGTTGATGCAGGAGCATAAGGATCGGAGCCACTAGGTCTAAATCTAAATCTAGGTCTAGTTCACTAGTCCATTATTTTTGGACTTCTGAGTTATGTCCAAAAAACGTGGCTTGTTGATTGTTCTCCAATCAGCCATAACATTAAGACCACCTGCTTAACGCTGAGTGAGTCCCTCCTGTTGCTGAAACAGCTCTGACTGTGCTGCACTGTGTGTTTTGACCCCTTTCTATCAGAGTCAGCGCAATATCTACACCACAGTAGCTCTTCTGTGGGATCAGACCAGTGTAGCATTGCCCTAGGGACCCAAAGGTCACAGATTCAAGTCTCAGCCCGGGCACCACTGAGGCGAAAGGTGCTGATTATCTCGTTACAGTGGCACGTGTCAGTGGGGTGGATCATGGGCACCCAAGACTCACTGACGCATGTGGAAAGCGATGGCTAGTCCGTCTGGTCT
The DNA here is from genome assembly GCA_037974385.1 of Arnoldichthys spilopterus. Lineage (NCBI taxonomy): Eukaryota > Metazoa > Chordata > Actinopteri > Characiformes > Lepidarchidae > Arnoldichthys > Arnoldichthys spilopterus. Next base: position 18,617,567 of record JBBPDA010000001.1, on the reverse strand, counting down.
GATCCCACAGAAGAACTTCTTCCACAACAACCACAAATGGTGGGAAAACCATTTTGAGCGGCTCATGTATCTGTGCCGAAGCCCAGACGTTACACCAAACATCAAGACGGATCTTTAAAGCAGAAAAATTCACTGTTTTTAGGTTCAGATGTAGCGATGGCTAAATATTTCATGCTGGTCAGAGTGTCCCTCAGCAGAGGAGTCCGGAGCACAGCTGACACGAGGCTGAGCCGCTGGCCATGGCATGTGCTGCGAGAGACGTGAGAGAGGACGAGATGATGCCGCTGCTCGTCAGACGCCAGCTCCACATCCGCCTCACCCTCGCGCTGACAACGCCGAGTTCAGTCAAGAGTCCCCCCGGGAAAGCGACAGGTCGAACTCTTCACATCTCTCCCTTTCCTTCTCTCTGCACTTGCGCTGTATCTGCTCTGTGAACGACCCATGTACAGTGTGTGTAATCCCCTCTGACACTGTATTACGCCTGTTCATTCAAGCTGAAGCTTTATCTGTGCACAGAACAGCCCCCACGGCCAGCAAAAATGCCATGGATGCATACACGGCCTGTCAGAAGTCTGGGGACAGGCTTTCCAACATGTCTGTGATCCAAAAGAGCAGAGCAGGACTCTTTAATGTAGGAAACAAGCCCCGAAGTACATTCACATACCTGAAAACAGTAGCAGCTGTTGCACATTAGCACCAACTGCCTAACACTGAGTGAGTCCCTCCTGCTGCTGGAACAGCTCTGACTGTGCTGCACTGTGTGTTCTGACCGCTTTCTATCAGTCAGCATCACTACTCAACCAGACGGGCTATCCTTCACTCCCCAAATGCATCAGTGAGCCTTGGGTACCCATGATTCACTAGTCATCCTTCCTTGGATCACTGTTGGTAGGTACTAACTACTGCACACCTGGAACACTCCACAAGACCTGCCGTTCTGGAGATGCTCTGACTCAGTGACTAGAACATCACTTGTCCAAGTGGCTCAGATCCTTATGCTCCTGCTTCTAGCACATCAACTGACTGCTGCCATGTATCCTAAGTCTAGTTTCTTTCTTTAAATGTTTGCAAATTGTCTTGAATATCGTTCCCCCTTGGTATCTTCTGTCCGATCACTGTCCATCCATTGTTTATTTACTTAGTGTCTGTCACGGTTCATTCATTCATTCATTCATTCATTCTCCAGATTGCTTTATCCATCCTGGATCATGGGGAAAGCTGGCTCCCAGCTGACTATGGGCCCAAGGCAGGTTTAACTCAGGACACAGAGACAGAAAACCATTCACACACACACACACACACACACACACAGTCAGTTTAGAGCATCCAGTCAATCTGATCAGACTGTGGGAGGAAACTGAAGAACCTGGAGGAAACTGCTGTGAGGTGACAGGGCTAAACACTGCCCTGCACCAAAATCACGTCTAAGGTGTGCTTTGCAAAATAGTTACACTTTTTTTGCAGGTCTACATTATACATAGGTCCTAAACCAGGGGTGTCCAACTCCAGTCCTGGAGGGACAGTGTCCAACACAGTTTGGTGATCTACCAACTACCAACTGAACTACCAACTGTGCTGGACACCGACCCTCCATGACCAGGTTTGAAGACCACTGCTCTAAACGCTCCCTCTTTCCACAAACATCACACATTATATCTGTAAAACATGCGTTAAAAGCAGCTCGAGATGTTTTTAAACCTCCAGCAAAATCCTTTATTAACTGCCCTTCAGTGTTAGAAGTGAACTCCTCAGACTTAGCGATGCTATTTCCGGACGCAAGTTTACATAGAGCCCCTAAACTGCCGGAAAAGAAAAGCACTGGCAGGTTTGTGCTCTCTCCGGAAAGCCGAATCTAATGATCTCTCCCAAACAAACCGTGGAGGATCGATGTGTTTGTCTGGAAAGACGAGAGAGGGAGAGAGGGAGGGAGAGAGAGGGGGGGGGGAGAGGGAGAGAGAGAGAGAGGGGGACAGAGAAAGAGGAAGAGAAAGAGAGAGATGGAGGGAGAGAGAGAGAAATAGAAAGAGGGAGGGAGAGGGGGGAGAAAGAGAAAGATGGAGGGAGAGAGAGAGAGAGAGAGAGAGAGAGAGAGAGAGAGAGAATCCACACTAAGTGTGGAGGCTTAGGGAGAAAATGAGATTCCATGGACTTGGATATGTTCTCCTCTCTCTCTCTCTTACACACACACACACACACAAACACACACACACACACACACACATACACAGAGGCAACTGGTTGAGGCAGTCCATCGCACTGATGGCCCCAGACAGCAGAAAGTGTCAGACTGGGTCACCTGAACATCTCCACATGTCTCTGTCCTCTTCATTTAGCCACGTTCACTCCACACACACTCCACAGTGGAACATACATGCTCACCACCTAAGGCTCCTAAACGGTTCTTGGCTAGGACGTACGGTTCTAATGCAAAGCTTAAAGTGCAAAGAGACTCCAGCGTAAGAAGCAAAAGCTTTGTCCTGGCTCTCTCAATTATTCAGGTGTGTTTTGGTCATAACATGGAACGACCCGCCAGCTCCCCTTTAAAAGGCAGACAGCGGAGCAATGGTGGATTGCTATTATAACGGTGTGTTTAAACCAGGTGGGTGTTGTGTAAGGAAGCAGAACTTCATTGAAAATGTGTGAGCGCATCATTTACAGGAGCAGCTCTGTAGCCTTTCAGTGTCATTAGTGTACTTCCAGCATGAACCTGTGTCTGTAACGAGTGTCGCGCACCTGCACACACACAACATCATCTGTTATTGTGAAAATGTGCGTGCATGGTGTGAAATCGAGGAATGTCCTGGTGTTAAACTAGTAAAACCACTTTGCGTCACAGTTCAAGTCAGCCCTCACCCCAGGTTCCGCTGAGGTTCCCTTGAGCAGGGTACCGTCCTGCTACACTGCTCCCCGGGTGCTTTTGATAGCTGCCCACTGCTCCAGGTGTGGATGGGGGGTCACATTTCATGGTGGCGTACTCACTTTCACTCGTTAGCAACTTTAGCCTTTGTAGCTCCAGTTAAACGGAAGAAATGAAAGTCGGACTCCAGATACATTTTGGCTGATGGCCCACGTCTGGGGGAAAGTGGAAAATTGTGCAAATTTGATTGTAGGATGAAACATTCCTCATCGCTCTCACACGTCTCATTTACAGCGGTGGTTTTTGAAGAGAGAGGGCCATTAAAAAAAATCTCTTTCCGGCTTTTTGTTTGCCGTAATGGCTTTATGTGAGCAGAAGAGGTTTTGCTGTATGTTAATGTAATGAGGTTTTAGTGTTGGGACAATTTTATTGGTCCATTTCTCATGAAATATTCAAACAATGTGAAAAGTTTAAGGCGTTTTAATGTGATACATACATATTTAACATAAACTACTGTGTAAACGTGAGTGACTGACGATTTGTCAGACATTGTGAACACACCACAGCACAGCAAGCAGTGCACCACAACCAAACATCTGCGTCTAACCAATCAGTGTAGCAGCTGACGTGGGCAGCGCCTGGGGAGCAGTGCTTGGAGATGGTTCCTTGCTCATGGGAACCTCAGTGGTACTTGTACACATCTGGGATTTGAACTAGAGACCTTCAGGTCACAGGGGCAACTCCCAAACCACTACACCACCACTGCTCCAGATCGTTTTTTGAGTAAAAGCACCGGTGTGAACTGATCCAAACAAACAAGAAAGAATTGAAAACGCTAATCAAACAGTAGGTGATTGTGTGTACATCAATCAGCCATAACATTAGCACCACTGACAGGTGAAGTAAGTATCATTGACTCTCTAGGGGCACTGGAGGCCTATTGCTTAGGAAGTTGCCCTTGTGAACTGAAGGTCGCAGGTTCAAGTCCTGGCCCGGGCACCACTGAGGTTCCTTTGAGTAAGGTACCGTCCCACTACACTGCTCCCCAGGCACTGCTCCACGTGTTCACGTGTGATGGGTTAAATGCAGGGGTCACGTTTTGAGTGTGTTCACAATGACAAACAGTAACTTTCATTTCACTTCAGAGGCAAAGACTTTTTTACGGCACTGCATACATCTGGCGATACATTAAACTTTTTCTAACAGAAGGAGAGGGCACAACAGGAACAGCACCTATTTTCAGATTAAAATCTGGGTAGTTAGCAATGACAGCCTTTGTACCGATCAGTAAGAGCTCAGTTTTGTTTGTGTTAAAATTAAGAAAGCTTGATGCCAACCAGGTTGTTAAATCCTGAATACAGGCTGCAAAAGAATGAGGTACAGTGGCAGAAGTGAGGGTGGTAAAATAAATCTGAGTGTCATCCGCGTAGCAATAAAACTGAGCCCATGACATCTAATAACGTTACCAAGTGGAAGCATGTAAATTATAAAAAGTAGAGGTCCAAGGACGGATCCCTGGGGAACACCCTAATTAACGGAGGATAGGGTGGATTTATTTTTACCAAGACAGATGAAGTGGTTCCTTTCAGAGAGATAGGAGGAAAACCAGGAAAGAACAGTGCCAGAAATACTAATCGCAGAGAGGCGTGAAAGAAGAATATTATGATTAACAGTGTTGAAAGCTGAGCTTAAATCCAGAAGAAGGAGAATACTAAGGGAGCCAGCATCAGCATTCAGCAGAAGATCATTGGTGACACAAAGAAGAGCAGTCTCAGTACTGTGGAGTGATAGAGCTGGATAAAGCCGGATTGAAAAGGCTCATAAAGATTATTAACTTCTAGATGGGTTTGTAGCTGGAGAGCAGCAACATTTTCTAGATTTTTGGAGATGAATGGTAAATTGGAGATAGGCCTGTAATTATTGAGTTGATCAGGATCCAAAGACTTTTTTTGAGAATAGGAGTAACTGCAGCAATTTTCAGATTAATTAGCTGGGAGATACAGGGAGAAATGGTTGAGGAGCAATGTTTAATAAGTGAAGTGGGAGCAGGATCTAAAAGACAGGTAGAGGAGCTAGCTTTGCTTATTATATCTGTAACAGTTTCCAGACTAATGGGAGAAAAGTTTGAAAAAAAGCTGTACAGAGCAGCTTAAGGGAGGGTCATGAGGTGTCGGAGAGGTTGGGATAAAAAGATTGTAAATATACTTTTGTCCTGAAAAAAACTGAAAAAATGAATCACAGGGTTTAGCTGAGCTGGAAGAAAGTGAAGGAGGAGTAGAAGGCTGAAAGAGTTTATTTATAGTGGCAAAAAGAGTTCTGGGCTTACTGTGAGTGTTATCTATAATAGAGGCCAAGTAAGATGAACGTGCAGTATTAAGGGCTGATCTATATTTCAGGAGGTGGTCAGTATATGCTAAGGAGTGCACAGTAAGACCAGTCTTCTTATAGAGCCATTCAAGGCGCCTGCCAGCAGCTTTCAAAGACCTCAACTCTGAAGTATACCAGGGTGAGGAGTGAGATGCAGGAACAGACCAGACCTCAGCAGAAATAGACTGATTGTATAGAGACAGAATTTCTCCAGAAGATGATATCTTGAGAAACCCAGCTAATGGAGAGGCGCAGCAAAGAAAGAAGGCAAGTCTATATTTCTGAGATTACGATAGGAAATGACAGTTTTCTGATGAGAAACATACAAAGGTAGATCAAAATTAAACTCAAGGAGAAAAGGATCAGTAACACCAAGAGGAAAGCCAGAAAGGGCAACATTACTTATACCTGATGAACAGAGAAGGTCCAGTATATGCCCATGTGTATGAGAAGGGAAGTCAACATGCTGTTTAAGATTTAGGCATTCAAGAATATCTGTAAACTCAGAAGTTACAGAAGAAACAGTATCAACATGAATGTTAAAATCACCAAGTAGGATAACAGTATTAGACAAGGCACAAGCGAATGTAAGAATTTAAGTTCTGAGAATAATGAAGATAGAGATGCAACAAATCAACAGAACCACAAGAGGACTTTTACTGCCAGTTTTAAATACCAGATACTCAAACGATGTAACAGCATGTCCAAGGCTTTAGTTTGATACTATCCTAAAAAACAGCAGCCAATCCACCACCTCTGCCCTGTTCCCATGGTTTTGAAAGATAGCTGTAACCTGGTGGAGTGAGCAGGTTCATCTTCATGCAGTCATTATTGACTTGTCATGTTTCAGTCAGTAGGAGTATGTCCACATTTTTGTCCGTTATCAAATCATGAAGAAGAAGGGCTTTGTAAGTAAGAGAGCGAATGTTAATGAGGGCCAAACTTACAGAACCGGGTGTTGCACAGGGGAAGTGCCTGTCCCTGTTTAACAGTTTCAGGTAATTAATGTTTATACCTCGTCGCGACTGGGTGGTACGCGATCGGTCGGATCTCGTAGTCCAGATAGAAGGAATAGAGGAAGATGAAGGGCAGTGAGAAAACTGTTCTGAGGGCACGATGAACATATCGAGGGCGGCGGGTGATTCCAAGCGTTTTGCAAAGACTGTAAGTATCAGAGTCCAGACGAGGGTGGCTAATCCAAGCCCGTAACTGAGCCGATGTATACTCCAGGCACATGGTTAAAAAAAACCCAGCCAAACAGCAGTGAATCCAACAGCTCTGCGAGCAGCTTGCATGACTGCTTAATGGAAACTCCCGAGCTCGCCAGACAAACACCTGGCTCTACTGCGTTACTCAAAACTCTGTAAACCCAGCACCAACCCGTACATTCCCGGAGGGAGAGCAGACTAACCAGGAGAAAACTGGCGACAGAATAGGAAAGAGAGTGGGAAAACTCACTCACCAATAATGTCAACAGGTGCCAGGGAGAGCTAGGAGAGCTGCAGGAGCTGGGAGGGGCGGAGATCAGGCAGCGGTAGCTGGGCCACAGGGAGCGCAAAGGCCAGCCGAGCAGACTAGAGTTCATAAGTAAAATGTGCAGTTCAAACCAGATGAACAGGAGTTGTCACAGGCAGGAACATCCATAGCATCCAGCAGTAGTCTCCATCCAAGTTCCCAAAAAGCCCAAACAATCAACAACCCAAGCCGGTCAGCGTGCTATTGGGTACAGTGAGGCTAGCCAGTGCAAGACAAACAAGCAACAGATGAGTGTAATTCAGTCCAGGAATGTACAGAGTTATGTGCAACACATGTCCATGTGGTCCGAAGCATAGATGAGATTCCAGCCAATGCCAAGGACAAACGAAGAAACAGACAGTAGACAAACATACATCCACCGTACTTCCGGCTTTCTGGACATCAATACATCCATGATAAAGTGGCCAGTGAGTGGATGGAGAAGGTGGGTGTTTCTGATAAAGTGGCCAGTGAGTGGATGGAGAAGGTGGGTGTTTCTGATAAAGTGGCCACTGACTGGATGGACAAGGTGGGCGTAGTCTATGACTGCGACCCTTTTCTGGTGATTGTCCCTGTTCCATGTTACAGTCTATGGACCTTCTCACCACGCACTCCACCAAGGGCTTTGAGCAGGGAACGTTCCTCAAGCTATCGTGTGTGTTTTTTTTTCTTTTCTCCATTCCTCTCTCTCTACCACCACCCCACCCCCACCCCCCGGCCTCCCACAGCTTGTTAAATCAAAACATGTCACTGCGCTTGATTGCAACAGTCAAGATGTAATGTATGCCACCTGTGGGTGTGCTCCAAGGCCTGTAAATTATATTAAGCCTATAAAAAAAGATCAGCTATCACGGAGCCATGATGGACTGGAATAATTATTGCTGGTCTCGTTCTGACTGTAAAGCTCATGGAAGACAAAGAGCGTGAGGGATGGAATAAAGGCCCCCCGACGCCCCATGGGCGTAAAACGATGTGATTCAGTGTAGCTCTGCATTGGTCCCCTGTCAAGACACAAGAGCATGGAAGCCATAAACAACAGTTATTATATCACACGCACTTATTACTGACTTATGAAAACACACACACTCTCGCTAATGTATGTTCTTGACTATAATGTATGTATTCAAGCATTTGGATGATCAGCCAGAACATTAAGACCACTGACAGGTGAAGAGAGTAACATTGACTCTAGTTATTTCATTACAATGGCACGTGTCAGGGGGTCATTTCTTGAAGTTGATGTGCTGGAAGCAGGAGGGTAAGGATTTGAGCCACTTGGACAAGTGATGATCTAGACAACGTTCCAGGTGTGCAGTAATTAGTACCTACCAAAAGTGATTCAAAGAAGAACGACAGTTGTCATGAGCACCCGAGGCTCACTGCTGCATGTGGCTAGTGCGTCTGGTCTAGTAGAAGATCAACTGTGGTGTAAAAAGTGATGCTGACTCTGGTAGAAAGGGGTCAGAACACACAGTGCAGCACAGTCAGAGCTTTTCCAGCAGCAGGAGGGACACTCTCAGTAAATGTCTGGTATATGAAGTGAAAGTGATGATTAGTCGAAGAAATATGACTTCTGCATTTAACCTGTCCACATGTGGAGCAGTGGGCAGCTATCAGCAGCACCCGGGGAGCAGTGCAGCAGGACGGTACCTGGCTCAAGGGTTCCTTATTGGTGCCTGGGCCAGGACTTGAGCCTGCCAAAATCTGATCACATGGGCAGGTCCCTAACCACTAGGCCACCACTGCCCATGTATGTGCCCCTGCACTCAGAGTGCTTCAGTGGATAAAAAAGTTGAGCGCATAGATGTGCAGCTGTGCGCACGCAGTTTATCTGTGATATGGGGGAGGGGGAGGACTTTATTTCTGAACGGCAACACTCCGGCGAGTGTGTCACCGCTGGTGTATCTGACCGCTCACTTGATGCGAGGGTCAACTCAACTAATTAACTCTCCAGCCACAGATTTCATTACCCACGGTTCTGCAGCTCAATCACTCGCTCGCACACGTCGCACGCGCCCACCGCCGCCTCCGAAACAACAGCGCGCGCCGCCCGATGATTAATGAGCAATTCTCAGTGGACCAGGTAGAAGTGACAGGCAAGTTAGGCAGTGGATTCCGCCTGTACTTTCTCTTCCTTCAGCATCTGTGGACTGTGGGAAAAATGACATTCCACCATGTAAAAGTAGTCAACATATCTAATTACGGGATATTCTAAGATTACAATAAAAATATTACTCTTATTTTTCACTTTTTATTGTCTATTTTGGATCAATGGTTTAAAAAAATGTTGTTTAACAGTAGAATCTCTAGAGCCAATGAAAATCACCTGTACATCCCCAACATTAACACCTTTTTGATACACAAATTAAGTCATTCCACAGTTTGTCCATGCCCCAGCTGTGTGTGTGTGTGTGTGTGTGAGAGAGAGAGAGAGAGAGAGAGAGAGTCTCAGTCGTACAGTTTATATGTAATAAAGAAACATTGATAACGAAGTTCTGCCTGTGTGTGTGCAGCGTGTTCCCTTTCTCTGTTTATTCCTTTCCACCATGTTTGGAGATGAAGGGAAAGCCGCTGTGTTTGGTTCCACGGCCGTTTGGCGACCCCTCCTTTTGCCTCTATTGATTTTCCCACCTAATCTCTGCCCTCATTCCCACCTTTGTTGGCACTATAGCACTACATTTCCCATAGTCCCTTGCTTTTAAGGAAACCTTGGTTACTCGTTTGCTATAAAGAACAAAGCATTAAGGGCAATGTAGTGCTAAAGCGCAAAAGTGGGTGGGAATAAGGGCAGAAAGTAGGTGGGAATAGCAATAGAGGAAAAAGTTCATAACACAACACACACACACAAACCTGTGGTTCAGATCCTTATGCTCCTGCTTCCAGCACACTGACTTCAAGAACTGACTGTTCACTCGCTGCCTAATATACCTCACCCCCCTGACATGTGCCACTGTAATGAAATAACTAGAGTCAGTGCTACTCACTTCACCCGTCAGTGGTCTTAATGTTTTGGCTGATGTTTGGAAGACTCCCAAACTCCCACAAAAAATCTTCCTTTGCCTCATCAAAACGAGACGAAGCTTTAAAACTCGAGGCCCCATGCGAATTATTAACAGCTTACAGCCGATTTTACGTCCTGCCAATGGAAAACGACTGAGCTCGCTGTTGTAATTAAGACGCATTACTTCTCGCTGCTTCCCAAATGATAGTTTTCTTTGTTTCCCTCACTTGTTTTGGCGTTGGGAAGTGAGACGCCGAAGGATTTATAGTGGGACAATTAGACTTTCTTGCCGCAGTGACAAAGGTGCGCAGTTATTTAAATGGCATTATAAAAGACGAGACATTAACGGCAAAATTAGAATCCGTCATGTGCCGAAACGCAGGTGATGGTCTTCGTGCTCGCGCTGCATTATCGGCATTGTCGGCGTTCGCCTACGCCCACTTATGCTTCTAAATATGCAACAGAACTGTACACATGCCTCATTAGATTACAGCGCTTGTTAAGCTGATCTGATCACCGGGGTGTGTGTGTGTGGGGGGGTTGTTATCTTTAGTCTCTGTCTTATTTTAACTTACAACAAAGTTTTTTTAAAAAATCATTTAAGTTTGTAAAAAAATAGTTTGTAGACATCTGCTTAAATAGCGTTTTGTCTGAGGGGATTATTAGTAGTTTGTGAGGCATAAAGCTTAGAGAAGCAGGATGTGAGCGAAGGGTCACTAGTTCAAGTCCGTGATCCAGCAGGAAAAAAGTGGGAGAGTGAACAGTGCCCTCCCCCTCCCTCTAAACCACGGCTGAAATGTCCTCCCCTCCTTCTACAGCCACGGCTGAATCGCCCTTGCCTCCCTCTACAGCCATGGCTAAAGGGCCCCTTGCCTCCCTCTACAGCCACGGCTAAGGTGCCCTCCCCTCCCTCTACAGCCATGGCTAAAGCGACCTCCCCTCCCTCTACAGCCACGGCTAAAGTGACCTCCTTTCCCTCTATAGCCATGGCTAAAGTGCCTTCCCCCTTCCAATAGATAGAAACTCCAGGTCATTAAAGTTGGGCAGTGGAGTCTAGTGGTGAGGACTTTGCTCTTATGAACTGAAGGCTTCAGGTTCAAGTCATGGCCCAAGCACCACTGAGGTGCCCTTGAGTAAGGTACCGTCCCGCTACACTGCTCCCCGGGTGCTGTTGATAGCTGCCCACTGCTCCACATGTGATGGGTTAAATGCAGAGGTCACATTTAATTGTGGTGCTTGAGTGTGTTCACAATGACAAATAGTCACTTTCGCTTCACTTCAAAATATAGTTTATTAGTATAATAGTGTGAAGGCGGCAAAGAGCGGAAGACTACTCAACGTTCCGTGTGTTAACATTCTTTGTTTTGGTCTCCTGACAATAAACACAACTTTATATACATATATATATACATATACATATTTCATTTCACAGTTGTCTTGGTTCCGCTGACAACTCTGACGGATCCGAGCAGAAGTGCGGCTAAAAGCAAGTGCTCGACAGATGGTGTGAAAAGAAAAGGAACTTTTTCAATGAGTGGAGGTCACTTCTCCTCCAGCCTGCAGCAGATTGCGCTGCCGTGTCCCTGTAGTTCCAATAATCTCTCCCATTTTCCACTAATCCGTTCACTGTTCCTGCTATCGGTTCCACTGCTGTGACGCTTTGAGCTTTGAAGAGTCACGTATAACCATTCACTCTCAATAATGAGGTTCTGCAAGTGAAGGCAGTGGTTAAAGAACCTGACAGCTTGATGCCCTTGATGGAAAACCTGCTGAAACATTTACAACGTGTTCTAGTTCCTCCACATGGTGGGAACGTCATATAGGTTCTTTAGAGAACTTTTGAAAAAGGTGTCAAGGGTTTTGTTGCATAGGATTCTTTAAAGAACCTTTAGAAATGGTCTATTGCTGTAATAGAACCCCCTTGGGTGCAATATAGGCCCAAAAATTGTTCTGCAATCATCACAGACCATATAACCTATGCTTCCATAGAGTGCCAAGCAAGGTTCTAGCTGTTCTCCATAATAAAGAATTTGTTGCACACGGATCTTTACAAATCTTTTAAATGGTTCTATAGAGTACCAAAATGGTTCCAGCTCTTCTCCATAGTCTTTTTTCTCTTTTTTTGTGGTTATTTAAAGAACCTTTAAAGAAATAACAATGCAGTGAAAGGGACTCCAGTTTGTCTCCAACATGAAGAACCTGTTTTCCACTAATATAACAGTAGTGGAACCCTGTCTGGTTCTGTAAATGTTCTGCCATCATTATGGACCCTTTTTGTTGTTAATAGTTCTTTCTAAAACATTTAATAATGGCTCTGTAGAGAACCAAACAATATTCCAGCTATTCCCCAAAACTGAGGACGTGATCCACATGGTTATTTAAACTTTTTTAGATGGTTTCAGCTCTTCTCCATCATTGAGAACCTATAGTTTTTGGTTCTTCAAAGAACCTTTAAAAATAGATACAGTGCATCAAAAGTGATCTAGTAGGTCTCCATCAGGAAGAACCTGTAATATAGGGTTCTTTAAAGAACTTTTAAAACAAATGGTCTAACAGTAAAAAAACTACAAAAATATTTTACATTAAAATATCGTTAAATCAAAAAAATCGCAATTAGACATTTCCCCTCAATGTTATGCTCTAGTTTCTGGCCACAGTACACACAGCTGGAGTAAGTGCTGATCATGTACACATGACCTCACCGCTGTGCGGCACCAGAGACACTGATCATCTTCACTGCACATCAGTGACTTGTGACTAAATTCACCCTTATACACACACCTCCTTCTTCCTGAAAAAGCGATTTAAACATAATCCGACCTGCTTCTAACTCACGGATCCTTCTGCTACTCCGCTGCTCCGCTCTCATCGACGTGTGACACGCCGCAGCAGGGAAGACGCGTCACTTGCAATGGAAAAACCCGATTGGACAAATGAAACGTGCCGTCGCAGAAATGTGGCGTCACTGTCTTGGTCAGTCCCGTTCTATTGTTTTGTTTCGGCTCCTGCACTTCCACTCGACCGCTTTCCCGTCATGATACACCATCGTACTGGCGGGTTTTTTGACTACGATGTATGTACATTATATGGCAATAATTACAATATAATAAACATAAAACATATACTTTAAGGCGCACACACGCATATATACAGACAGACAGATGGATAATTGAAGTGACTCTTTGTCATTGTGAACACACTCAGGCACCACAACGAAATGTGACCACTGCATTTAACCCATCACACGTGCACACATGAAGTAGCGGGCAGCTACCAACAGCGCCCGGGTACCTCAGTAGTGCCCGGCCCGGGACTCGAACCTGCGACCTTCAGGTCCCAAAGGCAGCGTCCTAAACAGTAGGCAACCACTGCCCACTAGTTTTTTTTTTTTTTGTGTGTGTGTGAAGTGACTAGATAAATAGATAGATGGACGGATGGACAGACAGACAGACAGATAGCTAGATAGATGAATGGATGGTCGGACGGACGGACAGACAGACAGACAGACAGACAGACAGATAGACAGATAGATAGATAGATAGATAGATAGATAGATAGATAGATAGATAGATAGATAGATAGATAGAGACAGTCCGACATGGTAAACCATCTTGTCCCAATTCTGTAATTTTGTTTAAATGTGTAAATATCGCAATTCATATATCGCGGTTCCCCACACGTGGTGACTCCGTTCTCAAGGGGAAGTGAACGAGGGCTTATTGGGAACCGCGACAAAGCGGCACGTCACCCGACCCTTCTTACGCTCCCGCTAACGTACGGCGCTCGCTCTCTCCGTGAACGATGGCGGCGCTTCTTCAGCAAGCGTTGGAGAGGACGGAACTCAACAAACTCCCCAAGGCCGTGCAGAACAAGCTCGAAAAGCTTCTTTCGGACCAGCAGACGGAGTTGGACGCTCTCAAGGCGAACCATGAGCGCCATAAGACCGACTGCGGTGAGTAGCAGCCTGGCTAATGGGCTAGCGCGCTCAGTTAGCGACGCTGTGTGTATGTGTCGGGGGCTGAGAAGATGGTGCAGTCTGCTTAAACGTAAAGTTTGCGAGAGCACAGTTGAGTTTAGAAGGTATTCCTAATTCCTTAGTCCAGTTTTTATTCGGTAAGACTGAAGTTACTTAAATGCCTAAGGGGTAAGGTCGTTGCATATATATAGCTAGCTGACCAGCTAGTCAGTGAGGTTTCCATCTGCTCTCTCTGCCTTAATAAACATTACCTGCATTCCCTTTCTGCCTGCCTGTCTGCCCGTCTCTGCCTGTCTGCCCGTCTCTGCCTGTCTGCCCGTCTCTGCCTGTCTGCCCGTCTCTGCCTGTCTGCCCGTCTCTGCC
>JBBPDA010000001.1:18590224-18603388 GCA_037974385.1 Arnoldichthys spilopterus | reverse complement strand
GCTCTCTTCCTCTACCTGTGTTCTCTTCCTCTACCTGTCCTCTCTACCTCTACCTGCTCTCTTCTTGTACCTGCTCTCTTTTCTTCTACCTGTGCTCTCTACTTCAACCTGTTTTCTCTTCTTCTACCTGTTCTCTCTTCTTCTACCTCCTCTCTTCTTCTACCTGTTTTCTCTTCTTCTACCTGCTCTCTCTTCTTCTACCTGCTCTCTCTTCTTCTACCTCCTCTTTTCTTCTACCTGTCCTCTCTTCTTCTACCTCCTCTCTTCTTCTACCTGTTCTCTCTTCTTCTACCTCCTCTCTTCTTCTACCTGTTCTCTCTTCTTCTACCCGTGCTCTCTACTTCAACCTGTTTTCTCTACCTCTACCTGCAATCTCTTCTTCTACCTGCTCTCTCTACCTGTACCTGCTCTCTTCTTCTACCTGTTCTCTCTACCTCTGCTTGTTCTCTCTACCTCTACCTGCTCTCTCTACTTTACCTGCTGTCTCTTCTTCTACCTGCTCTCTCTACCTGTACCTGCTCTCTCTTCTACCTGTTCTCTCTACCTCTGCCTGTTCTCTCTACCTCTGCCTGCTGTCTCTTCTTCTACCTGCTCTCTCTACCTCTGCCTGTTCTCTCTACCTCTTCCTGCTCTCTCTACCTCGACCTGCTCTCTCTTCTTCTACCTGCTCTCTCTACCTCTACCTGCTCTCTCTACCTCTTCCTGCCCTCTCTACCTCTTCCTGCTCTCTCTACCTCTACCTGCTCTCTCTACCTCTTCCTGCTCTCTCTACCTCTTCCTGCTCTCTCTACCTCTACCTGCTCTCTCTACCTCTACCTGCTCTCTCTTCTTCTACCTGCTCTCTCTACCTCTACCTGCTCTCTCTACCTCTTCCTGCTCTCTCTACCTCTACCTGCTCTCTCTTCTTCTACCTGCTCTCTCTACCTCTACCTGCTCTCTCTACCTGTACCTGTTCTCTTTTCCTCTACCTGTTTTCTCTTCCTGCCCTGTGCTTTTGGACAGAGTGAAATCTGCAGGTTGTTTGTTGATGATGATTAAAGTTTAAGACGCATCGTCGCTTTAGTCAAACATGTGGTTAACGCCTCCAGACGTCTGCGCTACCTGCTTTCAGGACCACACGTCCCAAGTGAAGGAATATCATCTGTTCTTCTCACGACATCATCTGTTGTTCAAATCTGCATGTGCTTCGTCACCTGCAGCTCAGAGTCGGGGGGGGGGGGGTGGACTAAAAGAGAAAGGCAGACAGAGAGAGAGAGAGAGAGAGAGAGAGAGAGAGAGAGAGAGAGAAAGAGGGAGAGTGAGAGCGAGAGAATAAAAGGGAAAGAGAGAGCAAGTGAGAGATAAAAAGAGCAAAAGGGCGAGAGAGTGACAGCACGAGAGGAAGAAAGAGAGAGAAAGTAAAAGAGAGAGAGATGATTAGAGAGAAAAGATAGATAAAGCGAGAGGGATAGAGAGACATGGGTAAACAGAAAATATAGAGTGGAGGGAGGGAGACAGTGAGAGAAAAGATAAAAAAAAGAGAAAAAGTGAGAGAGCATGAGAAAGAGAGAGAGAGACTATAACAACATGCTTTGCATCAAATGAAGGACTTAGCCCAAGTCAAGATGAGCAATGAGTGTAATATGCTCAGGATCTACACACTGTAAACACGCACACCTACACACACACACACACACACTTTCATCCTCATAATTAAGGCTCTTTCTTCTCCCGCTGACCTTTTCTAAGACCTGCTGTAAGAAACAACTGTGGCTGCATCGATGGCCACGCGAAAGCGCTCACACTGAGCCCACTTTTTGGAACCCACAGGACGAGTGTTTTTAATGGTTAAACCCGTTACTGTGTGAGTTTTTTCGCTCATGCGCTGTTGTTCCACACTAACACACCAGAAACTGGCCTGTGTGACGGAAGAGCCCCCGAGCAGCAGATTCAGAGCAGCAGATCAGTCTTCCCAAAAATGTATTTTTTTTCCTAAAAACGCTGTTTAGACATGGACGAAAAAAAACAAAACACATAGAAAAAGCTACATTTTTCAAAAACACCTGACTAAATGTGGACAGAGCCCCAGAGCAGCAGTGAGAATACAGTGTGAGCATTGAACCCTGAGCGTAAAAACTGCAGTGTTTATGAAACTAGTGCTGTTTTATTACAGTCCTACAGCACAAACTTATCAGAACCTCCTTGAACCACTGAAGAACCCAATAAAGTGTTGGCGCCCTGCTGAACGCCGGGGGGCGCTGTTGTGAAAGTGCTGTGTTTTGTTGGTTTGACTCTGTTGTGGGTTGTGCTGTGACGCATGTGGAGTGTTTTGTAGTTGTGCAGAAGGACAGATGTGTTGTACAGTGCTGCAGGACAAACAGCCAGTGTGTGTGTGTCAGTCGCGTGTGTTATGCTCTGGAGTGAACTGCACTGCGTTTGCTGTGTGACGCGTGTCCTGTGTGATTTATTCATTGATCCACTTTCACATGTAACACAGTGAAAATATAAAGCTCTGAGTGTAAAGACGACGCCACGTTCACTGAACACTCACCTCACATTAGCACATGAACAGAAACTCATTCGCTCATCACCTGTTGCAAATCAGAATCAGAGGAAGAAAAACACACATCCGTTCTACTGTACATGTACTGCTCATACTTATATAGGTTTACGCTAAATGTACAAACTTATTCAGATGTTATATGCTAAACTCTACTATATCTGCATTTGTGGGCAGTTGTGGCCTACTGGTGAGGACATTGTCCTTGTGAACTGAAGGTTGCAGGTTCAAGTCCCGGCTCGGGCACCATGGAGGTTCCCTTGAGTAAGGTACCGTCCCGCTACACTGCTCCCCAGGTGCTGTTGATAGCTGCCCACTGCTCCAAGCGTGCATGTGTGATGGGTTAAATGCAGAGGTCACATTTCATTGTGGTGCTTTAGTGTGTTTACAATGACATATAGTTACTTTCACTACATCTGGTGGTTTTAAATTTTTTTTTTTTTAAATTAAAACTTTTTTCTTACTAGAGTTTTTTTGTTTCTGTTTCCACTTTGTTTTTACCATTGTTGCACTGAGTGATATAGTTAATTAGTGATAAATTAACATAGTTTTGTCTCATTTTTGACTTATTGAGAGAAAACATCACTCTGGGCTTTCTGGAAGTTGTACTATACTTTGCACAAATTTATTTACAAAAAACAGTGATTCTCCCCATGTTCAGCACAAAATTATTTACAAAAAACAGTGATTCTCCCCATGTTCAGAGTATTATTTTTGTTCATAAAAACATAAATCGCTAATAAACATTGGGGCTTGTCAGGTTTTCCGGTTGTGAAAGGCAGCACATGCAAACGGACTTTATTTCTCACACACGCTGACAAAGACGAACACACAATGCTACACAGGCTTCAAAGGAGCTATGAACACACAATAGTGCACAGGGACACATAAGGTACGTTAGACGGTGGATCGACAAACATTAGGAAGCACACACATGGTTTTCAAGACAACTTGACGACACACAGCTGACGGAGGCGTGGCTAACTCACGAGCACATAACCACATAGCTAGACAAAACGCACATGGCGCAACACGTGACACTAACGTCACCATCGTTACAGGGCTTTTCTGGCAAGACTCAAGTTCTGTGGAACTTTAATTATGCTGATTTTATATTAGACATACTAGTCAGGACTTACTCGTGAATTGTTCTCTGATGACTCATTTGATATTTGCATTTTACTTCACTTTAATTATGACTTATGCATTTATCTAGCATTTGGTTCTAAGGCCCAGTAGTAATATTGCAGCAGACTGTGAGTTAAAAGGAAATTCCACCCATTTATTTAAATTTCTAGTCCTTCAGCAAAATGAATGGTGGTGCCCAAAGCCACCAGCGAATCCACACATGTTAATGATGATAAAATAAAGGAAAATCTCAACAACAAAACAATCTTTTGCATAACAGTGCTCTGCATGTATCCCTCCCAATGTATTTTTTACCAAAATCTTTTCAAAACAATGCCCAAGGCATTGCCCAGTCATTTAATGGAGGAACTCTATGAGGGAGCTTTTATGGGCAGACGTCTGGTTCCATTTACCACCACTGTTAAAAGCTCTGATTTGTGAAGCTTCTCCAGAATGAATCATTTCACACCAGACCCACTTGTAAGGGTTAGCACCCAGACAGGCCAACAGGGGGTGGTGGAGAGGTGCCATGGTGATGGCAATAAATGCTTTATAAGTGCCCTAGCTCCCCCAGCATTTGGGTCTTGATCTGAAACCCCACGCAGGGGCTATGGCGTTGCCCCACTCTTCATGATTTTACATGTTAGTGATAGAATTATGAAACTGTGGCCTTCTCCTGTAAGAGGAGGAATCACAATCCAATCAAACCTGCAGAAAACAATGGGCTTCCTGTCAGTTTACTGCTTACAGCCTGGCAGCAGAACTACATACCATCACAAAACTCATCATCAGCCTCTATTCAGCAGCCAGGCGCATGTGTGTATGAGTGTGATTTCTCATCGCGCCAGTGATGAGGGACACTCGATGAGTAATTTTCGAAATAATGTGTGCAGAATTTTAACAGATGCTACACTGACATAGATTTGAATGTGTTTTAGGCTTTTGATGGAGGACGCAGTCTCACGTTCTTCACACAGCTGATGCTGCTTACTGTTCTCTTCATAATGTCCGTATTCACAATGTCTGGCTGCATTTAGCCCCATTGTCTTGCTGCTCACCCCATATATGTTTTACTCATGTCTGAAAGTGACGATTGACCATCGTGAATCAACAACGAAATGTGACCTCTGCATTTAACCCATCCACATGTGGAGCAGCGGGCAGCTATCACCAGCACCCGGGGAGCAGGACCTCCCTTGCCATGTCGGCCCTTTAGGAGTCTGCCTCAGTGGTCGCGAGCCTCCAGGCATCCAGTCGGGGCACCTGCTACTACTCTAGAGAAACCTTTGCTTGAGGAGCGAGTGCGGACAATCCATGTCTCCACCGGCCTCACACTGCTGGTGCACTTGGCAGGGAACCAGAGGAAGGAGGCCCCGTACCTACCTGTGCTGCGACCATGGTTCACAGGCAGACTCGAGTTAGGGTGGAGGTAAAATGAGAAAGGGACTCTGGGACAAGCCCAACAGCAATTTACCACATTACTGGCTAGAGTCCAATGTGGCTTGGACAATGACTCTGTGTCGCCCGGTGGGACAACCACAGCTATAAGGGCTTTGACCCAGGTGGGTCATAAGCACTGATTGCCCTCACCATGGTGAGGCATCACCAATACCCACTACTGGACCAAAACAGCCTGGCCAAGTTTCGGCTCCATTCTCCATCTTGGAATCCAGTAAAACTTCAAAGAGTTGGTTACCCTTTTTGCCTTTGTGGTTTTAGTTTTAATAGTGCTTTTCTCTACACAAAGCAACATGGAATCATAGAAAGGCTGTGTTAATTTACCGCTTGGGCCAGATGTAAATCAGCCAAGTCTTTTTTTCTTACAATCTGTTTGTGGTGCTGTTGTTTGTAGGTCCACAGGAACAGCAGGTTATACAATGAACCTTATTTTACAGCCTTCCAAGGGAAGGACAGTTCTTCGCTCTACTAGCCCATTAATACCAGCCACACCTGTACAGTACTTTATAGGAAAGTCTGTCGACTCAGCCTTGTTGATAACACCACTGAGCAGTTATTTCCAGTCATACATGATCGGGCATGTCTCTTTTCTCTTTCTGAATAGAGAGAGACTTATAAGGTCCTATAAACTTAAAGCCACATTACTGTTTCCCTGGAAAAATATGTCAAAGAAATGTACCTCACAGCATTCAGCTCAAATGACAAACAAAAAGTGCAATATAGTATATATCCCCTCAGCAAGGAGGTGTGATTTCCAAACTTCTGGCTTTGCAAGCAAGACTGGCTCTTTCTCTTTCTCCCTAAAATTAAAACATGGCCAGCACACTGGGGTCCTTGTGTCTTAGGGGCCTTATCAGCTAGCTACTTATGGCAAGAACAGACCCTGGAACTACAAAACTACAAAAAAATGTAAATGTATAAACCAGATTTCCATAAAAGTTAGCACATTCTGATTGTTAAATGCAAAATAAACACCAAAAAATCTGTAACTTGTAAATTCTGGTTTACTTAACAGACAAAAGTAGACAGAAGTAACTTTCAATGGTTTAGCTAATCAACTTTTGAATTTTAAAAATATGAACAAACATTAAATCTGATGCCTACAGCAAACCTTAAAAAATGTTCCAGGGCAAAATAAGAGTGAAATGTTTGTAGAATTCCTTCTACAAAAAACATTCCACAATAAGCAGGTGAGCTGGAAACAGGTGAGGGGAGCATAACTGGCTATAAAAGGAGCCTCCACCAAAAGTTCAGTCTCTACAAGTAAAGATGGGTCATGGCTCCAACACTTTATGCCAACTTAATGAGAGAATTGTCAGCTCAACAAGAATATTTCCCAACAAAGAACTGAAGTCTTTCACCATCTACAACATTGTGAACAGATTCAGGGAATCTGGAGAATCTCAGTCCCTGTAGGACAAGGCCAGCAACCTTTGAGTCCTGAGGGTTCTGCATTAGGAACTGTCATGTTACAGTGATAAATACCAGCACATGGGCTCAGGACACAGTCCACCATTGTATCAGGAAACGCAGCCTGAGCTTTTTTTTTTGTGTGTGTGAAAAATGGACATCGAGTTCTTCAGACCAAAGATGAAATGGGTCAAAATGTAATCAGTGAAACATCATGGTATTGGGGGTGGCATCTATGCCATTGAGATGGATGCCTTGCATTTGAGTGATGGTCCCATTGATGCTGGAGAAGTACATTGGGATTTTAGAGAGACATATGCTGCCATCAAGGCAACTGCTTTTCCCTATTTGTCACAGTAGCATGACGGTTCCTCAGGCAGGGACTTCTGAGGGCTCAAAAGTCATGCACATTCTGCAGTGGTTTCAGCCTTGCCCTACAGGGGGCAGTGGTGGTGTAAGTGTTAGGGAGTTGTGACCTGAAGGTCGCTGGTTCAAATCCCAGACTGGTACAAGTACCATTGGGGTTCCTGTGAGCAAGGTACAGTTCCCAAGCACTGCTCCGGGCAACTGCCCACTTCAGCTGCCTACTGCTCCTACATGGATCGTTTAAATGCAGGGGTCACATTTGCTTGTGGTGCACCATGTGCTGTGCTATGGTGTGTTCACAATGACAAATTGTTAGTCACGCACTTAAGTTGGTCAGTGGAAACATGGGAAATGTTGGAAAAAGGTTGAGGAGAATGACCAAATCACAGATTTTTGCTTTTATTGCATTTTACTAAAAAGTCTCAACTTTTCCCGAAGTGAGGTTTGTACTTTGAACATTCAAACTGTAAACAAAAAGACAAAATTTGCTGTTTCGTTTCACATTTTGCTTGAAAGTCGTGATCCAAATCAAACAGTTATCCTTGCGATTTCGGCACACTGATAGATGCTGTGTGCATCTGAGCATCTCAAACAGACGAGGTGATACACACGCGAAAAGTGCATTTAAACTGGCAGGTGGCCCAATTATCCTCTTCCCAGCAATTAGGCAGCATACATCGCCATCTTCAAGGGCATCGGCAAATATGTTTTGTCTCTTGTTTTCCGGTGGAATGAGTCAGACGCAGCCAGCATCAGATTTTCCTGATTGTTTCTGAACCTGACAATGACATTCTACCAAAAAAACAGAAGAAGACAAAAAAAATCCTGACCAACTTCCGGCACTAAATGCCTGAGAGCTTGAGCATGGCCCAGTTATTTGTTTACACAGTGCCAGCAGCATCTATTGGACAAAACTGCCTATTTGCACTTGGCAGAAGGAACAAATTCACACCATCCCCCGCAAATCATGTAGATTTGGCAAACATCAGTTCAGGAGGACAGTGGACTAGCAGGGCGGCATTGGCCCGTCTGGAATTAATGATGTGTTGTTGGGAGACGATCAGGCTGCTCTGAGAACGAGCCACTGAGACGTGTTTGTGTTCAAGCGAGTCCGATTTATCGGATCATGCAGAGGAGGATGTGGAGGGTTGTTGGCCGTCTAGCCAGCTGGAAACGCACACCTATATAGTCCCACTGGCTGAAGGAGGTGCTATTACACTACGCTTGAATGTAGGAAATGTGAAAGGAAGGAAGGAAAAGCTGCTTCTAAACTGAGTAAATGTTTTTGTGATCAGCTAATACACAACACTTTGCTGAGTATATTGGGTTTTTGTGAGTGTGTATACATACATACACACACAAAGACATATAATATGGAATGTTGTGTTTTTATATTTTTAGCATATGGCCCACAAAGTCTGAGAGTCTGTAGTTCTTCACTCTCATAATGAGAGAAAGCTCATAATTAGCTAGTAATAACTGAATAGTTAGTAGTAACTGAATAATGTGTAGTAAAATCTGAATAATTTATAATAGGTACTAAATCATTTGTAGTTGCAGACAAATTACAGTAGATATTGAATAATTTACTGTAAATACTGAATAATTTATAGTAGTTACTGAATAATTTATAGCAGATACTGAATATTTTGTAGCAGATAATGAATAATTTGTAGCAGATACTGAATTATTTGTATTAGTTACTGAATAGTTTCTAAAAGTTGCTGAATAATTTCTAAAAGTTACTGAATCATTTGTAATAGATACTGAATAATTTATAGCAAATACTTAATAATTTATAGCAGATACTGAATAATTTGTAATAGGTACTGAATAATTTGTAGCAGATACTGAATTATTTGTAGCAGACACTGAATAATTTATAGCAAATTCTGATTAATTTGTAGCAGATACTGAATAATTTGCAGCAGATACTGAATAATTTGTAGGATATACTGAATAATTTATAGCAGATACTGAATAATTTGTAATAGATACTGATTAATTTATAGCAGATACTGAATAATTTATAGCAAACACTGTATAATTTGTAATAGATACTGATTAATTTATAGCAGATACTGAATAATTTATAGCAGATACTGAATAATTTGTAGCAGATACTGAATTATTTATAGCAGATACTGAATAATTTGTAATAGATACTGAATAATTTGTAGCAGATACTGAATAATTCATAGCAGATACTGAATAATTTGTAATAGATACTGAACAATTTATAGATACTGAATAACTTATAGTAGTTTTTCAGTTAAACTCAATAAAAGCCTTAAGCTTGCTAACATAAAAACCATCTATGGTCTAAATGGTTAAAAAGGCCCAGCTAAAAGCCTAAAGCTTGCCAGATTATAAAGCATAAATAAACCAGGAGGTCTACCGAAGGTAAAATTAGATCATGCCAAATTGCACTGTCATTGACTTCACAACCTGGCTTTACTCAGTGACGATGGTCATGCTTTGACCTCCACAATAATGGCAATAATCACCCAGCGGACAGGACGAGGAGAGAGCTGCAGGCACCAGGGCTGACCATCTGCAACCTCATCAGCATTTGGCATTCAGGAGATCCCTCACGGCACCAGGTGCACGGTTAGCAAGCAGTGAAGGAACCCATAAGCCATAAAAATGACCAGTTTGTAATCAGAACATGATGTGATTTGAAGCCGATTGTAAAATATTCCATTCCAAACTCTGTGTGCCGTTCATGGAGTAGTTTTTGATCATTATGTTGCCATAGCAAGTTACCAAGCTGCATTTCTTGGTGGAAAAAAATATTATGATTGTTTTTAATGGTTAAGTATTAAGGGACATGTGTATTTTAAGGTGTATTTTAACGTAACACATTTTATCTGAGGTTTGTAAACATGATAAGCCGATTGAGGCTCTGTGTTAGTGATTTTTCTGTGGTTAACGGGGTCTAATAACACCCTTTAAACTACGGCCAGGTGCTAACGGCTTTATTATACAGCACTTAGGTCCAACCACACAGTGTGATCTGGTTGAAAGCCTCGTGTTTCTCTCCACTATACCTGTCGTTCCACTGACCACCAGTTGCTTAGAAACATCAATGACCTCTTTAATGCCTTGATCGTGCTACACAATTTTGAAGCTGTTTTTTGCAAAAAGCTCTCAATCGGGTTCAAGCCCACGTTTGATCAGCAATCGATCACTATGTGTAAACACTACAGAGACTAGTCACCGACCCGATATCCAACGCCAACGAGCTACAGCCAATGAGAGCACAGGACACAAGTGGACAGAAAGAGGCGAGGGACCCCCCATGATGGAGGCTGTGTGACGGTGACTTAGCAAACTGAACAGAACTGAACATCTCACCATACTGCACACATGTGGCTGCTCCATCACTTCACCCTCATCCCTCTCTCTCTCCTTTCACTCGCGTTTACACACACAGCGCTCGTTTATGTTGGACGTCTGTTTGGCACGAGGGCGGCGTTGTTTCTGCCGTGACTGTTGGTGACAGAGCGTTGTTGTGTAGAGCAGACGGACCAGCGCGCTGAAAGAGGGTGTAGGTGGTGGCGCTCAGTCACCGCTCTGTTAACACTACACACCTGTCTGACTGTGATCAGGGTCTCGAGGGTGTGGAGTGTGAACAGTGAAATCCAGATCACTTTCACAATCAGGGAGTGTGAACAGGGTGTAAGTTGCTTGAACTACTTCATTACCTAATTAACTATACTCATGGGATAATGTGCCCAAACAGCTCTTGGTAGAGATGTTATGCACTTTTTGCACTGTTTGGGTGAACGAGCAGGTATTTATATGGAAAGTTGTGCCCCATAGTGATAATGTAAGACTGCAAATCACAGAGAGGCACTAATGGAAATTAGCATTGTCGTCTTGGTGGCAATTTGGTGAGCAGAAATCTAAAAAAAAAAGTGAAATTCTTTACAGCTTGACTGAGCTGTTATAGCTAATCAAATTCATTACCATAGTAACGGCAATCTTAACAATGTGGTTTTCCACAACAGTACAAAATAAACAGCAATTATTGTCAATGCCCACTGATTATGCAATGTAACACAGCTTGAGTTTCTGGCTTAAGTGTTATATTCCAGCTGTTTGTGTCTAAATCCTGTGTAAAAACATCTCTATTCATCAGAAACTTTGATTTTCTGACCACAGCCCACAGACGATTTATAGCATCAAAACGGGTGAATTTTTAAAATCTTTTCTGGACAGTCCCAGGATGTTTTAGAAAGTTTTAGAAACTTCTGGACAGTTCCACAATATTCTGGAAGTTCTACTTAGCATTTAGTGTGAATGGAGAATGTTCTTGAAAACTTTCAAATGTCATTGTCCTGAGCACAGAAAGTTTTTTGTGGAACAACAGAGATTTTCTTTTGACTTTAGGCAGAACAAAGATACAACAGAAGTCTGTTGCATTGTGGAATAGGTATTTTGACCAAAATGGAGTTAAAGTCCTGAATTAGCTTTAATGAAATGCTTGCCAATGCTGTAAAAAAAACAGCAACAGTTGCTATGGACAAATATACTGAGCAGAGCACAGATAAGGCTAAGGGCCATCTGCTTCAACCAACACCCCCCAACTGTTGAAACTGCAGGAACGGTGGCGTAATCGGTGCCTGAAAGGTGTGGAGACGTGTGCGCCCTCCGATTTCCAGACACTCTGGCACCGATGAAGAAATGCTCTTAATCTTAAAGCGCCTCATTCATCCCATTAACAAGAAGCTCTGTGAGACTCCTGGAGGATTCCCTGCAGGACGTGGGGAGATTTTGGGGAATTAGATTGGCTCTCAGCGTCCAGAGGTGTGCTCTCAGCTGGAGCACAGCTGGAGCTCCGCAGACCCTGCAGGGCCACAGGCAGGCCCACTCACTGCACTGCGGGGGTGTGGAGGGGCGCAAAGGACATAAGCAGGGAGAGAGAGACTCTGAGAGAGAGAGTCAGTCTGAATTTGATATATGAACATGTGCGTACACCCACGTCCCATCAAATGTTTACGTGTGTGTCGCAATTTATAGCACCGTATATATTTTGTTGAATTTTTTAAATAAAAGTAAGTACAGTGAATGAGTGATTATCATTGTGAACACACCACAGCGCAGCACACAGTGCACCACAACCAAGCGTGACCCCTGCATTTAACCCATCCGTGTAGGAGCAGTAGGCAGCTGACGTGGGCAGCACCCAGGGAGGTGGGACCTTGTTTATGTTACCTCAGTGGCGCTTGAAGCAGTTTGGGATTTGAACCAGTGACCTTAAGGTCACAGTAGCAACTCCCTAACCCCAAAGTGAACCACTGCAAAGTAAAAAATGACTATTTGTCATTGGGAACCTCTGCATTTAACCCATCACACGTGCACATGGGAGCAGTGGGCAGCTGTCAACAGCACCTGGGGAGCAGTGTAGCAGGATGGTACCTTACTGAAGGGAACCTCAGTGGAACCTGGGCCGGGACTTGAACCTGCGACCTTTCGATTACATGGGCAAGTCCCAAATCGGCAGGCCTCAACTGCCCTAAATACAATAAAGTAAACAATAAATAAGCATCATATTGAGGCATCATACGGAGTATTACAGTATTGGTGATGAGCGAGTGAAATACTCGATGTTGCTCATTATGACCAATGTTATTGCAGGTTTTGAGCTCTACACTCTATACAGAAGATGTGAATTTCTTCTTCTTTTGACTTAAATTCCATGTCTTTGCTGTTTATTTTCAGGTATAATGGGGAAAAAAAAATTTTTTGGACCCCATGTCCAGGTAAAAACACGTATCTCCAAAACTGTACCTTTACAGCAGGATACAAAGACGTTCCTCACTTTTTAGAACATTTTAGAACCAGTGATTTAGGAGCATTTCTATGGGTCTGTTCATTGTGAATGTTTTACACACCACATGGGCAGTGGCGGCCTACTGGTTAAGACCTTGAACATAAGGTCACAGGTTCAAGTCCCAGCTCTGGTACCACTGTGGTTCCCTTGAATAAGGGAATATATACAGTGGGTACAGAAAGTATTCAGACCCCCTTCAGTGTTTCACTCTTTGTCATATTGCAGCCATTTGCTTAAATCATTTAAATAAATTTTTCCCCCTCCTTAATGTACACACAGCACCCCATATTGACAGACAAAAAAAAGGATTTTTAAAATTGTTGCAGTTTTATTAAAAATGAAAAACTTGAAATATCACATGGTCCTAAGTATTCAGACCCTTTGCTGTGACACTCATATTTAACTCAGGTGCTTCCATTTCTTC
>JBBPDA010000001.1:18554947-18580162 GCA_037974385.1 Arnoldichthys spilopterus | reverse complement strand
GGAAACCGGAGCACCCGGAGGAAACCCACGCAAACACGGGGAGAGCTTGCAAACTCCGCACAGAAAGGCACCTGTGGTCACTGGGAAGCGACAGTGCTAACCACTGCACCACCGTGCTGCCCCCTATTGAATCTTGTATTAAATTTAAAAATAAATTTCTCACTTTTAAAGTCCTGCATGGTCTCGTTCCTCCATATCTCAGCAATCTTCTTGTGTCCTATTCCCTGCCTTGCTTCCTCAGGTCATCTGGTACTAATCTCCTGAAGGCTGCCCATACCCGCCTTACCTCTATGAGTGGCAGGTCATTAAGTGCTACTGCCCCCAAACTCTGGAACTCTCTTCCACAATCTCTTTGCGACTGCATGTCTTTTTCCTCTTTCAAAACAGAGTTACAAATCTTTCTCTTTCATCACCACTTTTTTTCTTCTCCTTCCTCCTCTTCCTAAAGGTGTTTTTTCCCCTGTGCATATGTAAAGCATCTTTGGGTTTGAGAAAGGCGCTATATAAATCTAACCTATTATTATTATTATTATTATTATAATTATTATAAAGTGACAAGTGGCATGTATAGTACTACCATCCAGGAGTGACAGCAGTCACACTTTAGGTAAGAAAAGGTGTTCTTGCCTAAGTGAATAAAATATGATGTAGTGCAAACCTAATGAAGCAATAAGGTGAGGGGAGATGGTGGGGTGTCCCCTCATTGAGAGAGGCTAAAAACCTAACAATCCTAAGTCCTTATGAGCTTCTGATGTAGTAACTGAGTTGAACACAAGAGGGCAACGAGGTATCATCAGGCACTGAGTCCTTCCCCTACTTTTGCAGTGTTTGTTGAACAGTCTGACAGCAGATTACATTTACATTTACATGTATTCATTTGGCTGACACTTTTATCCAAAGCAACTTCCAGGACAGAGGAAACAATCAAGTATTAGCGCTGCACAGGGCAACACTGAAGTTGGTGCTACAAGAAAGACCAACGCATTTCTCATAAAATAAAAAACAACCAACAGCAACTACTACAATACATACATATGCCAGGTGTTTACAGTAACTACTACAATATAACCAGTTGACAAGTACAGCTACAGTAAAACTAAGTGGAACATTATTCTTTGGGTGACATCTGGTCAGTTATCAGGTAGCAATAGTTTGTACGGTACCGATGGGCTTATGTGCTGAGATGTCTTGAGACTATTCTTGAACGTGGAGAGAGACTCAGCTGATCTTGTGTCACTGGGCAGCTTGTTCCACCAGTGAGGAACAATGAAGGAGAAGAGTCTGGAGTGGTGTTTAATTCCACAAGTAGATGGAATCTCCAACTGCTGGTCCTTTGCTGATCTAAGTGACCTGGTGGGTATGTAGGTCTGGATAAGTGTTTTCATGTAGCCAGGAGATGATCCATCCATGATCTTTTAGGTGAGCATCAAGGACTTGAACTTGATTTCTCTCCAGGATATCTCATAGGATCTGTCTGTAAGGTAAGACCTGAACCAGTCGAGCGCCTTGCAGGGATGCCGAGACTGGAGAGGGTGGAAAGGAGCAGTCAGTGGTTGACTGTGTTGAATGCTGCAGATAAGGTTAGCAGCATGAGAACTGATGACTTATTGGTAGCTCTCGCCATTTGTAGGGAGTTCACCACGCTTAGCAGGGCTGTTTTGTTGGAGTGACCGCTCTTAAAACCAGATGATTTTGATCTAGAAGGTTGTTCAGCAAGAGAAAAGTAGACAGTTGATTGTAAACATTGCGTTCAAGGATTTTGGAAAGAAATGGTAGGAGAGATGCCGTACTGTCTGTAGTTAGCTGCTTGGGAAGGGTCCATGTTGTGCTTCTTTAGTAGCAGTGATATCCTGGCCTTCTTGAAGGTTGCTGGGAATTTTCCAGATGTCAGCGATGAGTTTACAAGCTGGGTCAGTGACGGGATGATTGTAGGTGAGATCGCCTAGAGAAGGTGGGAAGGAATGGGGTCAAGGGGGCAGGTGGACAAGGTCTCATATTGTAGAGGTGGTTGCAGGACATCAGGGCATGACATGAACTGTTGGCTGATTGTTGCCACTTTTCCCTGAAAGAAACATGCAAGATCATTAGCTGTAAGAGAGGATGGATGGGGTGGGGATGGGGGGTTAAGAAGGGTAGAGAAGGTGTTGAATAGCTTGCAACAGTCAGTGATGCTGCTTATCTTGTGAAAGTATGATGTTTTTTGCAGCTGTGATCGCTGAGGAAAAGGATGACAGTAGCCTCAGTAGCCTCTGGTAGTCTACGAGGTCGTTCTGGCACTTGTGTTTCTGCCATCCTCTTTCTGCTGCATTTCGATTATTGTGGAGTGTGCTCATGGTCCATGATAGAGAGCAGCTTGTATAGTATTGTTTGCTCAGTGGATATATAAAAAGTTTAGGTCCAAAAACTGAAATATGATGCAGATTTCATAGACAACAGACTTTTAAAATTAAATAAATTTAATAATAATAATTTAGATATTCAGAGTTACAATCATACACAGAGCATTGATAGTGCACTAGTTCACCAAGATGTCTGATGAGAGCTAAGCCTTCCTGGGTGTTCTCAGAAGTCAGGGTCAAAGCGCAAACACCTGTAAAGAAAACTACAGATACAACCAGAGACTCTGCACAATCCTTTGATAACATGAGCAAGTCCCGAACGACTAGGCCACTAACAATTTGACTGGTTGGGAATAAACTTCTGTTCTTGTTAACTACTTCAGACCCTAAATGTGCCTTGGCTGGGTGACGACATATGGGGGAAGGTGGACAGCTGTGAAAATGAGAATTTTAAAGATTTTAAATCTTTGTTACTAGATTGTTATGTTTAAATGCAGTTGTGGGCGGTTCCTCTCCAGGAATGTGTCATAGGAAACTGCTTCAGATGCTGAAGTGTTGCTGTTTCTTTTGCCTATATTTATGTTCCTGCAGTCCAGTCCAGCAAGGCCTGCCAGCACTCAGTTGTGTGTCCTTCAAGAGTCGTCAGTCTATGGAGCCTCCCATCACCCTTAATAGTGAACCCTTTCCTTCTGGACATGGGTAAGAGTTCTAAAGCATGTTCTCCAGCTCCCTTTATTGATCAGCCATAACATAACACCACTGCCAGGTAAAGTGTGTAACATTGACTCTCTAGTTATTTCAGTACAATGGAACATATCAAGGGGGTGGGATATATTAGGCAGTGAGTGATCATAAGGATCTGAGCCACTTTGATAAGTGATGTTCTAGACATCTGAGGAGGTCTTGTGGAGTGTTCCAGGTGCTCAGTAGTTTGTACCTACCAAAAGTGATCCAAGAAGGGACAACTGATGAATGTGACAGAGCCATTGGCACCCGAGGCTCACTCATCTATGTGGGGAGGGAAGGCGGTTTGCTCAGTTTGACGGTGTTGCTCCGGGGGGAAATGACCTAATACCTGGAAAATAAGTCATTTTAATCAAAAGTGCCACCTCAGTGTAAGAACAGCAGAACAGTGAAATGAACAGCGTTTTATTTATTACAGATGTTTTTCTTTCTTCTCGTTTCTACAGTCCAGCCCAGCAGGACAGACCAGCCCCATCAGCACCCAGCTGTGTGTCCGTCAAGAGTGACCACTCTATGGACCTCCCCATCAAGCTTAAGGATGAATCCTCACCTTCTGGATATAAGTAAGATGCTACAGGACATTTTACATCACGTGTGGATGATGTCACTTTGGCCCTGAGCAAAGCTCTTAACTCCAGCAGGACCTGCATGTTTGATTTTAGACAGATTTTCTCCCCAATTTAGACATTGTCAGTTCCCAACCCACTGGCTATGGTTTCCCTGTTGCATGCTGCTTCCAACACTAGGAAGGCTAGTGCTAATTCACAAAGCACAATTCACTCCTGAAACAACTAACAGACATTCACAATGACCAGCATTATTCTGGGGGGCATTCTACCTATGCAGAGAGACAGGGGCCAGTTTTTCTCTCTTGGACGCAGTTATGTAAGGCTGTGGCATCACCAGAGCTCGAACTCCTGTTCCTCCCTACTCTCGCTCATTTCTCTCACTTTTTCTACCAATTGAACAATGCACATTGGCATTGAAAGAAAAACAAAAATCCACAAGCCTTTCATCCTCATTTAAACAGCATGTAGGATCCCTGAAAGCTGATCTTTTGGGTTCCTCTGTGCAAACAGCCAAAATAGTACCATTAATAGTACTAACTTGCTAACAGATCTGTTTTCATGTTTACACATACATGTACAGTTCCTCTTCTTCCACACTGAGGAACAGAGGTGTCAGAATGTGCCACATAGATCTCACACAAGTTGGGCTGCATCAGAATAGCTGAACGAAGCTTCCTTTACTCGCTGTTTACCCTGGTCTTGTCTGATCTGTAGCTGATGTGCTCTGGTTCTGTCTATGTTCCTACAGCCCAGTCCAGCAGTACAGACCAGTTCTATTAGTATCCAGCTGTGTGTCCCTCAAGAGTGATCACTCCATGGAGCCTCCCATCACTTTTAAGGCTGAACCCTCAGCATCAAGGCATGTGCAAGGGTCCTGAGATGTCAAAAAAAAGACTCTGTGAACAACATTAATTTTTCCAGTTTCTCATGTGTTTTCTTATAAATACTTATCTGTCCACTGTCTCAACTTAAACACGTTCTCTGCCAATTCTGGGTGCTTTTAATCCATGAATGTGTAAAATAACACCAAAGTAAATCTTTGATTTCTTGATGAAAACTCGATGAAAATCGAGTTTTTTTTAACTCTTGAACTTTTATTTGACTGCTAAAATTGAAAAAAAAAGATTTTCCCAATGTTTTCCTTGATCGACCTAAATGTAGATTAGAAGTTAAAATTAAAATCAATAATTACAATACAAAAAATTTGAATTTAGAATTTAGAAAGTTGGGACAGAGGTGTGTTCACCACTGTTTTACGTAACCTTTCCCAGCTAAACAGGTTTTGAATTTTCTCAGGTGCTTAAGACTTTTGCCTTGCACTGTATGTGTTTACCAATTACATCTCTTCAGTAAAAATTTCAGAATCACATCTACTACTAAATAAGACGATGTGCTTTCTCTAAGCATTCTCACTTTGTGTACAGAAAGTCACATCTACGTTCAGAATGTGAAACCTTCGTTTCATACCTTTCTCAGGGTGACCAAGCCAAGAACTGAAAGGAAAGAGAGAACAGCAAAGATAAATAAAACTGGTGCTGCTGTGGAACAGAACAACTGCATCCAGACTGGAGGCGTTCATATGTAAGCTAACAACTCTATATATTATCACTGTTACATCATAACCTTGTAGCATCTTTTTTGCACTAGAATCCCTATTTGATGCACAAAGTGTGAGTAAAAGACAAAAGATGGACAAAGTAACAGGCTTTGGCCAAAGTTGCTGAAACAAAAACAGCTGAAACTTCAAAGAAAAGAAAACTTTAAAAGAGTCAACCGAGCCACCTCTCACAGTGAAGGGGGTTGACAATTTTATAACCTTGGGGCCACTGACTGAAATGCAGAGCCTTGTGAGTTAGAACAAGAACCTTAATATGCATTGAATATGCAAAAATTTACTGGAAGCCAACTTTCAGTGATCTTCTCTTCCTGGTGTTGGTTAAGAGCGTAACTGCAGGCAAGAGTGAAATAAGTGAAATAAGCATGAACAGAAAAAAAATTTCATATGCAAATTGAAACTCAAGGATTGATCAAACACCATTTACCGAGATTCCAAAGACTAGATTGAGTTGAGAATGGATGAGATGAACCAAATTTCTTGAGTAATCATAAATTAAATGTTAGGGGAAGATATAATCATGACCTTCCAATTGTTCATCTGTGACGAGCAGTAGACTAGAATAAATAGCTTATGAAGCTGGATATAAGTGGCGAAGATTGATAGAAAATAGCTGTTGTTTCACAAAAATGTTGCTGCTGTGCGCAGGACAATGGCATTTTGAAGTTCATTCTCCATTCATTTTAAATGCTAAGTAGACTTCCAGAGTATTCTGTAACCATCAGAACTGTCCAGAAGTTTTTAGAATTGTCCAGAATTTTCTAGAACTTTCTTGAATCGTTCAGAACTTTCTAGAACTTTCTGGGACTGTCCAGAAAATATTAGGATTTGCCTTTGCCCCTTATAACTAAATAACATTTGTGGGTTGTGGTTATAAAATCAAGGTTTGTGTTAATTAGAGCTGTCAGGAACAACAATTGTGTTACATTGTGTAATTGTTTGCTAAAGAAGGTATATACATGATGTCATATCCCACATGTTAATGTAGTGGTAGCAGATATACTATCATATATATTATTATATATTATTGTATATAACAATATATACTGTTATTTTTTATAATAAAATAATAATTTTGATGATTTCTTAGGTCATCCTTAAGTGGGGATGAAACATATCAGAAATATAAATCAAATCTGAAAGATCGGTTCCAGCGGTTATCTGATGGACCACAAAATCACAGACATTCAACGCTCCTCAGTGAGATCTACACAGAGCTCTACATTACTGAGGGAGAGAATGGGGAGGTCAATAATGAACATGAGGTGAGACAGATTGAGATGGTAGCTAGGACTCACCTGCCAGCAGAGGACACGCCAATCAAATGCAATGACATCTTTAAGCCCTTACCTGGACAAGACAAAAGAATCAGAACTGTACTGACAAAGGGAGTGGCTGGCATTGGAAAGACCATCTCTGTGCAGAAGTTCATTGTGGACTGGGCTGAATGTCAAGCAAATGAGGACATCCTCTTCATATTTCCACTTCCTTTCAGGGAGCTGAACTTGATGAATGCGCAGCACTTCAGTCTTGAGGGTCTCGTTCACTATTTCTTTCCACAACTGAAAGAAATGCAGTTTGCACGCATTGCTACTGAAACCACAGTATTCATCTTTGATGGCTTGGATGAACAACGTTCGCCTCTTGGTTTCCAAAAATGCCCGACTGTGTCTGAGGTTACTGAGAGGTCCACAGTGGATGTGCTATTGACAAACCTCATCAAGGGCAATCTGCTTCCCACAGCAAAGATCTGGATCACCTCCCGACCAGCAGCAGCCAGTCAAATCCCTCTTGAATATGTTAGTCAAGTCACAGAGATCCGGGGTTTCAATGACCCTCAGAAGGAAGAATACTTCAGGAAGAAAATTGCCGACCCAAGCTTGGCCAGTAGAACCATTGCACACTTGAAATCTTCAAGAAGCCTCTACATCATGTGCCATATACCGGTCTTCTGCTGGATTACGGCCACCGTTCTGGAAAAGATGTTGAGAGATGCCAATGGTATGGCAATACCCAAGACTCTGACCCAAATGTACACCCACTTTCTTATCATCCAAGCATGTGTCAGGAAGGAAAAGTATGGTCAGCCCGAACAAATTGACAGAAAGATGATTTCCAAGCTTGGCCTGCTTGCCTTCAAACAGCTGATAAAAGGCAACCTGATCTTCTATGAGGAAGACCTGAGAGAGTGTGGCATTGACACCAAGGATGCAGTAGTATACTCAGGAGTGTGCACTCAGATCTTCAGGGAGGAATTTGAACTGCAACATGGGAGAGGGAAGGTATTCTGCTTTGTTCACCTGAGCATTCAGGAGCATCTTGCCGCTGTGTATGTGTACATGTCCTTCAGCGAAGGTAACAAAACAGTGCTCAACCAATGGAATCCAACCAAGATTGCGCCTACCTTCTTCTGTTCATCCATCCCTGAGCTTCACCAGAGTGCTGTGGACAAAGCCTTGCGAAGCACAAATGGCCAGTTTGATCTGTTCCTTCGCTTCCTTCTTGGCCTCTCCCAGGAAAACAACCAGTTGCTCCTGCAAGAGCTGCTGCCACAGATATCGACATGCAGCTCCCAAAGAATACAAACGATTGATTACATCAAAATCCGACTCAGAATGAATCTCTCTCCAGAAAAGTACATCAACCTCTTTCACTGCCTCAACGAGCTGAATGACTCCTCTCTACAGGATGAGATACTAAGCTTGCTAAGTGCTGGTCGCCTCTCCAAGACCAAACTCTCCCCAGCGCAGTGGTCAGCTCTAGTCTTTGTGTTGTTGACCTCAGAGAGGGAAGTGGATGTTTTTGACCTGAGGAAATATAGCCTGAACAATCCAGATGAATGCCTTTTCAGAATGCAGCCTGTTGTGAAGGCCTCAACAACTGCTGAGTAAGTTTATGTATGTGTATGTGTGTGTCTGTGTGTGTTTAAGTGTGAAACCCTAAAAATTTTTAATTGTTTAGTAAAAACTAATTTCCACTTATCTTGAATGTTGTCAAATCAAATTTGCACTAGAGCTACAAGGTTAATGTGGCGTTATACCTCAACAATTACGCTAAAGTGACTATTTGTCACTGTGAACACATCCCATCACACAAAGAAACGTGACCTCTGTATAAACCAATCCACATGTGGAGATTAAAAACAGCGCCCTTACTCAAGGGTACCTTATTGGCACCTGGCCTGGGACTTGAAACTGTGACCCTTCAGTACCAAGGGAAGGTCTCCAACCACTAGGCTACCACTTCGTAGCATTGTGCAAACTGAAGTCCTGAACACATTTGCTTTACATAGCATAAACTGATGTCTTATAGACTTGTTTATATGATTTATGACATTAATAGACATGCTTTCAAAATTTTGTCTATACTAAAAAATGCAAGACTCCTGTCCTCTGTGGCTTTTTTTTGTGGACTGTTGTTTGTAAGGTGATTCGGTAAATTGATTGTTATGTTATATAATTGTTATGTTCCGCACCTGTTCTTGCTATCTGCATTTATTGTAGTGCTTGCTGTCTGTATTTTACAGCTAAGAGAAATGTGTTGGACTCTTTGCAGCACTCACTTCAGTGTTACCCTGTGCACCTCTAATGCTTCCTAATGTTTCCTGTGTCTTGGAAGTCGCTTTGGATAAAAGCATCAGCCAAATAAATAAATGTGAATGTAAATGTACTGCATTCTGATTTTCCTCCCAGGGTCAGGCATTGCAACTTGTCAGAAAAAGGTTTTCAAGCTCTGACCTCAGCTCTCAGCTCAAAATTTTCGAACCTCAGAGAACTGAAAGTCAGCGGTAATTCAATGCATGGGCCAGGTATACAAATCCTTTCTGAGGGCTTCAAGAGTCCACACTGTAAACTGGAGATACTGGAGTAAGTTCCTTTTATTTGTTAGCTATTGTTTATGTTTTTGTGACCCATTATGTTTTTCCAAGTTCTGCCTGTCCTATAGTGTGAAGTCACAATGCACTCCAAAAGGAAAAACCATTTTTCTCATTTGCCTAAAACATCTCACTGGTGGTGCTGGTCTTACTTCCTGGACATATTAGAATCATTGCATCCCACTATACCCTGCAGCTTTGAATGCCCTTTCATAAGCCACAACCTCAGCTGCTCAACTACTAGCTTTGTAGCCATGCTGAGAAGAGTGTGTTCTGCATTGGGAAGAGATATCCACTTTGTATGCTCCACCAAATGGTGAACCACAAGGAACTCAAATTTATTCTTAACACAATTCCTTTTACTGTTATTTAAGAATAATGTAAAATAAATTATTGTTTTTTTGTAATATTGAAGCATTTAAATCTTTTTTTGGTAAACCCCAAGAATAAAACTGTGAACCCCAAAAGCAAAACAGGTCCCATTCCAATCCAATCTAACAAAACAATCTTTAATATTCAGAATATTGTGTGTAGAGCAATTAGTTAATGATTGAACATCTCGCCTCTTCGTGCCATGTTTTGTTTTGCTTTTTTTGATTCCCATGTGCTTTGGTCCTTGTGTTTGTTTATGTCCTAGCTCTGCCTATGTCTCCACCCCTTTCACGTGATCCTTTTTTCTTGTCTCCTCCTTGTTTCAGGTGTTCCCTGTTTGGTCTGTCTATTTAGTCTCTTGTTTTGGTTTAGCCCTTGTTAGTTCTCTGTTGTTTTCCTGTGGTGTTAGACTCTGATGTATTGCTGTTGTATGATACTTGTTCAACCTGTTGTTTTCTTTGTTCTCCTGCAGTAGTTATTTCTTATCCTTAGTTTTCTGTATGGGTTTCTTAGTTGATGTTTTTGTAAGTTCTTAGTTTATTTTCCTGTCTTAGTGTACTTATGTCTATTTAAAATAAACCAGCTTAAAAACCCAGTACGCTTGCAGCTGCTTCCGACCAACCACCAATCAGTACAATGATGTTTTGTTTGTTCACTATGAGCCTCTGTACCTGTATGTGTTTTGGTGGTTAGAGCACTCAGTATGTGTCTTTTAGTTTTGCAAAGTATGCTGAGGGATGAACTTGGTCTCTTGCATTCCCACGCATTCTCCATTAAACTAAGCGTTTGGTTTGACTCAGACGCCAAGAAACTACTTTCTAAATTCTACATTGTCATTATTAAAGAAAACCGACGTATTACATAAGATATGCGTAACAAATCCTGGTCCAACCTGAACATCTTGAACTTGACCCAACCTGTCCATGTGCCCAAGTTTCTCCTTCCCTTTACCACATTCTTCTTACCATGTTTTCCTACAGCCTGTCTGATTGCGATATCGAGGCAAAAGACTGCAGTGTGCTGGCCTCAGCTCTTAACACAAACCCCCTGCACCTAAGAGAGCTTGACCTGAGCTTCAATCTTTTCGGAGATTTAGGAATGCATCTGCTGTCTGAAGTCCTGCGAAATCTGAGATGTAGGCTGGAGAAATTAAAGTTAGTGCTCTACTAAACCTTTGCAGTCTTTCCATGTCACTTGGCTGAACAGTTATAATTTATGTGTTTATTATCAGAGGTGTAGTATAAACCAATGTTTATCTCCAGGCTCTGCACCTGTGAACTAACGGAGAAGAGCTGTGTGGGCCTTGCTAAGGCGTTGAAGAGCAACTCGAGCTTGACTGAGCTGGATTTGAGTAAAAATGCTCTTCAGGACATCGGAGTGAAGCTGCTATGTGCTGGACTAAAGAATCCTCAGTTTAAGCTCAGGAGTCTAAGGTAGAGATCTTGCCGACTGCACACAAACCTCTATAATCTCACATTGCAGCCCTCAGTCGTGCAATGTTAGCTTCAAAAATACTTCTATTAAATACACTAGACTCTCTGAT
This sequence comes from Arnoldichthys spilopterus, assembly GCA_037974385.1. Lineage (NCBI taxonomy): Eukaryota > Metazoa > Chordata > Actinopteri > Characiformes > Lepidarchidae > Arnoldichthys > Arnoldichthys spilopterus. The sequence goes on along the minus strand of JBBPDA010000001.1, from coordinate 18,569,106 downwards.
CACAGGCAAGGGGAGATTACCTTCCTGCAGACTTTAGCTGAAATGAGGTGAAAGTGGCTTTTTGTCATTGTGAACACACTCAAGCACCACAACGAAATGTGACCTCTGCATTTAACCCATCACACGTGCACACGTGGAGCAGTGGGCAGCTATCAACCACACCTGGGGAGCAGTGTATGGAGATGATACCTTACTCAAGGGAACCTCAGTGGTGCCAGGGATGGGACTTGAACCTGGGACCTTCAGTTCACAAGGGCAATGTCCTAACCACTAGGCTTCACAGCCCACCAGCTCCAACTTAGCTCCAACTCTAAGTAACCAACCAACTGTGTTCCATTTGGGCTGGAGGTGAAACCTGCAGGAAGAACACTGCTTTACTGTTTTGCAGGACAAAGTTGATATTGACCTGAAAACAATACACCAATAATTTTTGTTATTATAATAATTGTGTATAATCAATCAATTCTAATGTTTCATAATCAGTATAGTTGATCTGACTGATGCATTATGATGATTTAGCATCATGCCAAGGTGAAACAGCTCGACAGGACTTATGTTACTGACCAGTGCCTATTTTTCTCAGTTTGGCGGACTGTGGTCTCACAGAGATCAGCTGTGTTTCACTGCTGGGTGTCCTGAATTCCAACCTGCGGGAGTTGTATCTGAACTTCAACACGCTTAGAGACTCTGGGGTAAAGATCATCGCTGATTTTCTAAAACAGCCAAACTGCCAGCTGGAGAAACTAAGGTGAGTGTGTACTTATTTTTTCACCTTATTTCTGCCCAAACTGGTCAGCAATGGAAGGGTGAAGGTTAGTTTTGCTGACTAACCTAAAAAGTTTCTATTACATCAGCTAGTGGGAAAGGCAAACACATAGACAGTTGTGCCACTCAGGAACCCTGTATCTGCCTCTGAAACAAAATATAATAAACACTGATCAGCAAAAACATTAAGACCAGGTGAAGTGAGTAACATTGACTCTAGTTATTTCATTACAATGGCACAGTCAGTTCTTGAAGTCGATGTGCTGGAAGTAGGATTGTAAGGATCTGAGCCACTTTGACAAATGATGACTGAGTTAGATTGTTTCCAGAACGGCAGGTCTTGTGCAGTGTTGTGTAGTGAGGGCTAGCCTGTCTGGTCTGATCGCACAGAAGAGCTACTGTGGTGTAGAAAATGATGATTACTCTGATAGAAAGGGGTCAAAACACACAGTGCAGCACAGTCAGAGCTGTTCCAGCAGCAGGAGGGGGACCTACACAAGGATCAGCTTAAATAGATTCCTCAGGCCCTGTGTGATGGTTTGTGCTATTGCCTGAACTATTTGTACATAGTAAATAGTATATTTTGTTGTAAAAATGATGCCTACATCAGCAGTGTCTACTTACCTATCCTCCTGTAGTCTGTCACAGTGTGATATCTCCGAAGAAGGCTGTGTTGCTCTGGCCTCAGCTCTCCGGTTGAACCCATCACACCTGAAAGAACTGGAACTGACCAGGAACAAACCAGGAAGTTCGGGAAAGGACCAGCTTAAAGCTCTGCAAGAGCATAAAGATTTCAGACTGGAAAAACTAAAGTGAGTAGTCTTCTTTCTTCTGATCAGAAATGTGCAGTCTTTTTCAGCAAAACCCCTTAAACCTGTGGCAGCCATCTAGTCCAGCTCCTAACCACATATATTCATTATATATACTTAGCAGTGACTGAAGCCATGGGCTTACAGAGTAGACTGCATCTTGTACACACTATAGTTTTTTTAACTTTTGGACAGCAATTATTTTCCTACAACTCTTTTAAGATGGAGTAGGTACAGCTGGAGGTCTAGCAGTTGAAGTTGAAACAGAGAATCATCAGATGTGATCTGTTGACTCCATGTCTCAGCATTGCCCATGTACATAAAGCACCAGATTCTCTGACCACAGACGAGGTGCCCAATGGCCTGTGGTTAGATATGGACTCAAACATCTCACTTGGACGTGAGAATACCTACATCAAAGTTGTAGTAGAAGGCTGATATTGTAACATTATACATTCTATAACATGCTAGAAACATGTGACACATATAACATCCTAATGCCACATCAGGGTAACACAAAAATAATACAGCTTTCCTGCAATCCCAAACGGAAGAAGTCTAATTTGATTTTATTGCTTAATTTTCTTTGATGCTCATTTTATCTATGTAAAGGAGTGTATGACAATGTGAAAAAAAAAAATGTGTAAAGAATTTATTGGACCACATACACTCTTCAACCATCTTCAAAAGCTGGGGTGGCTTTTACTGAGTGAATGTAATTAAATATGCAAAACCAAAGTATTAATGACTCTGAAGAAGGAGGCGGCAGGTGTGGGGGCAATAAAAGGGGCGGTGCTTCTGCTCCTTGCTGCGAGAGTCTAATTTTTTCAAGAATTCTAGTGTTAAATGAGCAAAAGCTCCAGTGTCCACCAGAGGTTTTATATCGCATAACATATTATTTAGTTCCCTTTTTTTCCAATTCGTGGGCCTCCTGTGGTTCTTCTGAATGAAATATCCCTAGGCTGAAGCTCTGAAGTGGCCGCCATATCTCAGAGTGAGAAAACCATGTATAATCTGGCACAAATACAGCAGCGAGTACCTGGCACTCGGCTTCACATGCATAGGAAATGAAAACTAGTAGCTACTGCTATGGTGCTGCATGTTCAGAAGGTTCTTCAGATGAAGCCTTGGATGGCAAGACGAGGCAAGTCAAATTTTTTTATATTACATGACTCATACATGAAGGCAAGTTCACACAATCACCAGCTAGACACAGTGCGGAAGCATCCAAACCTACTGAACTGAGTCGCTTCCTTCCTTCCTGTTCAGTGTGATGCCAGACTGCCAGACATTACTTGTCATAGGTCTGGTGAAGATGCTGTACCCTTCCTTGCAATGCATTATTTCATCCAACTGTGTGTACCAGTGCTAGCTAACGAGCATCATTCACTGTAGGATTCCTACATCTGGCTAAATAATTGATTTCTCCATATCAGAGGTACAGTGCTGTGCAGAAGTCTTAATCCCCTGAGAAAATGCTCATTAAAGCTGTTTATTGGCAGTGAGTTTGTTCAGTGTGTTGAGCTTGTCCATTCCCACTTCTCCCTTAGTGGACGCCCAGTGTTACTTCAGCTCCCATCAAATCACTGCTTTGGGCTCAGTCAGTCTTTCCTTAGATAAAACCAGGTGCTGATGGAGCTTCACACACGTCCATGCAGTGACTGGAGACATGGAGGAGAAACCTGGAGCGGAACTTGTGTCTTCCAACAGCTCACACACCATTGATTACTGTTCACACACAGGAGCTCATCCTCATTCTCTTCACTGCTGCACTGTTTTACAGCACTGAATCTAATGTTCAAGTGTGTTTCTGCTGCAGAGAGAAACTCACTGCTCAGAGAAATGGCTTTAACTATTATCATAGGGGGCTAAGACTTTTGCACAATGCTGAACTTGCCCTTGTGAACTGAAAGTCTTGGGTTCAAGTCCTGGCCCAGTTTCTACTGAGGTTCTCTTGAGTGGTTTTTTCTGTAAACAGTTGTTCCTGCCGAAAAGAAACGTAGCAGTGAACTTCAGTAGCGGTGTTTAACAGGAACACAAGCGAAACTGTCCCAGAATAGAATGGTCTGTTAAAGGTTACATCAGCATTCATAAGGTAAAACAAACCTTTCATAGCTCCATAGCTGCTTCAGCAGCTTTTCAGTGAAGTTTCATTGACTTTTCATGGTTCTTTTATGTCTTTGTAGGTTGTAGAAGACTAATGCAGTGTCAGTGTTGCAGGATAAAAGTTCTCCACCATGACCAGCCAAGCAATATCAGTGCTACCATCCATCCCCAGTACATCTTCTCCCTCCTGCCTGACGAGGACAAATTTTTGGGGGGATTTCTTTCCAGTTTTCTCATTTTCCAGTCATGTCCACTACCACTTACTACCTAGGACTCACGTGAACACTGGGAGGGTGAAGTTGGTTTCTTGTGATGCTCCACCCACATCTTCTCATGAAGCCACTGTTGCAGCGTCACTGTTGACACTACCTGGCAATTCTGTTCCACAGACACATGCACTGGCTATCATTGTCATTTCCACTAGTCTGAGCTGGTGGGAGGAGTGGAGCAGGTTCCATAGAGGTTCTTAATTTGTACTCACACAGGAGAAAGGGATCAACCAGGAATAAAAACAAAAACAAGAACCAAACTGCACTGACATAAAAACAGAAAAAACTCAAAGATGCTAAAGCACACAGGACACATGCACAGTGGCACAATGTTGAATCGCAGGACTCTCACACACAAGGGGTTTTAAAGGGGGCACGTACATCAGGGGAGCCAGTGGTACAATGAGGTGTGAACACAACGCAAAAAAAACATAGAAGGGGTGGAGGCAGGACATACAGTCAATGGGCCATGGGGAAGGCACAGAGTAGGAGTCAATGGGGAGACATATGTGGGGTAGAACACATGGGGAATTTTTTTTCACACAAGGGGAATTTTTTTCTTACAGTGCATTTTGTCAATGCAGATTTTAACAGGTTTTGTAGTGTCTCTGTTTGTACTGTGCTGGTAGAGGGCTGAGACTCTGCCTCAGCAGGTACTTTACGAAGCTTGCTAACTCTAAGATCAATATACTGCCAACAAGAGACTCAACATCTCAGCAGCTCTCAGAGACTCATCAGATATACGGTTTAATTAATTGATTACAGAATTGATTAGACACTGATGAAATCTTAAATTTTCAGTGTTTTTTGTTTTTAAGTGGATGCTTCATCAGTTTACATGTAAGGATTGTGATGATGGTTTTAGGTTTTTCTCCGTTAGCTCACAGGGTTTTATTATTTTATTCCTCCAAGCAAATGAGCTACATTTCCTTAAAGATGTGGCCACTAGTGGGTCTGTATCTGTGATCCCGATAACTGTGTGTTAAAGAACTGTCATTCGAGCTTCTGTCCAAGGTACTAGCACAGAGACATGACTAGGTGTAAAAAGACCCTGAATAATCATCAGATGTGACATTGAGGTACTACTTTGACTACTCTTTTCAGTAGTGCAACAGATGTGCAGCTGCTTTTAAAACGTTGTAGCTTTTCCAGTAACTAACAATATTTAATTTATATTCTATAATTTTATATAATCTTTTACAAAAAGTGACGTAGCGAAGGTGAAACACTGCATTCTTAAAAATTAACACTGTTTACACAAAACATACTGTAATATGGCATCATATTTAATTTAATTAAAGTTAAAATTAATATTTTATATTATTTCATATTGGAACAGAAAAAATAAAGAAATTGTTAAAACTATTTAAGAATAATTAGAAATATCACACACACACCTACGTCCACACACTATTGAACATTAACAATTATAATAAAAAAAATTTTAAAAAGGGGGCAGAGTTTGGCAGGGGGAGGATTTCACCACTGCAATGTTCCAGGCAAATATAACGTTAAACTTTGAAAATAATGACACTAACTAACCACAGAGCACTGTGATCTTTAGTGAGAAACACGGGTGTTTTTCTACTACAGCCATTGACACACGGCTAAACTCACTAAAGCATTAGTAGTGTTTTACATAATTTGCTTTTTAGTTGCTGTGTAGTCAGCTAGTGTAGCTTACTACTATATTAAAGCAGTAGGTTCATTGTAGCTTTGCCACTTTAGTAAGTAACTTGTAGCATGAAAAGATATGGTTTAAAAGTAGCTGCTTGGATTTTAAAGGTGAACTACAGCACTACTTTTTATCCTAACAATACATCCGTTAGACTGTCTACTCTCTGTTTGGAGTTTACACCTTCATTTGTGTAATATCTCATGTTTCTAATGTTGTTCTGTATATTTGGTTGTTTGACATATTTCCAAATGATTTGGGGAAGGTTTTTAATTAAAAGTAAATTGCTAAAATATATTAGCATTGTTGTTTTATTATTATTATTATTATTATTATTATTATTATTATTATTACCTAGAAGACCACAGAAACCACCTTGCAACACCATAGGGACCACCTCGAATACCAGAGCAACCATATAACATCACCAGACAGACAGTTTAATTCCCCACATAGCAACACCATGGCCACCCTTCATTAAACTCTGTAACTGCAAGATATGCCAGACCAAAACCACAGTAATTCAATAAGAAATCATAGCACCTGTTTAACAGCACCCAGCAACACCTTAGAGACCACTTAGCAAAACTTTACTAGCCACCTAGCAACATCCAAGACAACACTTTGAAATTCCTTAGCAATACTTTACCAACCACCTTAAACATCATAACAACATTTTAGCAACTATATACAGAAACCAACTAGCAGCACCTCAGGAAACTCAGTGGTACTTTTACAGGTCTGGGATTTGACCTTCAGGTCACAGGGGCAACTCCCAGTTGTTACACCGCCACATGTTCACTCCTGCTCTCGTAAGTAGCGGTAGCCATCAGCGGACCAAGGCGCTGGTTTTTAATTAACATTTGTTGAAGACTTTGAATTGCATGAGCATTCCTCCACTAGATGCCACTGTGGAGTAAAGTTCTGAATTTTCTGTACAATCGTTCTTCATCTTCAGATTGTGGAAGAGAGTTTCCAGAGTTTAGGGGCAGTAGCACTGATAGACCTGTAGTAGATGAGTATGAGGGACTGTCAGGAGATCTTTGCTAGTGGGCCTTAGAGAACGAGAGGCACAAGAAGATCACGGAGGCACAGAGGAGTGAGAGTGTGTAGAGTGAGGAAGTATTTTACATTTAATACCATGTTGGATTGCAGGCCAGAGGAGATGGAAGATGACAGGAGTGACGTGGGATTAACATTTTGCTGTGAGAGAGAGCTCTGGATATATTGACGTTTTTGGAGGAACCTGAGAAAAGGACCTGAGAAGACGGAGTTACGGCCATAAAGGTGAGGTGTGATAAATGCATGAACAAGAGCATGTGCATCTGCATCAGACAGGGATGGACTGAGCACTTTTATTATCTAGATGAGATATCAGTGGTCTGAAGTCAGGTCAATAGTCTGGAAGTAAAATCAGGGGAATCTCATGCCTCTGAAACAGGTTTAAACCTCAGCACATCTACTTATCATCTGGGAAATATGAGCCTTATCTCACACACACACACATACACACACAACCTTTCGAACCCCAGTCCATTAGTCGGCCCATTAAAATTCTTTAGTCCAATTTCAGAGGAATCCATTCGTGTGAATGCAGAGCGACGGCCAGAGCAGCTGCTTCCACAAAGGAGTCTTTCAGGAGGACGTCCCAGCCACCGACCCACTCACACTTACCTGGCCTGTCACCTGAGACCGATTCTGCTTGTGTGTGCATGCATGTGTGTGTGTGTGTGTGTGGTCACACAAATTCAGTGAGGGAGCACATATCCCAGAGTTAAAGGGCTAGTTAGTCTGTAAGTGGACATGAGTCTCTGAGGGATCAGGTGCCTTACTCAAGGGCACTTCAGACGTGGGTGTAGAGGGAGGGGGAGGGCACTTCAGACGTGGGTGTAGAGGGAGAGGTGGGCACTTCAGCTGTGGGTGTAGAGGGAGGGGAGGGCACTTCAGCCGTGGGTGTAGAGGGAGAGGAGGGCACTTCAGACGTGGGTATAGAGGAAGGGGGCGGGCACTTAAGCTGTGGGTGTAGAGGGAGGGGAGGGCACTTCAGCCGTAGGTGTAGAGGGAGGGGAGGGCACTTCAGCCGTGGGTGTAGAGGGAGGGGGAGGGCACTTCAGCCATGGGTGTAGAGGGAGGGCACTTCAATTGTGGGTGTTTTGGGAGGGGAAGGGCACTTCAGTTGTGGGTGTGGAGGGAGGGGGAGGGCACTTCAGAAGTAGGTGTAGAGGAAGGGGAAGACACTTCAGTCGTGGGTGTAGAGGGAGGGGAGGGCACTTCAGATGTGGGTGTAGAGGGATGGGGATGGCACTTCAGCCATGGGTGTTGAGGGAGGGGGAGGGCACTTCAGCCCACATTATTCCTCCTGGATCAGGGAATTGAACCAGCGACCCTTTGCTCACAAACCTGCTACTCTAACCTTTAAGTCCCAAAATATCATATCTCAGCCCATACAGGCCATGACTGAAAACTACTTTCTGTTTTGAACTCATTAGTCACAAAACAAAGTTTTTCACATATTTACCTATTTAGCTTGCAGCAGTTTAGCCCTGCCCATTCACACCAAGGTTATAAGGCGTGTTGCGGCATGGACTGCTCTTTGAATACAGGGCCATCAAAGCAGAGCTCATTTAGACTTAGGTTTGCATGAATCTCACAGTCTGCCTTTAGGTTCTACCTGTGTTCTCGCTCTGAAATGACGCGCCGAAGCTTCAGCGTGTTTGACCAACAGCAAAGCAGTTCAGGGGCTGAACCAGCACAACACGAAACAGATCGGGAGCCAAACGCTAAAGACTAGGATGGAGTAAAAAAGTGGACACTGATGAAAAATGCAGTGGTGACAGTAAAAAGGGAACTTTTGAGGGATCGTGGAACAACTAGTTCTGAAAAAGATTTATCACGAAGGGTATAATCAATTGAAATTGAAACCGGGGTGGGGTGGGGGTGCAGGGAATTTGGAATGTCTGATTGGCAGGAAGGGTGGGAAGAAGGGGTTGTAAAACTGGAGCATTCATTTTTAAATTTTTTTAAATGTATTGTAGGGTTTTCTCACCAATTTTTCCATCGTCTGTATGTGTGACCGCATTCAAAAGTCGATTTAACTTTTATGTTGCTTCACAATAAAAAATTTTAATATCCTTTAATCTATATTGCAGGATGAAAAGACACTTTTTTGCCTTATGTTTAAGATCAAATGTGTGTGTGTTTTTTTTGTTTTTTAGTAGTGTAATAATAATAATAGTAATAATAATAACTATTCATAGAACACATTTCATCAATTTAAATGCAGCTCAGTGCTTTACATTTTGCAGCATGTGATAAAACATAAGAATCAGAAGTAATAAAACAAGTAAGAATAGCAATTTAAGTAATAAATAGTAGAAACTATTGGCTCCAGCTTCCCCGTGACCCGGAAACGGAAGAAGCGGTTGGAAAATGGATGGATGGATGGAAATAGTAGAAACTAGTAGTAGATAGTAAACATTTCTTGAAAATAAAAGAAAATTTATTTAAATGTAAAAAAATAAAATAATTAGATAAAAAAATACAGAAAATACAAGAATAGTGTATTAAAAATATTTTTGCAGTTTTTAAGGCCGTTAACTGTAGTTGCCGGATGAATATTCATTGTTTATGTGTTCCAAAGTTCCACATAAAGCCAAAAAACCCCCAAAAAACAGTGTTTTTCTTGGTCTTAAGGCTTGAGTAGGAGTGTATACTATTGGACATTTTGTAATATTAAATTTTAATTTTAATATTTAAATTGTAAATTTAAAATCAGTTCTAAATGAAACAGGCAGCTGTTGTGATGAAGCAAAATCAGGGTTCTGTATTCTCTCTTTTGTATGTATCAGTGTTCTGGCTGCAGCACTTTGAACCAGGTGTTATTTGTGGATGGTGTTCGTTGGTAATCCAGTGAACAATGCGCTACAGTCGTCTGGGCCTGAGAAAATGACAGAACTTCTGCCTCAGTATAAGCACCAGAACCAAAAGTCCAAACCTTTCATTTTCTCAGGCTGGCCCCTGATCAGGGCATCATAGGCGTTAAAATGACCCCCACCCACGCAGGCCAGGATGCTATTGTGGCTTTAGGAGAGAAGGGGTACGAGGGGGTGCAGAAAGCGTGGTGTCTGATCGACACACTGTGGGCTGAACCATCTGGATGTGTTTGAGCGTGCAGGTGTGAGGAGGAGATCAATAGGACAAACATTCCAGGCCTTGCATGGCCGATAAGAATCCAGCTGACCGTTGGTCACAGCCTCCAGTCTCATTTAGGAGGAATCTGCTCATGATAACGTGGCGTGATGACCAGGAGAAGGAAACAAAAGAGACCAGCTGAAGCTTTATTTTAATGCCTTATGGCTGCACCTGAACACTTGTATGCCCTGCTGCCCTGGATGAAGGGTAAAGAACTACAGAGATATGGGCTTTAGCTGCAGCCACTGAAGAGAAGCTCTGTTTTTTACATTTCAGACCAAAACAGGATCCAGACACAGAAGAATCGAGCCTAAAAGTCTTTGCTTCCTACGCTGATAGATGCTGCATAGTCTACACTGATCAGCCATAACATTAAGACTGAAGTAACATTGATTCTCTAGTTATATCATAACATGTCGGGGGTAAGTTCTTGAAGTCGATGTGCTGGAAGCAGGAGCGTAAAGCCACTTTGACCAGGACGTTCTAGACGAGTCAGAGCGTCTCTAGAACGGCAGGTCTTGTGGAGTTTTCATGGTGTGCAGTAGCTAGTGTCTACCAAAAGTGATCCAAGGAAGGACACACAGGATCATGGACACCCATAGCTCACTGATCCATGTTGGGAGTGAAAGCTAGCCTGTTCAGATCCCACAGAAGAGCTATGGGGTCAGTGGACAACTGTTTCAGCATTATGAAGGGGCCCTACTCAATACTGGGCAGGTGGTCTTAAAGTTATGGCTGATTGTTGTGCACTGTACGTTTTTGTGGCACCTAGATGTCGATGTGGGTCATGAGTATGTGACCAGGGGAATAAATGACTAGCTGTGTGTTTAAGTCCCTGGAGACGAACGCAACCATTGTTACAATCTCTCTGGTTCTGTCATCGACGGACCACCTGAGACACACCCCTTGCAAAATGCTTTTCCCCGTTATCCTCAAGACATTCCCTGCATTCCTCCCTCTGCAGGGTATTGACTTTCTTTACTGGCGAAAAAGCGAAGAGCCCGAAGCACTCAGCGCAGCCCCTGTTGGTCCCTGGCCGAGAGGGGCCATCTGTGACTTTTCCTCAGTGCTCAGTCGCTGCAGGAATGAGTGAGGGCAGTGGACACTAGGGGGAGACGTTCCACCGCTTTAGTGTGGACGCACAGCACTCAGATCAGGACAGGGCCTCAAAGTCACAACTTAAATAATAATACACACCGGGTGAGTCCGATTTGGCTCCCTACTCCCTATGTAGTGGCCTATGCAAGTAACTTAAGTGCTTAAACCATTATACACATTTTATCAAGTGTGAAACATGGCTGAAACCCCTAGTGCCTCTTTGTTAGGGATTAATGGACTGTTTAGAAGCTGTGTCCCAATTTCTCCATAGTGCACTACGTGTGGAGAGGGGGGGATTTTGCATGCAGCTATAGTATAAACATGACTAATAATAATAATACTAATAATAATCTGGTCTCGGTCACACACACACACACACAAGTATTGTATACAAACTACAATTAAATTACAACACGTTCCCATAATATTGTCTTACACTGTTTTTCTAATGTTTAAATGAATAAAACAGACTTTTTTCTGAATAATCTAAATCTTTTCTGGGTTTGATTGGCAGGCGCGTCAGTGTGGTAAGGACACGCCCCCCCTGCTGAGTGTGGCGAGCGCGTTAGCGCTGGTGTGTTAGTAGCAGATCTGCCGAGGAGCAGAGCAGCGCCGCGCAGAGCTGAGCAAGAGCCGGGCAGAGCGCAGCGAACCCCGCGCAGAGCGTAGCTGAGCAGAGCGCTTCACCGAGGACTCTCCGAAACAGCGCGGACGGGACGGATGGCGCCGCCAGCCGGGGTTATTTGCACCGTGGCTTCACTGCTCGTCGGCCTTTCCAGCGGCATCTCCGCTCCGCGAACTTATCCGGCGAACGAAGGTAACGGAGAAGTGCGAAGCGCTTTCACACCGGTGGTGAACGGAATGTCTAAAATAGAAATATAGTCGTTCTGCTTACTCTCCAAACTCACCGGCGACGCTGCGCGTGCCTCCTGGGTGTTGGAGATGAACAAAAAAGGCAAATCTGGAAAATGTAAAATACAATTAAATGACTCCGTCTACTTTAAATACGGTCTCTTTAGTTATTGCGACAATACAGTTTCACACTCTCGACAGCACGAACACAGTCAGCGTGTGTAGTTCTGTGTATGTGGTGGAACTCGCCTGGTTCCTATCACCGCTGCAGTAAATGGAGCATCAGCACAGGCTGACTTCACCTACAGCTCATGCATTAAAATATTTTTTTGGTGAAAAAATCATTATTCCCCGTCAAAGTGAAAATATATATTTATGTCTGTTGGCTTTAAAACGAGGTAAAATAAGAAAATGTAAAGTATTTTAGTATTTTACGCATTTTTATGACTAAAAATAGTACATTTATTGATTTTATTAGAAGTTGCATTATTAGTTTAGGTTTTTTGTATTTTACTTTTTAGTATTGAGTATTTTAGACGGTATTCCAGCGTCACCTAAAATATTCTGCTCTTTCAGAACACGGTATATGCATAACGAAATATCAGGCCGATCTAAACATCTGGCTGAAATCAGATTTTTTTTAAAAAGCAAATAGTATGTACCTCATTGTGTCAAGCCCAGTGTTAGCCAGGAAGTGGTTCGGCACCGTCCTACTGGGCCTATAACTAAAGCTTAGTCTGGAGCCCAGGCTCAGCTTAACAAGTGCAGTCTGTTCTTTCTTCGACAAAGACGGAGGATTTTAATGTGAAAATGTTGGGGAACCACCACGTCTGAGACGGCGCGCCCTCCCCCTAACTCGCCGTCGAGAGTTTTCACCTTCCTTTTGCTGTCCACTCGCACGTAATGACCTCATTCTTTAAATAGTGAGTGATGCATTGGCTTACACACCGATCAGCCATAACATTAAGACCACCTGCCTGACAGTGAGTGTCTCCCTCCTGCTGCTTCAACAGCTCTGACTGTGCTGCACTGTGTGTTCTGACCCCTTTCCATCAGAGTCAGCATCACTTTTTACACCACAGTAGCTCTTCTGTGGGATCAGACCTGACGCACTAGCCCTCACTCCCAACATGCATCAGTGAGCCTCGGGTGCTCATGACCCAGTCGTCCTTCCTTTGGATCACTTTTGGTAGCTACTGCACACCTGGAACACTCCACAAGACTGTATGAGACACTCTGACTCTAGAACAACGCTCGTCAAAGTGGCTCAGATTCTTACGCTCCTGCTTCCAGCACATTGGCTTTAAGAACTGACTGTTCACCTGTTGTCTAAAATATCCCACCCCCCTGACAGGTGCCATTGTACTGAAATAGTGGTGTTGATGTTATAATGCACGTTTAAACCAGTTCAAGTCTGATATATGTAAATAGTCTCTTTTCTGATTGGCTGCTGTGAAAACCCCCATCAGAGCATTGGGTGTAAATGTGGGGGGTGACTACTCAGGCTGTTTAAGGTGTGTACATGGTATATGCAGCTATGTTGGTTTTGTTGGTTTTGTTGGTCCTCCTCTTTATTTCCTCTCAGATACCCAGTATCTCTCTTTTTTTCTTGCTCTCTTTCTCTCTTTCATTCCTTTTCTCTTTTCTCTCCATTACCTGGTATCTCGGAAGTGTTAAATGTAGAGATCACATTTGGTTGTGGTGCACTGTGTGCTGTGGTGTGTTCACAATGACAAATAATCACTCACTTCCATTAAAAAAATGTGCTGTTTTCGCAGCTAACTTCACATATCCAGGCTGGATGGATGAGAATGTACACTTTGAAACAATGTTTATATGCTTTTAAGCCCTGTTTAACTCCAGAAGGTGATGATATGAGCCCTGTAATGTATTAACAGGCATCTCAATCACATGTAGCAGTAGATACTGATGTGGTTCTGATGATATCAGGCCTCCCCTAATGCCTGAGCTGTGGAGTGGAAGTTTACTATTAGCTGCAGCTCTAGACTCTCAGACCAGTTGCAGGCTGAGCTGAAGTTTGCTGGTCTCTGTGGCGCTCGCGCTGACTGTCGTTCTGTTTTCTCCATAAATCTGAGGGGTTCTGTGATCTGTTGTCATTCTATTTAGGTCAGGCTGTTATTTCACACCGGATCCAGATCCCAGTCACAGGCAGATCTGTACCTGTGCTCTCCACCTTTATCTTTCCATCTGCTTCTTTCAGTTACTCTGCTGGACTCCAGATCCGTGCAAGGAGAACTGGCCTGGGTCGCAAGCCCCACAGAAGGAGGAGTGAGTACAGAATCTCTCTCTCTCTCTTTCTCTCTCTCTCTCTCTCTCTCTTTCTCTCTCTTTCTCTCTCTCTCTCTCTCTTTCTCTCTCTCTCTCTCTCTCTCT
>JBBPDA010000001.1:18540211-18552711 GCA_037974385.1 Arnoldichthys spilopterus | reverse complement strand
AGGTCCGGCCCAGCGGATTTACATCGAGATCAAATTCACCCTGCGGGACTGCAACAGCCTGCCTGGAGTCACGGGCACCTGCAAGGAGACCTTCAACCTCTACTACCAAGAGACGGACACAGACAGCGAGCGAACGGTGCGTGAGAGCCGCTTCGCCAAGATCGACACGGTGGCGGCAGACGAGAGTTTTACGCAAGTGGACATCGGAGACCGGATCATGAAGCTGAACACAGAGGTGCGGGATGTGGGAGTTTTGACCCGGAAAGGCTTCTACCTGGCCTTTCAGGATGTCGGCGCCTGCATCGCACTGGTGTCCGTAAGGGTCTTCTATAAGCGATGTCCGCTGGCCGTCAGGAACCTGGCGCAGTTCCCTGATACAGTAACCGGAGCAGACACTTCGTCTCTGGTGGAAGTTCGGGGCTCTTGTGTGAATCACTCTGAGGAGCGAGAGGTGCCCAAAATGTACTGTGGGGCGGACGGGGAGTGGCTGGTACCAATTGGGAACTGCCTGTGCAGCCCAGGCTACGAGGAACGCAATGGACAGTGCCAAGGTAAGACTGCACTGGAATCTTCTGTATCAATCTTGGTATCAAGTATCCTAAACTTAGCTGATCAGCCAAAAATAGTGTCTGATGTTTTCTTCTTCACTTTTGCTCTACAACAACAACAACAACAACACCATTACGTTTATGTGGCGCCTTTCACATACCCAAGGTCAAGGTTAAGTGGAGGGAGAGAAATATCGATTAAAGAGGAAAGTCTATGGTCAGTTTTACAGAAAGAGGAGCAATCGCGGAGAAACTGAGGGAGAGGAGCAGCACTGAAGGAGCGGCCTCCCACAGTGGAGAGCCTGGTGCGAGGGACAGAGAGTTAACTGCTGGTGGAAGATCTGAGAGACTCAGGAAGAGAATATGGAGAGGTCAGTTCAGAAAGGTGTGGAGGAGCGAGGCCATGCAGTGCTTAATAGGTGAGGAGGAGGATTGTAGTGAGGTGAAAGTGACTATTTGTCATTGTCAACACATTCAAGCACCACAGTGTGACCTCTGCCTTTAACCCATCACACGTGCACAAGTAGAGCAGTGGGCAGCTGTGAACAGCACCCGGGGAGCAGTGTAGCGGGATGGTACCTTACTCAAGGGAACCTCAGTGGTGCCCGGGCCGGGACTCGAACCATAGGCCCCAGGTCCCAAAAGCAATGTCCTCACCACTAGGCCTCCACTGCCTACAATGCAGTGTACTTTTAGGGAAGAATGTGTCATCATTTCTGAAGGACTAATCCATTACAAATGAAACATTCATACTTTACTCATTTCCTGGAAATTCCTGCTGCTGACAGCCCAGTTTTGCCATGTGAAGCAGACCCCAGTTGTAAATGTTGAGCTGCACTGTGTTATTGCAGCATTAACCTGCAGTTTTATCATTAAAAGCCACAGTTACAGTGAGCAGCTCCTTGATTCAGCTCAGACATCACAATTAGGGAAGTGCTGCTCCCTCATAAAACACCGCTGATTATTCTCCGCTGGGAGTGCGGCGAGTGTGAGTGAGCTGCAGTATAATATAACACAGCCGGGCTGCATTTGGCACCGTGTGTGTGTGTGTGTGCGTGTGGAGGGTGGAAGAAGGAGGATGAGTGGAGCTTGTTCATCATTTGTTTCTGTTGTTTTTCCTCTTTGTGCTGTTTATTTATCTGAGACGTCATCTGCAGTCGGCTCACTGAGGCCGATCGTCTCTGGAGAGTCGTGAGGAGGAGACAGGCTGAATACACACACATCAGAATGAGCCGAGGAAAGAGGGCGAGAGAGGGAGAGAGAGGGGAGCAGTGAGGAGACAGACAGCTTGGTTGTGTCAGCTGTAAAAGTTTTACATGCTCTCATTCTTCACACACTGAATACAGAGCTGCATTGAAATTTCTAGACTTAAATGTACATCGGATTCGGCACCATCAGCATATGCTTTACACCACAGACACTACAGATTCTGCAAACCTTACAGACTCTACAGACGCTACAGACTACAGACACTACAGATGCTACAGACTCTGCAAACCTTTCAGACTCTTCAGACACAACAGAATCTTCAGACTCTACAAATACTACAGACGCTACAGACATTACAGACGCTACAGACTCTTCAGACTCTTCAGACACTACAGACTCTTCAGACATTACAGACTCTTCAGACTCTACGGCTCTTCAAACTCTACAGACACTACAGACTCTTCAGACTCTTCAGACTCTTCAGACACTACAGACACTACAGACCACACTGTCCTGTGGAAATTATGTGCACATCAGCATCAAGACGGTTCAGTGCAGCACAAATTCCAGCTTCACCAGGAGGATAAAGTACAGACAGACAGTCAGACAGACAGGTAAATAGATAAACAGAATGTTCGATAGATAGACAAGCAGGCAGGCAGGCAGACAGACAGATAGACAGATAGACAGTCAAGTAGGCAGACAGATAAATATAGAAACAGGGTGTTCGACAGACAAACAGACAGACAGACATTATTAATATTTAATATAGTGCAGCTCAGAAGAGCAGAAGGTTTGAACTGAGCATTTCAGTCGCCAAGCTACAGGGAGTGATAGGTTACACAGATGGAGGAGACAGTTCACACACACACACACACACACACACACACACACACACACACACACACACACACACACACACAGTTTCTCCAGGGTTTCCAGGAGTGTGATGAGGCGCTACCGTAGCCACCCCTGACATCTTGACATGTGATCTTAATGGCCGAAGGTCAAGGGTCACATTCTCTCTCGGCTCTCAAGTGCAGGCCTCCTGACCTGTTTGATGTTCTTTTGTGTGGGGGGTGTGTGTGAGTACGTGTCTGTGTGTGTTTATACGAGTGTGTTGTTTTTTCAGTGTGTATGTGTGTCAGGATGACTGAGAGTGCCTTGTCCGCGCAGCCTCTGAGTGTCACGTGTGCCATGAGCATAAACTTCAGTAACAGAGAGAAAATGTTAAAATCGTAGCAGCTGAAAAATTCCTGGAAGGTGTTTGTTATATTTCCGGGGTCGGATAAGCTGGAACACACACACAAAGAAAAGAACCCAGCCTGACTGTACCTTACTCAAGGGAACCTCAGTGGTGCCTGGGCTGGGACTCGAACCTGTGACCTTCAGGTCTCTGTCCACAATAACCCACTCCAGCACTGCGTGTAGTTATGAATGAAGACAGCACAAAACAATTGGCCTTTATTCACTGCATGCAGCACTGGAAGTGATTCATACTTTGCTGTTTGGCTGATTTTTTTTCGCCCAAATTGGAATAATTTGCGTGTTTAGACGAGGCAGATTTATTCCTGTAGCACACGATCATCACTCCATGTGCTTTACAGAGATAACATGAGCGTAAATTACAAATTATACAGACCACGTATGTGTATGCACAGATCAACCATAACATTAAGACCACTGACGGGTGACGTAAGTAACACTGACTCTAGTTATTTTGTTACAATGGCACGTGAACAGTCAGTCCTTGTAGTTGATCTGCTGGAAGCAGGAGGGTAAGGATCTGACCCACTTTGACAAGTGATGTTCTAGACAACTGGGTCAAGGGCACCCCAATTTTACTGCTACATGTGGGGAGTGAAGGCTAGTCCGCCTGGTCTGATTCCACTGACTCTGATAGAAAGGGGTCAGAACACACAGTGCAGCACAGTCAGAGCTGTTTCAGCAGCAGGAGGGACACACTCAGCGTTAGAACCTGGTGGAATCTCAGACACTTGTGTCTAGAGGCTGCAATCACCTCTGAAAACGCTGGAAATATGTTTAGTAGCAACAAATCGCTGCTTTGGGCTCAATCAGTCCTTCATTAGATGAAGATCAGGTGCTGATGGAGCTTCACACACATCCATGCAGTGACTGGAGGCATGGAGGAGAAACCTGGAGCCGAACCTGTGTCTTCTACCAGCTCACACACCATCAACTACTGTTCACACAGCAGAACATCTGGATCCTCTTTACTGCTGCACTGCTTTACTGTTCGTTTACTTGTGCTTAAGCTGGCAGACGGACGCTGCTGAGCTCTATGGCTTTAAACTATTTGACATATATAAGTGCACCCACACGTTTGTGTGTGTGTGTGTGTGTAACCATGGCAACCCAAAGAAGCTTATAAACAGCTTATAAATATCATAAATGGCTCTTTTGCATGACAACCTTTAAGAACAATAGGGTCTACGGCATATAGCACCACAAAAGTGCCGCTTATCATCATGATTCGAAGAACATTTTCAAGTTCTACATAGAACCCCTCATTCTAAGAGTGTCCCAAAACAGTTCTTTGACTTGTAACAATAGTGGAACACCAGTGGAACCCTTTTTTATTGTATTCCGTCCTTCAGGAGCTCTTTATTAAAGGCGATGGCTCTAGGTGGAACCAAAGAACCCCTTGTTTAACAAGTCTTAGATTAAGTGCAGGACTCGAGTCCATTCAGTCCTGCTGTAACTCACCGTGTGCCGAGGTGATTGGGGGTTTGCTCCGGGAGCTGAATGGAGGCTGGGGTTCTGGGGGATGGGGAGGGGGATGTTTCTTGAGTGAGGTTGAAGGTCTTTGACTCCTCCATCCATCTCCTGCCTCGGGACTGACAGCGCAAGAGGAGAAATTTATTAAGACATCAAAACTCTGACAGCTGGGCCTCTACAGGTCACAGTGGAGACAGACTCGGGGGAGAGAGAGTGAGAGAGAGAGAGGCTGAACAACAGATCTGTTTGCTTTTTCCTCTGCCTTTGCTACTGTCTCAGAGATACGGGTGAGATGGAAGGTGTAGCGATACATGCAGGACTGGAGCTCATATGCGTTAAATTCTATTCCACACGTATCAGTTTAGTGCTGATAAATAACGGTTCTCCACTTTTCTCGGTTCCTGCTGTTCTGCCCTCAATGCAAGGAGCAAGAAAACCCCCAGAAAATCATAACCTCTGGACTTCATCAGGTATCTGTGAAAGACAGTAAATGAGGGAAGCTCGGAAGAAAGCGACGGTTGTGTTGATGTAGTTACGCTTTTCTAGAGTTTTAAAGAACCAGTGACACACGCAGACACAACGTTGTCGTTGGGAACTTTGCTATTAGGCCTATTTACAGCTCAGACACACACGCGCAGTGACTTTCCCTCCGTTATGAAAGACACCGGTGTCAGACTGAGCTTCAACACACACACTGTCACACCCGAGCGCCGCAGCCAACGTCCTCGCAGGTTTGGGACGAGACCCGGTAGAAGCAGTGGTCAGTGGGATGACTTTGAAAATTGACTTGTGCTTTCACAAGAAGCCACCTCATCTCATCTTGTCTCATCCCACCTGCGTCTCACACAGGAAATCCACAAAAACAACACATCTTTTGTGCACAGCCGTGTGGTGGTGTGTAGCGTTTATTGGTCTAAAAGATTAAAACTCACACAAATAAACAAGCGAAGGCGGTTCGGTTGTGGATCAGACGCTCTTTCTTTGCCTGGACATGTCCGTAGCATCGGTCAAGCAGAAACGGGTTCTGTTCGACACAACGGCAGCAGGACATTTCACGCCTGAATAGTTTAGAAACACACACACACACACACACTCACAAGAGCTGAAGGTTAAGCTCCACACACACCTTGGTAAACATGACAGCAGGTTAGAATCAACACATACAGCTCAGTGCAAACAGAAGATGATGCGCAGAGCAACTGAGACAATCAGCCATAACATTAGCACCACTGACAGGTGAAGTGAGTAACACTGACTAGTTATTTCATTACAATGGCACGTGTCAGGGGGGTAGAATATATTAAGCAGCAGGTGAACAGTCAGTGCTTAAAGTTGATGTACTGGAAGCAGGAGGGATCTGGGATCCACTTCCATGTGCTTCATATGCATGTGCTAGATATGTTGCTTTAAGCTATAGGCCTTCAGCTGATGCCGCCTCTAGAAACTTGTGTACCAGAAAAAAAGTGTATTTTCTGTCTTTCTCTCCTTCCTTCTTTCCTTCTCTTTTTTCTTTCCTTCTTTCTTTTTTCCCCTTTCTTTCTTTCTTTCTTTCTTTCTTTCTTACTCTTTCTTATTTTTCTGTTTTTTTGTTTTTTTTTTCTTTCTTTTTCTTTTTTGTTTCTTTTTCATCTTTCTTTTTCTCTTTCTTTTTTTCTTTGTTCATTTTTTCTCTTTCTTTCGTTCTTTCATTTCTTTTTCTTTCTTGTTCTTTCTTTCACTTAATTTTCTTCTCTCTCCCTCTTTTTATAAAATTTTTCTCCTTCTCTCATCGGTTCTGCTTTTCTCTTGCCATTGTCGTCTTTCTTTTCTCAGTGTTTCTCTTGTTCTCTTGTCCCCCCCCTTTGATGCGGAGTGATTGTCTCTCTATCCTGTCCGTGTTGCTGTGAGGTGTCGGTGGATGCAGGTGGTCTTTTTCGTCTTATGGGATCAGTTTGTCCATAATGAAGTGGCCACTGAGCGAATGCGTACAGAGTGCATGGTTCATCGTTTACGTCACAAAATGTTTGGAGAAACTGACATGAGCTAATCATCATCAACACTCAGGCCTGAGACAAAGAGCCAGCACTCATTAGGCCTTAGTACAGCAGACACTTTAGAGCTGTCTCTCTCTCTCTCTCTCTCTCTCTCTCTCTCTCTCTTTCTTTCTTTCTTCCTGTGTGAAGTGGGAGATGGTGGACGTCTGAAAAGCAGGAGAACGAGTGGATTAGCATGTCAAAAGCTCCTGAATTAATGGCCCCTTTCTCTCTCTCTCTCTCTCCCTCTCCCTCTCCCGTTTTCTCTCTCTCTCTCTCTCTCTCTCTCTCTCTCTCTTTCTATTCCTGTCTCTTACTCTGTCCAGCTTTATTTTTGTTGGGGGAGGGATTTTTAAACCCCTCTGTTTTTTTTAAATGGGACAGTCAAACAGTCCCAAAAACCCCAAATACGACCTCATCCCTCAGCTGAGCAGAGGAGAACGGAGGGAGAGGTAAAAAGGTGAGAGAGGGTAGGTTAAGTGGCAGGGGAGACTGAGAGAGGGAAAGAGAAAGGGACAGAAAGGAAGGAAGAGAGAGAGAGAGAGAGTGGAGTGAATGGAGAGTGAGGGGGAATAAAACTAAAAGGGAGAGAGAATGAAAGAAAAACAGAGCAGCAGGTGAATAGAGGGAAGTTGTGGAAGAAAAAAGGTAAGGTCAGTGCCCTCCGCACAGAGAGAATAAAAGAGAGTGAGCAAGAGAGAGGGAGAGTGCGAGAGTGAGAGTGAAAGAGAGAGAGAGAGAGAGAGAGAGAGTGTTTTGGTTTTATTTCTTTCTATTCATCAGCTCTCTCTTCACACTGCCTTTGATCTGATGAGAGACACTGTCATCACTATCTCTTTCTTTCTCTCTCTCTCGCCCTCTCTCGCGCGCTCTCTCTGTCTCTTTTCTTTCTCTTTTGTTGCTTTGCTTTTCTCTCACCATTCTTGTGTCTCTTTTTATCTGTGTTTCTTTTTTCTTTTATTTCCTTCCCCGCTCTTTCTCTGTATCTCTCCCCCTCTCTTTCTCTACATCTCTCCCCCTCTCTCTCTCTACATCTCTCCCCCTCTCTTTTTCTGTATCTCTCTCTCTCCCCCTCTCCCTGATGTAGAGTGATAGTCTCTCTATCCTGTCTGTGTTGCGGTGAGGTGTGGGAGGACGTAGGTGGTCTTTTTCTTTTCTCTCTTTTCTTCTCTCCAAAACGAAGGACGGGTTCACTGAAGCTACAAAGCAGTTCGGAATTCTCGATGTGCCTACACACACACACACACACACACACACACACACACACACACACACATGTGCATGTGCACACACACTTCTTGGCATGTGACACGCAGGGAGTAGTTGCAGAAGTGTGCGTCAGTATCTGTGTGTGTAATTTCCACACTTAAAAGTGAACTTAAAGGGCCCATAACCTACAACTGTTTTCTGAGGTTTACTCGTAATGTTACTGTGAATTTATGTATATATTATATATTATTTCCTATATTTCCTATCTATCTATTCTATAGTTACTCCTTGCTGTTAAACCTCTTAATTATTTTAAAAACTGTTTTAAAAATTTCTCGCTCTTAAAGTAGCTTTTTTATTTAAAAAAAAAATTATATATATATATATATATATACACATACTACTCTTACTTAATTTCACCGTCATGCTTTCTTTTTTTTACATGTTTGAAAGGCGCTCTATAGATCAAATTATTATTTTTAAAATTATTATTATTATTATTATTAATAATAATAATAATAATAATAATAATAATAATAATAATAATAATAATAATAACAATCCCTAAAATAACAAATAAAAAAATACAATTATTATAATAATTTATAATAAAATATGCAACAATATTTAATAAGTATAGAAAACATATTATCCAATAAAATATTAATGGTTTTGTTCCAAAATTTAATATTCAGGAATTTTCTTTATAACAAGTAATTACAGTGATATATTATGTTTTTTATTAAATATTTTATTTATAGGATTTAAAATTGTATTTTTAAATATATATGCAAGTTATTTTTTTCAGCCTTTTTACATACAAAACGAATGGAAATATGCATATATAATTTATTTCTTACATATCTATTAAATAAAATCTATTATTTACTGAGGATTAATAAATATTAAATATTGATAATATTGTACATCATTAAAAGTTGGTGTGAATCAGAAATCATCTTATATTTTCCTCCTATACTGTAAAACCAAAAAAGTCACTATGATCCATGATTTTTAACAGTTTTCTGGTGTAATTACTACATCCAAACACTTTTTTGCTGTTGTCAGAAAACACTAACATTTCCAAGAGGGAACTTTACAGTAAAACTTTACAGTGGAATAAGTTACGTGAGTTTCTCAGCGACAGTGACAATATTTTGCTTTCTCGTGGCTTTGTGCTCTTTGTAATGGTGAAGATGTCTGAGAGCTGTTTTTTCTCACTTTTTTAGGTGTAGAGCCTCACCATGACGTCGTCCCCGTTCCCACACCTTGCCTGCGTCCTCGTCCTGGCCCTCTGGGGCTGGAACTGTCCCAGCATGGCCTTCCCCTTCAACATGTCCATGGAAGGCAGCGGGGATGAGCCGGAGCTGATCTTCCCCACGTCCCGCAGCACCCAAGCCCCTCCTGCGTCTCCGCCGTCCCCTTCGCCTCCGCCCGGTCTCACCACCACCTTCATCCGCATCAAGGACTTCCTGTTCAACCGCGTGGTGGACTTCCTGCGGGACAACCTGCTCCTCATCATCGTGGTGACCTCGCTGCTGGTCGTCATCGTCTTCATCGTGTGCTGCGCCTCGGCCATGAGCCACAAGCGCAAGCTGGAGGCCTACTACCCGCCCAAGAAGCACGTGCCACGGAAGTACGCGACGGGCCAAGGGGCCGAGAGGCCGCAGCAACAGCAAGCCCAGCCGGACCACAAGCCCCAGGGCACCACGAGCTACATGCGCACCCCATCTAAGGCCCTGGTGGGCGAGAAGGAGGGCAAAGACCCCAGGCCCAAGCCGCAAGAGGAGCCCAAACCAGCCAAGGAGGTGGAGGAGGTGGAGGAACAGGAGAAGAAGACGGCGGATGAGCCCAAGCCAAGCACGTCGGCTGCTGGGAACGGCCAAGTGCTGGTGTGCACCTGCCACCTCAGGAAGGCCCAGTGAGAGAAGGCCCGGGAGGCTGGGGAATGGCTTTGGAGATCTCGTGGATTCACTGGGAACGACACACTTGATTCCATCTAACCCTAAAAGTTCAGCTGTTGAGATGTTCCTGTTGCTCTGGGAAGCTCTTCATTGGGTCAGGACACAGCTTTGAGGCCCTCTTGCCTTTGGAAGACCATCTGCAGGATGTCGCACTAAGGTTCCAAGTGAATTCAAAGAAATTTCTCTGCACAAATTTGCTACAGGTTGATTGGAATCATGTGTGTTTCTTGCAGTTTTGAAGATTGAAAAGGGTTCCCCGCTCTTGTGGACATCCTGAAGCATCTGGAGATACCTGGAGATACTGAGGGTCTCACTTCACCATTCCTCATTGGGTCGTATTTAGCTTGAATTTATCAAACATCTCAGACCAAGAAGGTGGATCCATGATCAGTCTCTGCTGTGAACCTGGGTTAACCGACTTCTTCTGAGATGCTTGACATGCTCGTTAAACCAAGAAAGTAGGTTTTTTTTTTTTAAATATGGAGCCAGAACTACATCTTGGACCAAGCATTTGGAGATTCTCCAAGGAAAATTCTTTACAGCAGGTATCTCACCCAATTCTTGGATAACCACCCTCCTGCAAAGTTCACCTCCACCCCTAACATCACACGCCTGCCGCTAATGCTGGTATATTCCTCAGGGTTGGGTCTGTGTGATAAGGGCTGGATCTGTACTCTGCAGGCTGAGGAGATCTCCAGGAACAGGGCTGGGAACCCCCGCTTTACATTCTGGGACACAGATTAAATAAGAATTTTTAAAACTTCTGTATAATTTGTCCACTAAGCTGTAAACAGTGATTCAGAGCAGGTTTGGTGTGAAACGGTTTATCAAAGATAACAATTTCGTTATGGTGGTGTTAGGAACCAGAGGTTGTCGTAGGTTTGTGTTGGTGTAATGAAAAAGTCCATTTTATCTCTATAGCGCTTTTTACAACTGATGTCTCAAAGTGGCTCTACAGAATCCAGGTTTGAGCTACTAATGATGAGCCAAAGGTGACAGAGGCAGGAAAAACCCTAAGCTGTAGGAAGAAACCTTGGGAGGAACCAATGCCCAGAAGGGGAACCCGTCCTGCTCTGGCCGACACTGGAGAACAATAACAAACAAAGCAGCAGTTCCTAGTGTACAGGTGCCACAATGACTTGCGATTAGTTGAGTGGAACATAGGGCTTTTCATATGGGTTCTCCTCAGCAGGAGTGAGTGGGTCCCAGTGGTAAGAACTTCAAACAAAAGTAGGGCATCAGGATGTGTCCGGTTCACTGGTCGGACGAGAGATTGTAGTTCTTGCCAGTATCATTCACGGGGAGCACCCCATCCCCATACGTCACCACGGTTCTAAGCCAGCAGTCGAGGCCAGTGACGTACTGTGACGTATGGTGGTGCGGCGCCACAAATGGATACATCTCGTTCTCGCAGGTCGGCCATGGCTTTTACTCTTAACACCATTTTAACTTTGCCACGATTCGATTCCTCATCAATCTCAGGGCCCTTCCTTGGGAGTCAGCGGCTCCCATTAGGGGGCGCCACAGCGGAGCCTCTGTTTCCATTCCTTCCTGCATCTTCAGTTTCCAAAGTTTTGCAAATGCATAAGAAAGTTTATCAGTTGCTGTTTGTAGCGACCTCTAGTGTTCAGTGTTGTTCATTGCATCAAAAAATAAATGTACAGTATGCTGAGCTCCGTGCATGTGTTCAAAATACAGAAAATACATTGCTGTGTTCTTCAAGTGCTCTAGGTTCTCCCTGCTCAAAATATAAAGTCACAAATACGACAGTTTTACTGTATTTATACGGAATGTTAGTTATGGTAAAACAGCGCTATGTCTTCAGGGACTATTTTGCCTCGCCCTACATATATCCCTCCACTATGAACAAATTTTAGGCCACAACATGCCCTGAAAAATATCCCACACCACTGTAAAAGGCCCCTGTCTCAGTAACTTGCTCTTGGACTCTTCAGACGTCTGGTTCCATTCACCACCACTGTGAAGAATTCGGACTGTAAGGTTTCTCCAGAATGGAGGAGGGTTAAAGCGGAGTAGCGGGACGGTACCTTGCTCACGGGAACCGCAGTGGAACCTGGGCCGGGAATATGACCCTGTGATCAAGGCTAGTGGGAAACTTCATACAGTCGTATTTTCCCAAGGTGCAGTAAATCCCACTGCCTGTACAATCAGCTGTGGGACGATACTCAGTGCAGTCCGGTCAAACTGTGGTCCACTGCTGTGCAAGAGTCATTGACCCCTTTCGTGTCTGTCCCCAGTCGAAACGACCGTTTCAAACCAAACCTCTGTGTATGACCTCAGCAGATCATATGAATATTATATAGAAATGTAGAAAATCAGCAGAACTTTTCCTCAATGTGAGCTTGTGTAACTGATGCCAGTCGTCTCTGCTTGTAGTGTAAAGTAGGCGTGTGATTATTGTAGAGCTGATGCGCATGATTCACTTCCCATGTTTCCTTTAGTGACTTTCCTCTGATTCTTTCCTGTTTTTCGTTGTGAGGCTTTTGGTAACTGTGTACGTTATGTCCATTGTTTCAGTTAAAACAACTCGTTCTTTATGAGATTTTTGTAGTTTGTTTTATTAAACCCATTTATCAGACTTGAACTGTTTCCGCTCTCTGTTCTGTCAACAAAACCATCATAATCACATTTATGACCGAAATACTGAATAATAACTCAAGAATGTTGCAATATCAGATTCTCTCTACATGATCATCATAACTGGTAAACAGGCTGTGGAACAATCAGACAGTCCAGACTGTAATTCTGTGTGTTTACCTGTGGGGGCAGTAATCAGACAGTCCAGACTGTAATACTGT
>JBBPDA010000001.1:18514288-18531705 GCA_037974385.1 Arnoldichthys spilopterus | reverse complement strand
AAATGAACAGTAACTGGTCAAATGTTTAGAAGTTAGTTTGAAGCTTCTACTTCAGGGTCGGTACTTTCTCACTCTAGAGGAACCATGGGTGATGTAAGTGAGCGGGAATTGGTCCAGACAAACATGTACAGTGCTGGCAGCCCCCGTTTTTAAACTGCGTGAAGTCTTCACTAAGCAAACAACAGCTCTTAGCACTAAAACAACACGGACAGATGGATGGCCAGTGAAGTCAGGTTCAAGTTTATTGTCAGGTAACAATGAAACACTATCACCAGTAATGAAATTCTTTTACTCTGAGACTCCTCAGACTGTAAAATAAGTAAAAACGTTGGATAAAATAGGAAAAAATACAAGAAAATTAGATATTAACTCTTTTATAATACAAGGAAAGCCCAGACTTTACTGAGCAGATATGTAACAGAGGAAATACAGCGCGCCGTTGGGGTGTTTAAGCGCCGCAAGCTTCCCCATCTTCTCTTATGCAGTCGCTATACCAGCCATCGGCCAACTTATGTCACTTCATCGTTCCTACTGATGGTGAGAAAGCAAACAGGTGTGTAGTTATTAAGGGAGCTCCAAAATCCCCAGAGCTCTTTGGTCTGAAAGCACCTCATGATTTTGTTGTGCTTTACAGAGACTTTGCCAAAATTGGGATCTCATCCAGTGCACATCAGAAGAAACTCCAGAGTGCTCTTCAGGATATTCGAGCCGGAATACAGCATATCCAAGCAGGAAAGGTTCCTGTCTGATCTGGGACAAGGAAGAAAACTCAGTACATCGTAAACCAACATGAATGATATGAAGATAAAAGGGATATAATAATTTACCTACTCATGCACTTTAATTCGATATGGACAGTAGGAGACAGTGGAGTAGTGGCACTTTCAATGGACTAGCCTGCATCACCTAGAGGAGAGGGACATTTCCATGCCTATGGTCATGGTCTTCCTGAACGAGGACATCTAATGTGGCCCATTGCTAATGTTGAAGGCTAATTACTTAAGACTATTGAGACTGTGATGCAGATTCAGACACAGATCAGAATCTACTGTTGGCTCTAGAGACTGCAAAGTGTTTTTTCTTTTTTTTGTGGACTGCATTCCGTTGTGAACAGGGGCTTTTTTGCCAGTTTGCCACCCAATCTTTACTTTCCGACAACCCTTGAGAGTGCAAACTGCGGCTAATTCAATGCAAGGCAGCTGTATAATCCTAGGCAGCACTGACTGCTCAGCCCTAGATGATCTGGCAGATGCCCGTAATTGGCAGATATTGCTGTAGATAGCGAGGGGAGAAGATGCGACACTTTCAACCCACAGTGCAGCAGCCCCAATTGGAATTCTTGGACACCCAGACATGGATGGCAGTGACATAGGTGGGATTTAAACTCAAGTTCCTGCAATAAGATGCCAGCTGTGCCACTCAGTAGCCCAAGATATGTATGTTTGTAATTGGAAAGCAACCCCTTCAGGACATCTCTGTTCACTTGGTCCCTCAAATTCAACCATTATCTGGTCCTGGAGCGTGTTTTCTCTGTATCCGTTTAGTCAGCTTCAGATATGCCTGGCATTTCTCCTGGATAAAGAGCTACCCTCTTCCGAAGATGCATTTCAGAAGCATTGCTGGACTAAAAGGAATTCCTCTACGAATGCATATGCAGTGATAAAATCATGGGGGAGAAATGAAGAATCCAGGTACGTTCTACTATGAAGACTCAGGGTTTTACATATTATCCATTATTAATGGACATAAATTAGACCTGGCTTTAAAAAGCAAAAATAATGATTTCTTTTTTGTCTCTTTCCAGCAACATCATGCCCAATCTGATGAGTTGAGGGTCTCCTCAACCTTCATACTGCTGTGTTCCAAGAAATGCTCACCCTTCTGTTACACTACCAGTGTGTATCCATCCTATCCTGTAAACACTGATTGGTTTTCCAAACGCATATTTAGGGTTACACATAAGGTTACATGCTCTCGCAAATGTCAGTTAAGTATACACATATAGCCTTTAACCGTATGTCCACTCTGATTTGGCAATAATACCCAACCTTGCCACTTTAGCTCTGGTTATGTTGCCAAGTATAAAGGGAAATTTTAACATAGGCATTCATTAAACTTGAAAAAATGTCATCGTGAACACACCCTATCACACAAAGTGCAAGCCATCCACGCGTGGAGCATTGGCAGCTATCAACAGCACCTGGGGAGCAGTGTAGCAGGACGGTACTTCACTCAAGAGAACCTCAGTGGTACCAGGGCTGGGACGCAGCAAACATATGATTAGATGGGCATGTTCCAGGGATCTGTGTCTTTTTTTTTTTCCAGCTTAGATTGATATGTGCCTGGAAAACTGTCCCTCAGTAGGTCACCAAACATTTTCTCCCATGATATAAGCAATTTCACCACATAAGCAGTTTGAGTAACACTTGGCATTAACATAAGCCTTTCACAACAACTGACATATGTTTGGCATTACAGTGTCATGGTGTAGGGCCACAAAAAATGGCTGGTGTCACTGTCAAAGCCTTCATAATATATCTG
Source organism: Arnoldichthys spilopterus (assembly GCA_037974385.1). Classification (NCBI taxonomy): domain Eukaryota; kingdom Metazoa; phylum Chordata; class Actinopteri; order Characiformes; family Lepidarchidae; genus Arnoldichthys; species Arnoldichthys spilopterus. Next base: position 18,529,164 of record JBBPDA010000001.1, on the reverse strand, counting down.
TTATACATGTGCCAACTACAGAGGGTCCTTTTGATGAAGTGCTCAGTTTGACTTATCTCTGCAGCCAGTGAGCAGTGTGTGAGCACATAATTTACAGAAGCACCTCTGTTCCCCCTAAGCCTTTCGAGTGCCATTAGTGCACATTTCAGTAAAGTGCTATAACGTGCAGTAGCACAGTAATCTGTGTTGACAAAAACTTAGTACCACATTACAATATGACTACCCTTGTTAAATGCGTATGAATGGTTTATAATTAATCTCTGTGGAAAGTAAAAAAATCAGATTAGCATATAGCATTAGCCCCTCCCATCTCCACCCTGCCCAGCCACTTACTTTTGATCATTGACTGCCATGAAACACAGCAAATGAGAGACACTCAGAATGAGTAAGGTCCGCATCAGCAAAGCACTGAATAAAATTCTTACACCATTAAGCTAGTATTGATTAATATGGGTTCCCCAATTAATCACTATTGCATTTCTTTAATGTGCTCAACTTAATGCTTTACGCTGCTTTTAATCTAATAATTAACCATTAATAAACCATTAACTAATTAACTGATTATAAACCATTTATAAACCCTTTACAAGCGTTGTCTTATTATAACGCGGTTCAGCAAACTTTCTGACCGTTGACACCTGCTGGGATAGGTAGATTTATGTCAGTTGTCATGAAGGGTTTATGTAGGTGTTTTTTAACCTGACGATCACTGCCCTATAGAAAAGTGTTACCGCAATTTGTTTCACCACTAAATTAGATATTTTATAAGTCCTTTTGCCTTAAACAGTTTCCCAGGAACAGATTAAGCCTAGTCCCGGACTTGGACTGGTCAGTTTAATCTACGTCTCTTCCTAATCTGTGTCCAATGAGCTGGAACAAATTTTAAGGGAAATTTCACAGAATCATGTATTTCACAATGAATGCACTAAACAGTCTTCACAGTTGGGTTTATATATGTACATACAGCAGTGTTGTTTTGCAATGAGATGAACATAATTTGTGAATTGCCAGTGGAAAACCCATTTTATTCATATGCAAAAATGAAAGGAAAACTGAATGTATTATATAATGCGTTAATTTGTTGTTTTTGTCTTGTTTTTTTATTGGACACTAAACATAACACAGCATAATGCAATAACACTTCTTAGACGCAAACTTATGTCATTTGTTCATCTAGCTTGAATTTTTTTTTCATTCCTTGCTGAATTTAGGTACATGTAACTTATGAGTTTTATTTATGAAATTTTGTATCTAGTTTGTAAAATAAAGGTAAAAATACAGAGACCGTGTGGATTGGTTGAACTATACACACTTCTTAAGGTACAGTGAGGAGAAATTATTCAGACACGTGTTTATTTAAAATACATCCAGTGCATATTTCCACTTCACATTTAACACACACGCCTTTTGACTATGTGCTATGTACAAAATGTATGTTTTTATAAGTATAAACAAAATTTTTCAGATATAATAAAATACGTTTGTATTTTGTAGCAAAGTCATTGGTAATTACAGCTTTGAGGCAGTTGTATTTAAAATATTATTTATTAATTATATTAATTATCATTTTACTGCAGTAAAATACAGTTTGCAGTTCAAGTCTATTTGGCTTTGCGGGCTCCCAGGTGCAGTCGTTTGTGGTGCGGGAGATCTGCATATGTTCCTCGCAGGTGCCGGTGTGCTGTGGGTCATGGTGCGGGAGACATGCATTGTGTTGTAGCGAGGACATTTTTGTCTCGTGCAGCTCTCGCGGCTCATACTCAGGACACTTAGCCCTGCACTCGCATCCGTAGGTTTTGTTGATTTCTTCTTCAACCCAAGAGTCTCGTGACCGGCGTCAACCAGAGCAGGCTCTCTTTACCCCATTCTAACATGTAGTGGGCTTTGCCACGCAAATTGCACTTTGCTTATTAACAGCCTCATATCGTGATGCTCCCACCTTCATACTTCACTGTGAGTTTAGTGTTTTTGGGATTAAATGCACAACCCTTCTTTCTCCAGACATGATGAGCTGAATTTAAAATTTTCCAAATTTTTGTGCTTTTATTTTGGTGTAGGAATGGAGACGACTGTGGCATAGTTCACTACTTATTGTTCTTTGCTGTTCCTGCTACTTTCAGGTTGTCCTGCAAATCTTTTCCAGTCACTGCTGGCTTCTCCTTTACTTTCCTTATCATTAGTCTGAGAGAAATCTTTTGTGGTGCTTCTGTCCAGAGACAATTAATTGTAGTTCTATTAACATTTTACTTGCATATTATTGGCCTTGTTGTACTAAGAGTGATGTTTAAGGTCTTTGCTAGTGCTCTGTAGCTTTTTACTATTCAAGTGTTGTTTAATAATGATGTCTCTTCCAACTTTAGGAAGCTCCTTCACCTTTACCATCATTGCTAATTGCTTGAAATCTTCCCAAACAATGGGATGTCTTTTATAAGGATGCCAGCTGCAATTTGCATGAGATCATAATTTTCAATATGTAGAACTTGATAAATAATTTTTTTACTTTTATGCATAAGATTTTTAAATAGTTTTAATATTTTTTCCTTTTCAGTTTTATAAATATATTTGTTTATGGTTATGAAATACTTTTTTGTCACATTTATAGTACAAAATCCAAAGATGATGTTTGAAATTATGAAGTAGGTGTATGTCCTGGAAGAATATTATATAACAAAAGTAAAAGTCAATGCTAGTTTTGCCTCACTGTACACTTATGATCAGAGTGAAACAGAAAGTCATAGTTTAATGTCAAAGGTCAGTGGGGGTTTATACATAACCAGCTTCTAAAGAGCACAGTTTTACAAGTACAATAACTTGTCTGGAGTTTCACATTTCAGTCTGTCTGCGTTCCGCTGTTTATATCATGTGCAGTCCTGGATGCCAGAGAGCATATTCCAGAGACTAATATCATTATGCTGTTCACAGAGTTCTTGCAGATGTGAGAGATTGGACTTTAGGGCCTCAGCCAAAGCAACAATGCCATCTTAAGAGATGTTTGAGCTGGACAACCTGAGTGAAAAAGGACATGCTTCTAATTCAGAGAATCTTGATTCCTATCTTCAGAAAATATGCTTGTTTATTTGCAGACATTATCATCATCATGATACATTGACATGACAATTCAAATGCAGATTTCACAGGGTTTGTACAATACAACCAAAAGTAAAAACATTGTGACATTTTGTTAAGACTTATTACAGAACTGAAGTGCTATACTTTAAAATGTCTGAATCATTCAATCATTCACCCCATAAATCTCTGTAAAATATCAAAACATTTCCATACAGCAGAAACAAATGTTTCTGGTTTTACTATATTCACATTGTATATTCAGTCTGATTTACGAGCCATCCTGTGTAAGGCAGCATCTGCATTCTAAAGTCTCTAAACAGTGCTCTTTCAAAAGTGACGGACTTGATTGCAGAGCTTTGACCAGAGCAGCATAGCATTCTTCTGCAACAGTACATTTTGAGACACTACAGAAAGGTTAAGTGTTTAATTTTACATTCTAAAATATTTAGTATCCAGTGTCTGTTGTGTGTGCTCAAGAACAGCAGCGACCAGTTTAATTACTAAATCTCCTGCTCTGATTCTGCTCAGGTCCAGAATTCTCAGATGGGTAGAGTCTGACTTTAGAGCCTATGATGCACAACCTTCTGATTTGGGCCTAATCCACATTTATACATATATTTTTTTATATTGTATTACATTTTTTAAAAATAATTGCATATTCCATAATTCCATAATTGTATTTATATTCATTCAGTTCACATTGGCTATTGTGTATAAATCTTTTCTCCAAACCTCACTCAATATGTACTTAATCTAAGGATCTAGAGCCTAATCTAGAATGTGGTGCTTGGTTTTAATGAATGAGCAAGTAACAAACTTGAAGAAAGCTTTTCAGAACTGTGATGCACTTTCTTTGGGTTCATATGTTACAGATTATTCTCAGGGTTTTATGGCTGTTCAGTACAAATTTCAAATCAATCCCAAACACAAGAGGGAGCTAAGGGACACTGCCGCCCCTTCCAAGGCTCAAATTTGTTTAGGAGGTGAGCGCACTATGGCACCCTGCGATGCCATGTTGGCTAGCATACCCTGCCAGCCCTGGGGGCTGCTGATAAGGGGAGGCTCCTGCACTTAAAGGAAATGGATCCCCAAGAGCCTTTTACCATTTTTACCGGCAGGGGTCTAATGTGACCTAGGCACCATGACAACCATGCTTATAAGGGCTTCGGCACAGATTGTTCAGATAAGCACTGATTGCCCAGACCAGGCAGAGCATCGCCCATGCACCCAGTTGGCCTGACACAGTGCAGCCACGAAGGTGTCATGAATTTGGGCCTGGATCACTTAGTCCGATTTATGAACTCGCCTTTATCAAACAGCCGCTGTGTTGTCCATTCTCCATTAGATAGCACATTTTTAGATGTAAGGGATTTGATTGTAGAGCTTCAGCCAGGGTAGCATAGCCTTCCTCAGCAACATTGCACCTGGACAACCTACAGAAGATAACGTGGACATAATGTTTTTGGACATAACATGGAAATAATGATAGAAATAATGTGTTTATAATCATTACTATTATTATTATTTATTTTTAAAATAAAAGTCATGATTCAAGTGAAATGTTAAAACCAGTGAAACTGTGTAATTCTTGAAACCAGTGAGCCCATGTAACAGATGTAAAATATCAAACAACAAAGTGGTTTTTTTTAATCTGGAGAGTTGGATGATAACATCATAAAATGAAAAAAAACTAATAAGTTGGTCTTTAGTTGTGGACCTAGTGTACTAGTAGTGTTATCAGTAAGTCTTACCTAAGTTTGCGTAGTTTACAGTGGGGGCTCCCCAATCCAACAGACAGCAACTTCACTCCTGAATTCTTGAGATCATTAGTACTCAGGTCCAGCTCCCTCAGACATGAAGATTCAGAGCCGAGCAATGTAGCCAAATATACACAGCACTTTTCTGTGAAGCCACAACTGTTTAGACTAAAAGATAGAAAATTCATAAATGCTTGTTAAAAGTTGAAAGCATCTAAAATTTAGTCAATATAATATATAATATAATGTAATATATATAATAAAATATATATAATGTAATAATTTAATGAGATTAAAGCATCAATAAATGTTATTGTCTAGACCAGTGATTTTCAAACTATTGGTTTGGAAGTTATTTGATTTTTTTTCACTGTAATAATCTATGGATCTGTGTCCTCAATTTCTGAAAACAAACTGAACTAATAACTTTATTAGTCTATACACAAATAGAAATATTTAGTAGGGTCTAACTACATGTTTAATAAAATACTGTGAAATCCATGAAGTACACAGAATTTCATGATAATTTACATATAAACAATTTCTAAATAACTTAGGGTCTTGAGAAAACAAGATGTAGCATAATTGACTGTGTCATGTAAATACTTTGCAGATGTAATTGACCAAAGTCTAAAAGAATATCACATAAAATAACACGTCACAGTGATTAGACATCAGTGTTGCAAAATTGCTATCAATGTTTTATATTTTTTGGTACATTGCCACTAAATGTCATATTGCTTTGCAATTTTCATTCATTTAATCTTTTTTATCATGGTTTACATATTTTTCTCAACATAAAGAGCAGCATATTGAATAAAAGTATTCATAAAAACTTAGTGACATTTACATCAAGTTTTTATTCTTACTCCATGAAACATTTAATAGGTTTCTACATTTGGTTCCTGGCACAAAAATGCTTAGAAAGTCCTGGCCTAGACACTTCCACTTGTGTTACTTAACTGTTTACATGACAATCAAAATAAAATATTTGGTTTAAAAAAGGAAAAAAAGTACATGGTATTTTATGGTACAGATGTTAGAACACAGTACTAACTTCAGTGTCTTGAGTCTGCAGTGTGTGCTCTCCAAAACAGCAAACAGCAGTTTTGCTCCTAAATCTCCAGGTCTGTTTTCGTTCAGGTCCAGAATTCTTAGGTGAGAAGGATTTGACCTCAAAGCTGATGCTAGACATGCAAAACCTTCAAATCTTATCTTACAATTTGTGAGGCTACAAAGAGAGACATGTAAATGTTATTTTTAGTAAATTCTAGGGACAATGGTTAACAAAAGAACAAACAGGACAAACAGGTAGTGCTTTCATTTACAGTCTTTCAACTCCATACATACATAATACACATTAATCAGGTAATCGCAGGGTTGAGATTCCAGAGTGAATTCACAGTTATTTTAGGTAACATGACAGAGAGTTCCAAAACTGTCTCAGATTACATTAAAAGACACAGAGGTTCTAACCATTAAAGAAAAAAATTATGTTATTAATTGAATAATTAAATGCAGTAATGAGGTGGTGAGAATTAACATACACTAAATGTTATGGTGTTGCATATTTGGGCATGAAAGTACAACTGAAAAGTCTAAAACAATAGTATTGATATTGCTAACAGTTGAACTTTGGAATCAGCTGAAAAGTCTGACCTTAGTGTCTCAAGTTTACAGTGAGGATTCTCCAGTCCAGCAGCAAGCAGTTTCACTCCTGAATCCTGTAGCTCATTGTTGCACAGGGACACAGTTTTCAGACCTGAATGTTTCTGTAGTGCTGAAGCTAGGGCTGCACAGCTGTGCTCTGTGACTTTACAGTTACTCATTCTGGTGAAAAATAATGATATTTACATGATAGTAACCAAACGGGTTCAATGCGAATTTAATATTATCTTTACTTGTAGTATATCCCGGTTCAGTTTTCCAAAAAAGAATTAAGACAAGTTACTGTACTATGCTTATCATTCCCTGCAGAATCTCTTTGTATAGTCTAGGACTAGGCTGCATTTAGCCTGATTAGGTCATCACATTTACATAATTAAATCAAAGTAAAATGCCTTTATTATAACTCACTTCAGTGTGTCCAGTTTACATGAAGGTCTCTTTAAAGCATCAGAAAGCACTTTCACTCCTGAGTCTTCTATGTCGTTCTGGCTTAGGTCAAGCTCCTTCAGGTTGGAGTACTTAGAATTCAGGACTAAAGCAAGAAAGCCACAGCCCTCATTCGTAACACCACAGTTTTCTAGCCTGCAGAGACCAAAGGTAAAAATAAAAAATGTCAGCTTTGTGGAGATGGAAATGTAACATTTTTATCATGTTTTAGTGAAAACCTAATTTCTCCCAGTTCATAGTTTTCTACATTTTGACATGACAACATAAAATGGTTATGGTTAGCAGTATTTTTAAACTTTGAACGTTGAATGTACACATCAACCCTGTTAATTTACCTTAGGATCTCAATGTTACAAGGTGTGCCCTGTAGTCCAGGCAACTCTTTATGACCATATTTCTGATGTAATATTTCTATGAAACGGTGAAGCCTGATTGAAACATCATCCCACACTTGCCCTGATTTTAAATTCAAAACTGAAGCAAGAGGACTTCTCATTTTTGTAGTTCCAGAGCAATCTGCCCTGCAGAGAGAAGAAAACAAAAATCACATTTTAATTCTCTTGAAGCTTTATTTAACTGACAGTAGCAAAAAGAAAATAATTCCAATGTTTACTGCCCATCTTAAATGTATTTTTAAAATATAAACAAATTTAGAATTGAATGCCTGCAACACACTCAAAAAGGTTGGGAAAGAAACATGTTTTTCACTGTGTCACCTTTCCTTTAATTACACATTCCAATAACTTGGTTGTGGTGGTGGCCATTGTCTGATTTGCCTCTTCATCATGCACCATTAAATTTTCAATAGGAGACAGATCTAGAGTGGCAGCAAGTCAGTCAAGTGCACACTGTTTATAAAACGATGCTGCTGTACAGTGTGAAAAAATATCCATGGCATCGTCTTATTGAAATAATCAAAAACATCTTGGGAAAAGACGGCAGCCTATGTCTCTCTAAAATCCCAAAATACCCCCCTGCAGGCACTGATATCAAATTCAAAATGTGTTTATATTTAGAAAATGCAGTACAATTAGCCAGCTCAAATGTTAAAATTCATAATTTTGTACAATTATGAGTAAAATGAAGGATCAAGAAAGTTTATAAACAGGTAAAAGGAAGCTTTTAATTGATGAAACAGCAGTAATAATAGTAATGTGTCCATATTTAAACCAAATCTGTGTTTTAACTGAATGAGAAACTTACAGTTGCTTATCGAGAGTGCCGCCTGGAAATCCAGTACAAAGCATCTTTATTCCAGCATCTTGCACATGGCTGTGACTGAGGTCTATCTCTCTCATGTGTGAGAAGAGAGGGAGACCAGCAGCTAGTGCTGCACAACCTCTCACTGTGATGTTGCAGTTATTAATCCTGGCAGAAGAGTTACATATCACCAGTTCAGTTTTAAAACAGCTCCAGCCTTGGTGCACTGCATGTTCTGACCCCTTTTTTCTATCATAACCGGCATTAACATTTTATGCTACAGAAGCCCTTCTGTGGGATCAGACAAGATAGGTAAGCCTTTGTACAGTAGGTACAAACCCAATGCCCAAAATTTGTTTTGATAATAACAAAGTAAGCCATGTTATTCACTTCAATGTTAGACACTTCACTTGTTGGTGGTTTTTATGTTGTGGCTAATTTGTAGATTCTTGTAAAATTTTGAAAAAAAAATTTTTTAAAAAGAAAGTCAAATACACACACTGAGAGAGAGAGAGAGAGAAAACACTGGTTTCTGTATTATTCTTATACCTCATGTTTTTCAATTGCCAACTGCAATTTCCCTACAATTTACTGACTGTTCTATGCAGTTTCACCATTCTTTTTATCCTGCACTTCCATTACTTTTTTCAACCTTTGAAAGGGAAGCATTACACCTCCAACTTTAGTTCAGTTTTTACCGAATAACCCTGAGGTCACATGACCAACATAGAAGAATGACAGAACAATTTATAGAGACAAGTGATTGTTATAAAAATGGGATTTTATAATAATATAATGGGTAAAGAAGTTTGGAAAGATAATTTTACAAGAAGCATTTGTTACTTTCTTACCAAATAGATCCTAAATCACATTATTACCTGGCCTTATTACACAGCCTTATCACAGGAAGCAAGCAGATTAGAGTCTTGTCCGACTTCCCATATTTGAAAAGGTTGAATTCATCCAACTTCTCATCTGAAGTGAGAATTATGAATATCAATGCTGACCAAAGTTCAGGAGACAGATTGTCCTCATTTCGGCTTTTGTTTTTTAAGTAGGTTTGGATTTCCTCCACAAGGGAGCACTCATTAAGCTCATTCAGACAGTGGAAAAATTTGATCGAAAAATGACCACAGGTGTTTTCTTTTATTTTTTTGATTAGATACTCAATGGTTTCTTTTAGCTCCACATGACTATGGCTTCTCTGTACTAGCAAGTCTTGGAGGAGGACCTGATTGGACTCCAGTGAGAAACCAATGAGAAAGCGGAGGAAGAGGTCCAGATGACCACTTTCACTCTCAGATGCTTTGTCTGTTGCTACCTGAAGCACGTTGAACATTGTCAGTGAGTTTTTACTCAAACCTTCTTGTTGAGGATCGAGCACATTTTGCTTGTAGTTGTAGAAGGACAAGAACACGTACAGAGCTGCAAGATGCTCCTGAATGCTCAAATGCACAAAACTGAATATGTTTCTTTGAAAAAGTCCAAATTCTTCTCTGAAGATCTGTGTGAATACTCCAGAGTACACAGATGCTTCTCTGATATCAATCCCACAGTCTTTCAGGTCTTCCTCATAGAAGATCAGATTTCTTTTTTCAAGTTGCTCAAAGGCCAGCTTCCCAAGTTTAAGGATCATTTCCTTATCATTGGCTTTGTTTTCAGAGTACTTTGCCTTTTTCGTATTGATCTGTGTGATGAGGAAGTGTGTGTACATCTGAGTTAAACTCTTAGGGATCTTATCCCACCCACAGTTGACCACCATTCTCTCCAGAATGGTGGCTGCAATCCAACAGAAAACAGGAATGTGGCACATGATGTAGAGGTTCCTCAATGACTTCAGGTGGGTGATGATTCTGGTGGCCAGACTTTGATCACTGATTTTCTTCATAAAGTATTCTACCTTCTGTGGATCACTGAATCCTCGTACCTCTGTCACTCGATCAATACATTCGGTTGTGATGCGGTTGGAAGCTGCTGGACGGGATGTAATCCAGATATTTGCAGAGGGAAGTAGATTCCCCTTGATGAGGTTTGTTAGCAGGACATCCACTGAAGTTTCCTTTGATGCATCCCAGAGAGTCTTATTGCTTTGAAAATCTAAAGGAAGGCGACACTCATCCAGACCATCAAAAATTAAAACAAGGGAATTGCTTGTAATCTGGGGTGAACTTGCATCAATTCCTTTCATGAAAAAATGCTGGAGAAGGTCATTCAAACTATACTTTTGGTCCTTCATCAGATTTATCTCCCTGAAAGGAAGTGGAAATATGAAGTGGACGTCCTGATTTGCTTTGCCTTCTGCCCAGTCTAGAACGAACTTCTTCACAGAGACAGTTTTTCCAATTCCAGCCACTCCCTTTGTCAGTACAGTCTTGATTGGCTTGTCTTGTCCAGGTAAAGGTTTTAAGATGTCGCTGCATTTGATTAGTGTGTCTGTTGTTCCTGTCTTTAGTATCTCCTCAATTTGATTCACTTCATGCTGATCTTCAAGCAAACCTTCTGTGATGTAAACATCTGTGTAGATCTTATTGAGAGGTACAAGGTTTCCCTGTTGTGTTCCCTCAAATAAATGCTGATATCTCTCTCTAAGAATGAATTTCAGTGTTTCAGTAGATAACTCCTTGCTCGAACTCATGCTTGAATCATATCTGTATAAAAAGAAGTTTAGAATATGGGTTTTAGGTTGTAATAGAGGTTATTACATTACCCGTTATTAAATTTCTCATAATGTTGCCTTCTGAGATGCATTAATTATATATATATATATGTATATGGACAAATACATATATACTTTATGGACAAAAGTATTGGGACAATCCAGGTGTTTAAGCCACACTCTTCTCTAAAGGTGTGTACAAATCAAGCAGCTGGCTGTGCAGTCAGATTTACCAACATTTTTAAAAGAATGGGTTGCTGTGAGGAACTCATTAAATGAATTCAAGTGTGGTGCTGTCATAGGATGCTACCTTTTGCAGTGAGTCACTTTGTGAATTTCCTTCCCTGCTAGACATCTTCCACTGCTTCCATGCTTACACAGTGCGTAAAGCAATGCTCTGTCTAAATTTATATGACCAAGCTAAATGGTAAGCGTCAGATGCCCTCTGAAGCAGTGGAAATGTGTCCTGTGGAGTGACATTTCTCTGCATCGCAGCCTGAAGGACAAGTCTGTGTTTGGTGGATGCCAGGAAAACGCTATCTTCACTGTGTTAACTGTAAAGTTTGGTGGAGGTGAAATAATAGGTGTATGGGTTTGTTATTCAGGGCTTAGGTTAGGGCCCTTAGTTCCAGTGAAGGGAAAACTTGATGCTTCAGCAGATCAAGACATTTTAGACAATACTTTCCTTACAACATCATGGGAATAGTTTGGGGAAGGCCATTTTCATAAAGACATGGTTGGGTGAGTTTGGGGTGGAAGAACCCACACAGAAAGTGGCCCACACAGAGCCCTGACCTTAACCCCAACAAACTCTTTTGTGATGAACTAGAAGTAGTGTCTGACCTCACAAATGTTATTCTGGATAAATGGGCAAAAATTCCCCTACGCACACTCCAAAAACTTGTGGAAAACCACCAAGAAGAGTGGAAGCTGTTTTAGGTGCAAAGGGGGGACAAACTCCATATTAATGCCTATGGGTTTAAAATGGATGGTTTAGAATATCATAAAACTACCTGTAGGTGTAAAGCCAAGGTGTCCCAATACTTATGCCTATATAAATATGAATGAATAAATGATCCTGTCTAACTAGAGAGCAGCCATATCAGGCAGCATACAGCAAACCAGCTCAGTAAGGTATTGAGATGTATTTCTTAGTATTTCTATAAAGTGCTATTCTAGAGTGTGGGAATTCCTCATTCCTCATGAAGCATGTTGGTTCAGACATCCTTAAATCTCTGTGTGTAGCTGACAGAGAATAATATAAACTGACATAAAGACATAAATGGAAATGAAAATATTATATTATACCAAACAATATCGATAATTGATAATATCCGGATATTTAAAATTTGGATGTTAAGAGGAATTAAACAAATACGCATGGATCTTCACTCTTTAGAGATACAAGACACTGAACTTTGATGTGAGCTCAAGATTTTTTTCAGCTGGAAACTGTAGTTTTAGTATACTTTTTTTAGTGTAGTTTTACTAAACTATTAAAACACAGTATAGAATTTATGTAGTGAATCACATTATTGTCAGTGAGTTTAGACTAAGGACAGATGAAAGATCATCACTTCTTACCTTTGTTCAGGTAGTGAAGATTCCCCTTTGTAACTGAACCTCGGTGTGGATGAATTTGATCTTTTCAGCTGAAAACTGTAAACAAATTGCATATTACACATTAAAATGCATATTACACTAAAATATTCATCAGCTGGAAAATAAATGAAAAAAAAATCCAACATTTCACTGAGCTTAGACTGGGGGCTCTTACCTTTTGCATTAAATTAATTGCAAATGAAAGATGATCACACCTTATTTCAAGTGTTTGATCATTTGTGTTCTATTTAAATGCTTGTTTTCTGGTGTGTGTCTGTCCTGACATGGTGTATGATTATATAATAAATATGGCTCACTCTCACCCTTACCCTTACTTCATAATGATCTGGTTTGCATTTCAATAAATGTCCATCAATTAATTATAAAATAAACTACAATAAACAATACAAATCTATTGTTATGAATACAGTTTCCCCAGCTTGTAAAATGATGGATAAAGATGTTTTCAGACAAATTTGTAGAAGAAGATATTGAATCATATGATGAAAGCTTAAAAAATGGCATTTATTATGACCTCCAGTCATGTGACAAATTTAAACACTGCTATGGTTTTTTAGGGCCTTACCTGTTTTTTTAATATAAAATCATGATTCAAGATATTGTGTGTGTGAAAAGCCAAAAGTGCATATGTTGCTTAAAGGCAACCCCATAGTATAGAAATTAACTGAATATTAAAGTGTGAAGAATGAAGCAATAATTTAAGCTCCCATAGAGCTTAGTTGGGAGAATGTAGGATCAATTCTACTTACCTTTTTTCAGGTAGTAAAGGCTTTTCTTTGTAATTGATTGGTACTTGCATGGACCTATCACTCTTCACAGACACTAAACTTTCCATATATGAATTAGATCTTTTCAGCTGAAAACTGGCATAAAAAAGTATATTGTTAGCTTATCAATAATAAATGCTGAATGTAAGCATCAAGTAGTAATAATTTAAGGTACAACTGAGTTTGGCTTGAGGGCTCTTAAAAGATACTGATACTGACCCTTTATCTGGTGGCTTTCTTTATAACTAATAGGCATGTGCATGGACCTATCAATCTTTAGTGACATATTACTGGGTACTGGTGAACTTCGCAGTTTTCCTTGACAGCTGATATGAAAATACACTGTATTTTAAGATTGTAAAAGTCGAATCATTGGAACTGATAAGGAATAAAGGATAATATAAAGCAGAGTTGCTTAGATTCAGTACCAGGGTGTTAGTGTCCAGCAGACTGGTGATTTTCCTGTTCAGACACACCTGGTTCAACTAAGATGTTAAATGCCAGGTTAAGTGAGAGTGTCTAAGCTGGGAAATCATCAAGCTGTGCTGGACACCAGCTCTCCAGGACCGAAGTTGGTAACCCCAGATGTAAGGAAAAGACTTCAGAATTAATTATACAGGTGAACTAGACCTCATCAGCTTAAAAGTGGATTATAAACATGTTGAGATGATAAGGGAATAGAGTAAGTTTCTGGGTCAATGAAAACCATTGTTTTGTACCTTTTTTCTGGTTGTGATGATTCTCCATTGTAATTGATTGGCTTCTCCATGGATCTATCACTCTTCATAGACACACAACTGGGCACTGGTGAACTGTTTCTTTTTTCCATCTGAAAACTGTCATAAAAATAAACTGTAATTTTAGTATATTGATGTTTAACATTCAGAATGAAAGAATATGAAGAAAAGGTGTAGTCAGTGTTGCAGGCCTAAAACAGGCCTGTTTCAGAGGTCCTGCTTTACAACTGACTGCCACAGCCCTGCCACTCATCTGAGACACAAGACTCATTACAAGTTTGCTTTGGCCTTTCAGCTGGAAACTTAAATGAATAACAGATGTGTGTCAGTGGCATGGGCTTTCAGAACAGGGCCCTTAACACAAGGGGAGCTAAGGGACACTGCCTTCACAAGGGGAGTGCACTATGGTTTGTGCTACTGGAAAGGGGAGGGGCACGCTACAAAACTAGACAAAAGCCAAAAACGAATTAAAACTTAAGAACTTTGAAGAGAAATTCAGGAAATTCAGAATATTCAGAGAATTTTTACCAAAAATGATACACCCCTGATACAGAACTGAATTCAATAAATACAACCATTTTTTTTATTCATTGGAACTGATATAAAGCAGGGTTGCTCAGCTCCAGTACCAGAGGGTTAGTGTCCAGCAGACTTTGGTGATTTCCCTGTTTAGACACCCCTGGTGAGACTCCGATGTTAAATGCCAGGTTAAAGATAGAGATAGATAGAGAGATGCTTTATTGATCCTGAGGGAAATTTTTTGTACCAGTAGCCACAATATACACAATGTAACAATGTAAACACACATAATATAAAGCAATACTAATAAACTGTACTATACAGAAAAATATAACTATACTACATAGGATATAGAATAACTATAAAGCTATAAAACTATTAGCTATAAACCTTTATAATTACATTATATAAATATTTCTGAAGGTGCAGTATG
>JBBPDA010000001.1:18488274-18514188 GCA_037974385.1 Arnoldichthys spilopterus | reverse complement strand
CTAAGGACCTCAGACTGGGCTGAAGGTTTACCTTCCAACAAGACAATGACCCTAAGCACACAGCTAAAATAATGAAGAAGTGGCTTCACAACTAATCTGTGACTGTTCTTGAATGGGCCCAGCCAGAGCCCTGACTTAATCCCAATTGAACATCTCTGGAGAGACCTAAAAATGGCTGTCCACCAATGTTTCCCATCCAACCTGACAGAACAGTAGAGGATCTGCAAGGAGAAATGGCAGAGGATCCCCAAATTCAAGTGTGAAAAACTTGTTGCATCCTTCCCAAGAAGACTCATGGCTGTATAAGCTCAAAAGGGTGCTTCTACTTAATGCTGAGCAAAGGGTCTGAATACTTAGGAACATGTGATATTTCAGTTTTTCTTTTTTAATAAATCTATTTCAACAACAATTTCAAAAATTCTTTTTTTTGTCTGTCAGTATGGGGTGCTGTGTGTACATTAATGAGGGTAAAAATTTATTTAAATGATTTTAGCAAATGGCTGCAATATGACAAACAGTGAAAAATTGAAGGGGGTCTTAATACTTTACGTACCCACTGTATGTTAAATTTAATATGGTTTTAAATTATGAGCATGTCATTATAAAAATGTGCTGATTAACAGAATCAAATGCTGTTACTAATCTAGTATAATTACTAATTCTGCAAAATGTTGAGAGTGATTGGACTCACTGTATATGTGTGTGTGTATATATATATATATATATATATATATATATATATATATATGTATAACTTACAGCACTAGTAACTTACAGTATACTTCTATAAGCTATACATATACTGTCATATAATATATTGTTACTTTACTGTAAAACCATTATATAACACCTTGTACTGTAATGCAGAAATAGGGAAAGGTTGTACACTGTAAATTAACATTTCAACATGGCAAATTCTGTAATTTTGACAAAATAATATTATGAATCATAGGGTAACTATTTGCTTGTGACAATATGATATTTTGCACTTAATTTTACCAAAATGTTTTTCTACTTATTATGACATTTACGTATTTACGTTACTTGGTTGAGGGTTATTCAAAGTATAAAGTATGGTAATAAAATATTTTTAAGTTTTGTGTTGCTATTTGACAGTTTAAGACCATAATTTCTACAAAAATATTTTTACAGTGTGGTGCAGGATATTCCAGCACACCTTCAGAGGTCTTGTGTAGTTCATGTATTGATGGGTTAGAGCTGTTTTGATGGTATAAGGGAGACCCACATTATTAGTCAGGTGGCTATAATGTTATGGCTGATTTTATATATTAATATTTATATATAAAATAGGTGAAATGTCAAACAAAGTACTTAGTTGTTTGAAAGGAATGAGCATGAAGTAACTGAATTCAGTTTCAAATCACAAAATGACAGTATAGTGAATAAAGACATCAATGGACCTGCACTAGTAGTGTTAGCAGAGGAGAGAAAATTAGTCTTACATAAGTCTGTGTAGTCTACAGTGCGGGCTCCCCAGTCCAACAGATAGCAGCTTCACTCCTGAATTCTTGAGGTCATTAATACTCAGGTCCAGTTCTCTCAGACATGAAGATTCAGAGCTGAAAACCGAGGCGAGAGCTGCACAGCTGTTCTCTGTGATGCCACATTCATTTAGCCTAAAGGACCATAAAAAGAGCTTGTGCTTTATATTGCATGGTACACCGCATTATAATTAGGATGTTGGTGAATGTATTACATTTAATATGTGAAGTAATTTCATTATAACTCACTTCAGTGTGTCCAGTTTAGACAAAGGTCTCTTTAAAGCATCAGAAAGTACTTTCACTCCTGAGTCTCCAATGTTGTTCTGGCTAAGGTCAAGTTCTCTCAGGTTTGAGGAATGTGAACTCAGGACTAAAGCAAGAAAACCACAGCCCACACTTGTAACACCACAGCTTTTTAACCTGCAGAGACCAAAGCATACAGAAGTTTAATACAAGAATTCAAAGTTGTTGAGAAGAATTTAAATAAAAAAAAAAAATAGAAATAGAAAATAGATAATCAAAAAGTATATAAAATATATAAATGTCTAGAATGTACATATAGAAAAGTAAAAAAAAGGTAAGCATTATTAGTATTACAAGTATTATATACAGGTATTATATACAGTATCGGGGTGAGGTTCTTATGGATAGTGTAAATGGATATAAGTGGAATTAGTGCAAAGAGTATAGTACTTATGAGCATGTACTAATGTAGTGTTATTTCATATGTATAGAAATAGAAAATAATATTGCATATATAAATACAGTAACAGAATAAATGGTACAGTATTACATAAGGGGGATGTAGAATAAATAGCATGGGGAAATAGCATGTTATTGCACGTGAGGGATGAAGACTGAACAAGCATTGTGAAATAGTTTTCAGTGAGAGATATTTATAAATTGTACAGTGATTGATTCAGTAGGCTGATTGCTTTTGGGTAGAAACTGTTCTTCAGCCTGGTTGTGCAGGCATCCAGGTTCTGTTTGCAGTTCCAGATTTCCAGAACCTATTTTCATAACCACCTTAACTACATATTTATCTGATGGAATTCCTTTTTAAAGAACAAACTAAGCTGCTTTTACAAAGTGTATCCTCTGAGAAAAAAGGTCCCTGTGACTGTTCTGAAGCACCAAAATCTCCATATGATGTTCTCCCCTCCAGCCAGTTACTTTGTGGAAGCACAGGTAGCCCATAGAAAGGTAGGCTAGAAGTCAATAGGAAGCAAAAGGTTTGGTTGACTCAGAAGAAGACTAGCAGACACTTCAAAGAGCTGCCAACGCTGTTCACAGCAGCTCCAAGATGTGTGAGCATGAATGTACATACAAACTCATGCATATTTACCTTAGGACCTCAATATTACAAGGAGTGCCTTGCAGTCCCAGGAACTCCTTTATGTCATGCTTCTTTTGTAATGTGTCTATGAAACAGTGAAGCAATGTTGTTGTATTGTCCCATACCAGGGTCTGCTCTTTCTTACACAAGGGGTTAAAACTTTTGTCTAATGCAGAAAGACTCTTCTCTGTCATATCAGAGCAATACAACCTGTATAAAGGAAATAAAAACACAATTTAAGTTACAGAAACATTAAGAAGTATTTTGCAGATTTCAAATCACTTACAACACACATTTGATTCAGATAGATGTATAAACATACAGCTTTTTTTCAGCAGTGTCGCCTTGAATACCAGTACAGAGAATCTTCACTCCAGCATCCTGCACTGTGTTGTGACTTAGGTCCAGCTCTCTTGTGGCTAGCATTATATGGAGAGCTGCAGTTAGTGCTGCACATCCTCTCACTGTGATGTTACAGTTGTTGAACCTAGCAGAAAGAAAATGTGATTACAGTATTACAAATACATGGCACTTCACTACATTTACATTCTGCTACAATTTTAAAAAAATTTGTTTTTCACTGATTCTTCTATCATTGATTATCTTATTACCTAACAGGAAGTGCAGTATACTCCTCCTCCTATGTGTAATTTTATTAGGTGCGATACTCACTTAAAGCACAATGCTGTTCATACAGCTGTTTGCACAATATATTGTTATAGTTAATGTAGTATATAGTGTAAAAAACATTTACATAGTATTTTTTGACTAAAGAGCAATTATATTTGTTTTCTTTTTAATTTTATTATTTTATTTAGTATGTCTTACTTTTTATCTCTAAGTGCCTTGTCTTTTCTGTCTGTCTGAGCTGTTATAACCAACAGTTTCCTCCAGGAGCAATAACGTTTTCTGAATCTGAATCTAAAATAACAGAAGGTAAGTAGTGCAGAGGTGTGTATTGGGTTTGTAACTTGTATTAAGCCCTGCTAGAATATAAGCTAGAATAGTGCTGGTTATTTGGATACGTTTTACAGATACATATGACTTCAGAAATGTGCTTGTATTTATTTTAAATTTCTCTTTCAGGATAATGTTCCAAAGTTTACTTTTAATTGCAAATAGTGAAAATAAAAATAAAAGAGCACATTATTACCTGGCTGTCCTAGACAGCTTGAACACAGCTATTAAACGGAGAAGAGTATCATCTGATGTCCCATATTTACTAAGATCAAATACGTCCAACTTTTCATCTGATGTAACTATTGTAAACACCAAAGCTGACCACAAGCTAGGAGACATTTGGTCCTTATTTTGGTTTTGGTTTCTCAGGAAGGTTTGGATTTCGTCCACAAGAGAACAGTCATTAAGCTCATTCAGACAGTGGAAGCATTTAAGAAACATGTAAGGACAAGAAGTTCTACTTATTTGTTCCTTTAGATAGGTAATGGTTTCTTTTGTCTCATCTGGATGACTGCTTCTCTGGACCAATAAGTCTTGTAGGAGGACTTGATTGGACTCTAGTGAAAAGCCCATAAGAAAACGGAGGAAAAGGTCCAAGTGACCACTGTCACTCTCAAAGGCTTTATCAACTGCAATCTGGAGCAAGCTGAACATTGTACCTGGTTGTTTTGATTCACCAGCTTGTTGAGGATTGAGCACATTTTGGTTGTAGTTGTAGAAGGACAAGAACACGTACAGAGCTGCAAGATGTTCCTGAATGCTCAGATGCATAAAGCTGAATACTTTTCTCTGGAAAAGTCTAAACTCTTCTCTGAAGATCTGTGTGAATACTCCAGAGTACACAGATGCTTCTCTGATATCAATCCCACAGTCTCTCAGGTCTTCCTCATAGAAGATCAGATTACCCTTTTCAAGTTGCTCAAAGGCCAGCTTTCCAAGTTTAAGGATCATTTCCTTATCATTGGCTTTGCTTTCAGAGTACTTTGCCTTTTTCGTATTGATCTGTGTGATGAGGAAGTGTGTGTACATCTGAGTTAAACTCTTAGGGATCTTATCCCACCCACAGTCAACCACCATTCTCTCCAGAACGGTGGCTGCAATCCAACAGAAGACAGGAATGTGGCACATGATGTAGAAGCTCCTCAATGACTTCAGGTGGGTGATGATTCTGGTGGCCAGACTTTGATCACTGATCTTCTTCATGAAGTATTCTACCTTCTGCGGATCACTGAATCCTCGTACCTCTGTCACTCGATCAATACATTCGGTTGGGATGCGGCTGGAAGCTGCTGGACGGGATGTTATCCAGATATTTGCAGAGGGAAGTAGATTCCCCTTGATGAGGTTTGTTAGCAGGACATCCACTGAAGTTTCCTTTGATGCATCCCAGAGAGTCTTATTGCTTTGAAAATCTAAAGGAAGGCGACACTCATCCAGACCATCAAAAATTAAAACAAGGGAATTGCTTGTAATCTGGGGTGAACTTGCATTGATTCCTTTCATGAAAAAATGCTGAAGAAGGTCATTCAGACTATACTTTTGGTCCCTCATCAAATTTATTTCCCTGAAAGGAAGTGGAAATATGAAGTGGATGTTCTGATTTGCTTTGCCTTCTGCCCAGTCTAGAATGAACTTCTGCACAGAGACAGTTTTTCCAATTCCAGCCACTCCCTTCATCAGCACAGTCTTGATTGGCTTGTCTTGTCCAGGTAAGGAATTAAAGATTTCATTGCAATTGATTGGTGTGTCTCCTGTTAATGACTGTATATGGCTCAACTCATGATGTGTGCTGTGAGCTTCATTCACACTTTCTGTGATGTGGAGTTCTGTGCAGATCTTATTGAGAGGTAAAGGGTTTCCCTGCTGTACTGTTCCCTCAAATAAGTACTGATACCTCTCTCTTAAAGTTAATTTTAGGTTCTCCATTTGTGCCTTCAGGGTGTCTGCATCAAATCTGTAAAATAATTAGAGATTAGTATGATATTTAGTGTCATATTAGTTCTAAGTTCTTAAACTGTAGAAAGTGTTTACTGTGGTCATGATGGTTACGGTTATGTCTCTTTAAGCTCCTGTGTTGTCTGTGTAGACAACATTTCAACCTACTATTTGAGTCATGTAAAGAAAGTTTGTTCTCCCCACAAAACGGGATTAAAAAATTGATAAAAGTAAAAAAAATGCCTATTTATGGTATGTGATAGTGGAGACTGTTGGTGTGTATTAGGGTGGCTTGTGTACAGCTAACCCTCTGTATTATTATAATTTTAGTCTAAACAAAAATGTTCTATCTGCTTTATTTCCCAATCAGGCAAATAATCCTCTTTTGAAGGGAGTGGTTTCATGTGTGCATTATGGAGGCATAGATCATCAAGTGTTGCAGTGACCTACTCCTTTAAGTAGTAAGGAGGTTTTTTATGCAAAGTTGGCAATCAGACAGTGCTCTGTCTACAAGAGTGGTTGCCCTTATTAGACAGAATGACAGCTTATGAAAGACTGTCTCGCAGATGTATTAAGAAAGCAGAATTCTATCCACAATAATGGACCGAGTAGCCTTTAGTGCAGCCTGGGCTATTCTAAAGGCCCGTTGAATTAGCTGAGACCACTTGGAAAAGAACCAGGCAATAATGTTGCAAGAGCAGAACACTGTAATATTAAGTATTAAGTGGTTTGTTTAACTGTAGAGTACATGTACATTGTTCCCACATACTGTATATTACACCAACACAATTATTGCCAAAGGGAGTAAATGAAAGGCAATTATTGTTTTGGTGTAATATATTGAATTAAACTACAAAATAGGTTCTGAGGTTGGCTGTGGTGATTAACGCTGCTTATTAGGTACTGTGACATAGCAGCATAGCATGGTGCATGTATTCCTTATATATTCCTTATGGTGCTTCTCCAGAGTTTATGGACTCTTTTAGTCTTGAAGTCCAGAAATACTGTGTCACATACGTCAATTTAAATGGTATGAAAACTAAAATAAACATTTATCATATTTTCTAAACTTGACTAAATACATTAGATTCAAAGTTACAATATGTTTTTTTGTTTGTTTGTTTTTTAAGTTCTTACATTTCTTCTGGTGTCATACGTTCTCCTCTGTAATCGATTAGCATTTCCATAGGCCTTTCACTCTTCATAGATACACAACCGGATCTCTTTAGCTGTAAACTGTTAGAAAACACTCCATTAATTATTTTTAAATATTGTAGAGAATACTTGTAGCTGAAAGAGAATGGTGTAAGATTTAAGGTGGCAGGAAGTTAAGTTGCAACTCCAGTAAACTATCATATGTTCTTACCTTTCTTCTGCTATTAAAGGTTTTTCATTATAATTGATTGACTCGATTATGAACCTGTCTATCTTCAGAGACACTCCACTGGGTAAACTGTTTTTTTTTCATGGTAATGTTTACTAAAGTGCTAC
Source organism: Arnoldichthys spilopterus (assembly GCA_037974385.1). Classification (NCBI taxonomy): domain Eukaryota; kingdom Metazoa; phylum Chordata; class Actinopteri; order Characiformes; family Lepidarchidae; genus Arnoldichthys; species Arnoldichthys spilopterus. Next base: position 18,506,961 of record JBBPDA010000001.1, on the reverse strand, counting down.
ATTTAGATTTTTCAGTTAGTTTCAGTTTACTAATACTGCCATGTACTTGCTTTGGTCAACCAGACATTTGATAGAGATCACAATGATGAGTCAAATGACTGGAATTTCATTCATTTATATATCTAAGGAAGCTATTTATAGATCAGACAGTTGGGATCTCAAAAACAGAAACTGAGTTGGAACTGAAAATCAAAAATTTTATGGAGGAATTTATTTAAAAACAGTTTAAAAACTAAAATTACTACATTAGACATAAGATCCATTTTGTGGGAATATAGGAGTCATTGCAAAGAAAATTAACCAATATAGATATGCTTGTAAGACTGTACAAGAAATTAGTTTTTCAGTCAAATGTTTTGGTCTGCAAAGTGTTGCATAGTTATTCAATTGGACTCCAGTGGACACAAGTGGACTAAACAAGTGAAATAAACTTTGCTATTTAACTTTTTTATAGAGTATAGAATATTTAATTTCCTAAAATATTTAAAAATGAATAACAGGACCAAAAGCACCATTTCTGCCTTTTATCTGAGGAATTGGTTTGATTTGCAGGTTTGGTTCATTTTTCTTCCTGCCTGATGAGAAAGGTCTTAAAATAAAATTCCAGTTTAACTTTAGTTCCTTTATTATTTGTAACATGAACATTGCAACATTAACATGAACATGAAAAAAGAGTTCTGTAAAATTCTATTTTAAAAAATTTGAATGTCTCAGAATGTGTTATTTATAAATTTTATGACAAGAATGTTTTGTATGAACTGATTAAACCTCTCAGTCAAGGTTGAACCAGTGAGTGACAGGAAGGAATATAAACAAAAGCAGGACACAAAAACATCAAAAACAAGAAAAACGACCTGCATTGTTAACGAATCCACAGCAAAACAAGCTGAAAGAGATTAAAGAGTGGCCCGACATTAATAAGAATGAGGAAGAATTAAAGGAAAGCCTCACTCGAGATGAGACTCTGTTTCATGTTTACACCTTGTACATGTCCTGAATTAAAACTGAGACTGGTGATTATATTTATATGGTATTTTATCGAGGGGCCTAGTCAATCATACTTAAGCTGCATCAGACTGAATGCATTACATTAAGTCAGCGGGGGTTTTGAAAGAGGCGAAAGAAGGTAGGAGCATGTGTTTCACTGCATTCTGCTGTAAACTGATATCGCAAATACATCAGCTAGCAGATAATGTTGGACAGTTGTTCAGTCAGAGAGAGGTCAGCTTCTAATTTTGCACCATTGCAGTTGTGAGCTGGATATCTAGAGTTTTCGCAGGGTATTCATATATCAGTCCACACCCTTTAGGCTCCGTCATGAAAGAGACAAAGCCAGCAAACAAAAATGCTTCATGAATTCAGACATTTACCACTCCAGGACTGTCCAAATTTTGTGCTCTACAACTAACACCAGGTTCAAGGTTCCCAAATTCAGCTAGACTGTTCTGGAAGGTCTACACTCACAAGCCTCATGTACCTTGCTTCAAGTTATATCCACATGCTGAGACGTCACCAAGTGGCTACAATGATACATGTGTGAGGCCTGTAGTGTGCTACCCAAGATATCTTTCAGTCACTCCTGGACTTCAAATCATGGCCTAATGGTTAGAGAAGAGGGCTTATTATCAGAAGGTTACTGGTTCAGTCTCATGGACTGGCATGGCACATGAATGAGTGAACTTTTCCATCCAATGGGGAGCTCCAGTCACAGATTCAGCTGAGGTTCTCAATCTGGCTTCTGTCACATCTGCAGGCAATGTCATTATCTTTGCCTTTGTCTCGGACACTCAGTCTACATATGCTTACTATCACTGTCTCTGTCCTGGTCCCAGTCAAACCCAGCTTCTGCCTCTGTCCAGACTCCTGTTCTTGTTCTAATCTTTGTCTGTGATCTTTATTTCTCTCACCATCTGTTCCTGTAATGTTCTTTATGGCACCTCTGTTCTAATTATTGTATTAAAATCCCAGAAGTTTACAAGATGAGGTTAACTCTGTTGGCATGTGTTAGTGCATATTTGTGGCACAGAGGAACTTAGTTTTAAGCACAGAGAAGATTTTTTGTTATTTTTGCTGTTTAAACGTTTAAAGTAAGCTTGGGGTAGCACTGTGCTAAGGTTCAGGGCTAAAAGACCATTTATGCTAACCTTTCATCTGGTTGCAGTGGTTCATCTCTGTAGTTGATGGGTATTTTCATGGATATGTCACTCTTCAGGGACACACCACTGGCTGCACTCTGTCTTATCAACTGAAAACTGAACAGAAATCACTGTTAAAGTATTATGTATTACATTTTCCTGCATTAGTTGTTGCAAAGCAGCTTTAGAGAGTCGGGGTCTAAACCTGTAATGACTAAGCCAAGGAAGACAGACAGAAGGAAAAATTCCCTAAAGCTGGAGGAAGAAACTGTGGAAGGAACCAAGACTCAAAACCCATCCGGCCAGAGTCTCAGTGAGCTGTTATTTAGAGACTAATTTGTTTTGACATTTTCAAGTGATGTTTTCATTCGTATGAGTGTCTTCGTGGTTTCTGACGCAGTGTTACATTTCTCATGCGAATTGGAGAATTTGTAAATGTGTGTTTATTGTTAAAAAATGTGTGTTTGTTCCATAAAATAGATGTATGCAACTGAGGGAAAGATGTAAAATCTCATCCTTGGAGCTGAAAACATATCCAGTCTAATCATTTAACAACAATGTAAAAAGACTGTTAGCTAAGGTTCATCTCTAATGAAAAACCATTAGCCAAAGACCATTAGTTCTTACCTGTTGTCTGCCTGAGGTTTTCCAGTGTTACTGATTGGCATTTTTATGCATCTGTCACTCTTCATTGATACATAACTGGGCAAAGGTGAACTGGACCTGCCATAAAGCACATGCATTATTCATTAGTTTAATATGTAATAATGGGCATGTAACAGAATGGACTGCCATTTAAATTAAACATTGAATATATTATATATTAGCTAATGAAATTCCAAGAGTTATAGAGGTTCGTGATGCATTGTTCTTACCTTTCTTCTTGTGGCAAAGGGATTCCACTGTAACTGATCGGCTGATTCATGGACCTGTTGCTCTTTAGAGACACTGCACTGGACACAGGTAAACTGGACATTTCCAGCTGAGAACTGTTGTGTTAAGTGTAAGCTGATTAATTAATTATAAACTGTATTGAAACTGTAACAGAATAAACATATTTCAGGGTAAAATGTCTGCCACATTCCCTGTAGTCAAGGTTATATCTTCCAATGTTAGGTTTTTAGCAGCAAATCACATTACTTTTCTGTGATATATATATATATATATATAGCTGAAGAACTGTCTATTTGGAGTGACAGGGTTATGTTAAGGTGATGTGGCCATAAGTCAAAAGGATTATAAGTTATGTTTGACGGACCCTTTCAAGGGTGAAGTAGATGACACCTCTGTCATGGACAACTCATAGTATTTTATTTTTAAAGTGAAATGGGATGTGGCAATATTCAGGAACAGATAAATAACTGTATATTTGATTATTACAATTACTGCATAGTCTATAAATTATTTGTTTTTTATGTTGAGTAAATATTTTTTGTTAATGCAAACACATCCATTGGATCATTGCAAAGATTAGAAGTTAATACAACATCTATTTTATAATATTTGACATAGAACCATGGACTTCTCATATCCGTCAGCACATTTTGTCTTTGACTTTTATAGGTCAAATAAAGGTTCAAGAAATTTTACAAATCAAAAATTTCATCACGTTCTACAGAATGGCTCAACTTTTTAAAAATGTCATTTGTATCATTAAATTTGAAAAATATGTATTAGCAACTTCCAACTCCTGACTGTTAGGTTTGATTGTTGGTGATCTTTGTTGTTATTGACTGATTATCTCTGTAAAATGGTCTTGGGTTTGAGAAAAATTATTATTGTTGTTATTATTATTATTATTATTATTAACATTAGCAGATTTTGTCTGTCGTACCTGGCATGTAGCGGATTTAAAATGCACTTTTCATAGAATGACTTAGAATTGTATAATGCCATACACTTATCAGCCATAACATTAGAACCACCTGTTTAATATTGAGGAGGTCCTTAACATATCCCAAATTTCACCTGTCAGTGGTTTATTGTTGTGGCTGATTGGTGTGAACATCTGTGTGAACCAAAAAAATACTTTTTCCTCACCCATTGACCTCACAGGCAGGGCCTTGGTCGTGTAGTTCCAGGTCACCCATCGACGAGCTGATCTCTTCTCCCATAATCAGTTTATTTGAATGTGGGGCTACATGAAGGATCCCATCAGTCAAGCATAAATTACAATGGCAACAGCCTGAGAAAACCAGCCATGAGGAAGCAGTTAGGTAAAAACAAAAACATGTTTAGCCAGTTTAGCAACAGGTTCACTGCATCTTACACCACTGCCAGAGACATTTTTTTCTTAATGTGACATATGCACTAGTTTTTACTTGTCAAATAAGTGCAGATAGATTACAAATAAAAACTAAGTTCTTACAAATGAGTAGATTTGGTTATAGCGTAGGGCTTTTAAATAAAAAAAACAACCTACCATTCCATGGCTCCATCATACCTCACACTTGTCACTGTGTAAACCATCCAACCCTTTACTCAGACTCTATCTTTCTTGTCAAAATTCACTCTGGCCTTACTCCTCACTGTCCGTCGCACATCCCTCTCACTCTGTAACACTCACCCCATGCACTGGTCCTTCCTCTCGTCGACTCGAGAAGTAGATCTGATGGCAGATACTTTCTTCCTGATAACATTCCTTACAAGTTTAGGGGGTGTTTTCCTTTTTCTGCATGAACCAATCATGATTAAGTACCTTTGTGCAGTGTACTACCTTAGAAAAGACAAAGGTGTTGAACATTGTACAACACTAAATAAAATAAAAAAAGCATTCCATAAAGAAACTGGAATGGAACACTCCACAAGACCTGCAGTTGCCTTAGCATCACAATAAGGCCCTTGTCAAAGTGGCTCAGATCCTTAGGCTCTTGCTTCCAGCACATAGACTTCAAGAACTGACTGTTCACTTGCTTCCTATTACCCCCCCCCCCGACACATGCCACATGACACATAATGAAATAACTAGAGAGTCAATGTTACTCACCTGTCAGTGGTCTTAATGTTATGGCTGATCGCAGAAAGTCATTAATGGCACTTTTAAATATGATCAAAAATATTAATATGTTGAAAAGTCACTGTGCTACTAATGTTCACCAGGGGTTTTTGCTAGCTAACGTTCATGGGGCATTTGGAAAGGGATCTATTCTCCATATGCGGTGCACTTACATGACCTCTGGACTTTAGGTTTAGTGTCCCATCATAGTGGTCTCATAGGTCATTATTTTTGGGTAGAAGTCATGACCCATTTTTTTCCCTATACAGTTAAGTGAGCTTTTTAATGAAAACATTAGATTACTTGGTCTTCAGAACATGTAAAAACGCACAATTATAAGTAATAGAAGAACAGAAGAACAGAAGAAGAGCCTTAATATGGATTTTAAAGGGGTGTGAAGGAGGGTGTGTTAAGGTTTAACATTCCGGGAAGGCCAGGACCTGGCACTTAGGAAGGTAAACACATCATATATCTCTCATCACTGGGCGCTTTCACACCAAAGTTCAGGAACATGGTTCCTGGTCTAAGTTCATGGGCTGTGTAGCTCCTAACCTACACCATGACCTTAGTCCTGAAACAGCCTGAAACTGTCACAACGTTTCTGTAAAGTAAGGCATGTGACGGACAGTGGTTGTAGGTTTATGGCTTTTTCTATGCAACACCACAGCTAACAACATGGCTAACAACATGGCTAACACCACGGCTAACAACACGGTTAATAACACGGCTAACAATAGAGGATTTGTTTTGCTGGTGCCCCAAAATAGTGTTGTTATGATCTTCCTTTTTTTTCACAAGCTCACCCCAATTATTTAGAACTGCGGATAAACCAATCAGCACGGGATTGTTATAAGACCCTCTTCCAACAGTTCCTGGTCTGTTGAAAAGTTCCTACCCTGGAATAGGGCCTAAGAAACAGTTCAGGAATTAAACCAGGCTGAGTTGCTGCAGTGTGAAAACTACAAAACAAAAATTTCTGGTTCCTGCAAAATGTTCCTGCGGCATAAAAGCAACCAGTGGCTACCCCTCCCTGCTCGGTATACACATCACCAAGGACTTATCCTGGACACTGTGGTCAAGAAAGCCACCACTTCTAAATCCTGAGGAGGCTGAGGAAGTTCGGCATTGATGCCAGCATCAGGACAAACTTCTACAAGTGCACAATACAGAGCTTGATGACGGGCTGCATCATAGTCTGGTAAGGCAACAGCACTGCCCACACCCCGAATCACTGGTGGAGACAGTAGAACACAGCACCTGCAACAGTCTTCCTGCCATTCAGGACATTTTCAACCAGCGCTGCCTGAGAAAGGTACACAGCATCATCAAGGACCACGGCCACCAGCAGGCAGTCTGTTCTCCCTGTTACCGTCTGGCAGACGCGGCAGGAGCAAGACTGTCCACATCACGGGACACAAGGACAGTTTGTATTATTGGGTCATCAGTCTAAGATGACAATGGTCACCTTAACACTTCTTTCTGTCTGGCACTCGACTCAATGTTCTTGCACTCAACTCAACTATGTGCAGTACATGTCCAATGTGCACTACACACGATTTCTCATACATCACATTATGGACAACTGCTTTAAGACTGTAATGTGCTCATTAGTATACACTCCCTTCTTGCTCAGTGTACAAAAACCTTTTGTATCCAACCCCATTCTATGCTCCTTATATATATATATTTTTTTTATATATATATATATTTATATTATATATATATTTATATTTTTAATATATACATATATTTTTATATATATATAGAAAGAGCTATGTTTAGATATATTTTACACATATGCATTATAACTAATATCATTTATTTATTTATTTATTTATACATATATGTTATTACTACTGACTTTACTGGTTCTTCTTGTCCAATACATTTCATTGTACTGTTGACCCAACGTTAACATGCATATGGTCAATAAAACTGAAGTGAACTGTTATTATCAATGCTCAGCTTTCCTGAAGACGTCCATGTTTCTTCCACACTCAAAGCAAAAGCACTGGTGAAAAGTCTTTCTTCCACATTTCCATGTCCCAGTGAAAAGAGAAGGAGAACTGGAGGGTAAAAAGATCATTTATGTGATCATATCAGTGCCGCATGTGGCCCAAGGCTGAAGAGCGAGAGATCGGAACATGAAATGAGATTCATGAGGTTATTTATGGAAAGTGTTTGTGTGTGTGTGTGTGTGTGTGTACCTATGAATAAAATGAAAGAATGCGAAGTCAATAACAAACAGAAGTGTAGGACCCTTTATCCATCGCCCACTCTCTGTGTTTCATTCTCTCTTTTCCTTTTTCTCCCTCCAGATGATTTAGGATGATGTAGGGAGCGTGACAAGAGGTGTAGAAGGGAGGCATCACCTCATCAGGGGATCCCCTAACACCTCATTTTAGGCGTCCAGCCGCCTTTCTGTCTCTTCAACACTCCATTCACACACACACACACACACACACACACACACACAAACACACACCTATGCTTCTGCCCTCAGTCTGAACCTGGGAGTCAGTATCATCTCCATGAAGTCAGTGCTAAAGCCTTGCAGGTGGAATAAATAGGTATGTGATATATATAAACACACTGAAGTTTGTGACATCACAAATATTTTACATATTATACCCCATATATGATTTGTGTAGTAGAGATAATTAGTATATTTTGTTGTAATGATGTTTAGACACTGCATAAAAGCCTTAAATGTTTAAAAGTTAAAGCCATTTTCCATTATGCTCTTTAAACTGTATGCGTCACCAATGGCAATGCGAGCATGAGATCATTCTGATGATGCCATAACTCTCTCACTTTATTCAGCCGTAAATATGGAAATGAGCTTCCTGTAAAAAAAACATGACCTACATGAATATTCTAATGTACTCCATAGGTGACAGTAAAAATAAAATAAAACTATTACAGGAAGTGGTGAGCGAAGTCACTGAGAGGAGCGGTGGTGGAACTCGTGACCCTCGTGCTGTAAATCTCCTGACGTTGTGCTGTCACAGTGAGTCCTGCTGGACGTCCTGCCTGCAGTCACACCACATTGTACATCTGTCTCTCTCTCTGTGTTGAGTTGCTCTGCTGCAACACCAGTGACCCTATCCCATCCTGCTGTATGAACCAGCCTGACCCTTCCTGATACCCTGTTACTGGTTGAAGTTTTTACGACTTTCAACCCACTCCCTTCTGCTGAGGAGCCCATATGAACAGCCCTGTCCTCCAAGGAACTGATGTAAAGTCTCACGGCTCCTGTACACAAGAAACTGCTGCTGCCCATTTACACTGAATTTTTGTCTATTATTGTTCTCCAGTGTCGACCAGAGGAGGATGGGTTCCCCCTTCAGAGCCTTGTTTCCTCCCGAGGTTTCTTCCTACAGCTTAGGGAGATTTTCCTCACCTCTGTAACCTTTGGCTCTTTGGGGCTCTGACCTGGATTCTGTAACCACAACATCAGCTGTAAAAAGTGCTACAGAGATAAAACTGACTTGACTTTTTCAATGCCAGTAGTGAACCGATAGAGCCGAAACCATGAGGGTGAGTAGGGCATGTGGCTTAGCTGTGATTATTGTAAGCCTAAAGATTCAGAACTAAAACTAATTTTTAATTCGAAGTTAAAATGCCATAAAGTGGAGTTTCCTCTTGTTCTGGTGGTCTCTCAGTGGAACCTCATTAACACTGCGACATATCAGTAACATAGAAATATGAATATCTTTCTAAGCTGGAGGTGAACTGGATTTACATACGTGTAGACAAACAAGCAAGTCACCATTAATACAAGGTCTTCTCCACAGTAGCGATTGTCACAAAACAGCTGTACAGAACTCCATAAAGCTGGAGTGAGAAACCTTGGGAAAAACCAAGACTCAGAAAGGGAACCCATCCTCCTCTGGTCCTCCTATGTGAGATATAACATGGGAAAGGATGCGGAGATGTGTGCGTTAGTTTTGCCTTGACCGAATCCTCTATGATGAGTTTAGGCCTAAAGAGGGCGTCTCTGATTAGCAGGTTCGCTGCTCTGCTGTAATCCCGTCGTGAAAACCCATTTAAGCCGTGTACCTGCACTGCAGCCTGACAGACTGAATCACATCACGAGCCTCCAACGCGTTCCACCGCCACTCACGTCATTTCTGCGTCCCGCGGCTCTCCCCTGCAGAAGCATAATCCTGTTAGAGCCGAGCGTGCTCTGACCGAGCAGCCGGCCATGCTGGAGGCTCAGGTAGGTTTATTTGGCTCTGTTTTGAAAATTAGATGTGAAGGGAAGGGAGGGGGTGATATCTGCATAATCCATATATACCTGAGGAGGTCGGCAGGTACGCTCACTAAAACATGAAGAAACATGTGTGAATGAGTTTATGTTTTGGTACATTTTCAGGACAAAAAATTTAAAAACCTAAAGCTACAGATAGCCAGTGTTTTATAAAGTGCTTTTTTTCTGGCAGGTTTAGGGTTTAGGCTCAGAAAATACTTACATTTCAATATTTACATATCAGTACTGTGGGAGCAGTAATATTTTGACACAGTGTAAACAACAGCTGATATATTTTGTTAAGAAAATAAATAAAAATAAGAGATACTATATTTTTTTCCTGACTGTGATAATATGATGCATATTATTATGACACATAGCCAAAAGGCCAAATCTTGTAGGGTTGAAAAACGCTTAGACAGCAAGTGAACAGTCAGTTCTTGGAGTCAATGTGCTGGAAGCAGGACCCTAAGTTCCTGAGCCACTCTGACAAGAGCCTTATTGTAATGTGATCTACATGACTGAGTCAATGCATCTCCAGAACCGCAGGTCTTGTGGACTGCTCCAGGTGTGCAGTAGTTAGTACCTACCAACAGTGATCCAAGGAAGGACGACTGGAGACAACAGGGACGAGGGCATCCAAGGCTCACCTGCCACCCAGTTTACTCCCAGCTCTGCACCTTCATCTAACAGGAAAAATTCATTAACGCCTGACAAAACCAGTAAGATTCCTGTACATTAACCGGAACGATTATTCCAAAGTTGGGTGTCTTCGCAATACGTGACTCTTGGCTGGGCTTGATATCCCAATAGCAGAATTTTGTAATGGATATGGAATTCGACTGGAAGCCAGTGTAGTCCTGATAACATCGGAATAACGTGGTCAAATTTCCTGGCTCTGTTAGGAGCTTCAGCTGCCACAGTCCGGACAAGCAGTAGTTCGGTTCCAACTACAACATCCTGACAATGGGGCATTACAGTGATCCAGACTCGAGGCAGTAAAGACAGTGACTCATTTTTCAGTCTACCTTAGCTTGGCGATACTCTGAAGAAAGGCTGAAACATTATCTATATGTGCATCGGAAGAGCTGATAGCGACACCAAGATTGTGTGCGCGAGTGTGTGTGCATGTGTGTGTGTGTGCGCGTGCTCTGACCATCTTTAGTCGGTTAGTTTTGCTTCGTGTGTTTTCTGAAAACAGATGTACGTAGCCTCTGTCTCTTCTCTCACTGCTGATTAACTCCAGAGGCCTTCGCTCTGAGCTCTGGCACAGTGAAGTGTGTCTGTTTCTGTACCATGAGGCTGACCACTTATGCTTGAACCGCAGGCGTCCAGACAGTGTCTAAACCCTGCACACATGTCCAGGGGCACTGAGTATTTGGGGTTATTGGTAATTGATGTCACTGACAATGAAAGTCATGGATGCCCCTCCCACAGATGTCCAGACTGTTTAACTGCAACTTCAAATAAAAAAAAAGAAAAGAAAAAACCTAAAATAAACACAGACTTAAACAAACAAATAAAAATAGCAGAAACAACAACAACAACAACAACAACAATAATAATAATAATAATAAATATAATAAAATTATTATTATTATTATTATTATTATTATTATTATTATTATTATTATTGGGCAGTGGTGGCCTATTGGTTAGGGCACTGTGCTGGGGACCTGAAGGTTGCAGGTTCAAGTCCTGGCTCAGGCACTACTGAGGTACCCTTGAGCAAGGTACTGTCCCACTACTCTGCTCCACGTCTTGGAAGTCGCTTTGGATAAAAGCGTCAGATAAATGTAAATGTATCATTACCTTTGGGTTTGTTGTTAATAGCGCAGAAAGTCAGGGATGTGTGGGGATGCCCTTCCACCATATGTCAAGGCTGTTTAACTGCTAGAAAAATGTATTTAATTAATTAATTAATTAATTAATCTAACCTTTAACATCATTCCAGACCTGTGTGCTGGTTTTAGAAAGCAGTTTGTACTTTTGTTATGCTTTATTTGCATATTTTTGGTGAGCTGAGTTGCTTTGTTTGTCCGCTGTTGGGGGCGTGTACCTAATGCACAAGCAGGTTGAGCTGGAGGTCATGTTACTCTGTTTAATTAAAAAAAAGTTTACTATTATATCTATTCTCTCACTACGTAGTGAACTACACACACACACACACTGTAATTGCTGTTTTCGGTTCCATATATAAGAGGATTTAATTTAAATTGCAGTGAAGAAAGTCCAGTGTAACAGTACAGGTCTTACCTGATGTTTACCCTTACACAGGTAAATGCTGCCTGAGGGTTGAGACTCTCACTGCCATTACAAAGCCTGAGAGGTTTACAATATTTAATCTTATATTAATATGGTAGTGTGAGTGTAATTTCACAGATTTCAAGTTCTCCGCAGGACATCAGGAAGATAAATAGGTAAATAAATGTGAAACATTTAGTGAAAACTGTACAAGACCAAAAAGTGGACCAAGAAAGCTGTAGAACATTGAGAAATTCTAATAAAATTCACATCCAGAGATGATCACATTTCAGAAGTGGAGGCAATTTTTAAATTTGTAATATTTAAGCATTTATTGGATATAAAATAATAAAAAAAATGTAAGTGAAATTTTGGGACTGATTTATTTTGAGCTCAGTGCAGACTTTCAGGCCCCTGTTCAGTCCCCAGAATGTCAGTGAATATGCAGTGTGATGTCATATGACCTTGATGATTCATTGTCAAGTTAAAAGGACATTAAATCTAAGAGACTCTATTTTTACATTAAACAACAGCATAAGGTGTAGTGAGGGTTACTGCATACACTCACATACACACACACACACACACACATAGGTTGGTATTGTTTATAATTGTAAGTACATTCTATTCACTTTTGTTCCACTATTTTTGTAATACTGCACCAACACCTACAACTAACCCTCACCATAATGTCAGTAAACTAAAGACAATCATTATGTTCTTTATTTTTTCCTAAAAATGTTGAATTTGTGAAAAAACAGCATGGCTCCATATGAGGGAGAGTTTCCTGTATACCTGTCATCATGAGGACATTTTGTCCTTACAAGGAGTTAAATACATGTACACACACACTCACTTTGAGTGTATGTGTGGGTGTAAAGATTCCAGCCCCAGGGTGACGATGTCATACTGTTTCTTTGGTCATGCGCTGTGACATCACAATCTGTTGTCATGGTGACTGCCCTATCTCAATGCACCTGGCGACAGAAAGGGCGAGAAAAGACAGAATTTCTGTATTTACACACAGGCATCCTCTCTCTCTCTCTCTCTCTCTCTCTCTCTCTCTCTCTCACTGACACACACACACACACACACAAACACACGCTTGAGTGGACATCGCTGTTGCTGCCAGGACGTCCCACTGTCGCACTGTAGTCACATGCAGAACGTGTTGATTAAAGAGGACAGGGACAAGCCAATACACTACTGTGACATGCACGTGAACACACGCATACACAAATACATGCATACACACACAAACACACACATAGTATTCACTATTATTATAGTATTGACTATATTGTTAGTATTTAAGGCAGTTCACTACATGCAGTAACAATAATTTTCAGAATTTCCAGAAATAAAGCAAAATCTAACATAAATATATATTTCAGCATGTTTAGTCAATTCTGTGTGTATTTTCATTATGTAGCAACATCCCCCAGAACACAACTGCATCATGCACAGAAAAGCTCAAATTGTATGTTTTCTTTTGTGCTGATGACAGCGTTTGCACAAGTGAAGAAATCTGTTCGTTGTTTCATTCCTCTTAAAATGTCTTTTTGCTCTTCTGTTTTGTTTAAATGTTTGTTTGATCCTAGTTGACTTTATTGTGCAGCAATTTGGCCAACACTTGTCTTTTGAATGTGCTACAGTGGTGCTTGTGTCATGTACGTTGGTTGTTCAGGAAGCTACACAACGAGTTGTTACAGCGAGTTCTATCAAAAAAGGGTTTATTAGGGACATAAGAACACTAGGAAACATAAACTAAGAAACAAACTGAACTTATGGAAAACACGACGAGGCTGAGTGATAACATGCAACAAATATGACTGACGACAAATCTAAGGAGTTAACGACAAGGTGTTGATGATAAATAACCGAAAAAGACAGAGGCAAACGGACAAGACTAAATAGGCACATGAAACAAGGAACACCTGACAGGGGTGAGGACAAGAATCAACAAGGAACAGGTGACAAGGCAGGATAGGGGCGTGGCTAAACACAGAACGAACATGAGAACTAAAGCACATGGCTAAACCAAAACAAAACTTAGACAGGGACACGACGGAACCTCACAGCTTGAAAGTTTGTGAACCCTTTAAAATGTTCTTTATTTCAATATCTACACTTCCTATATTCTATATATTCCCTATATTCTGTATATTCCTGCAAATTACTTATCTGAAAACTCAAATTTATTTGGTCTGAATATATTGTTGAGGGTGTGTATGTACAGTTCAAAGAATTTATACTGTATATTGTTAGGGTTATTGTTTAGTGTTAGTTTCCTATTTATTATTATATATTTTTTACCTGCTTAAATTTTACAATTCATATTCTATTTCTTTTGTAATATTTTTTACTTCTTAATTCATTTTTAACATTTTAACTATAACTATTATTTTTTAAAAATGTGCACAGTCTCACAGGAATGATCAGGGTACATTTCACTACATGTTGTACTTATATAACTATGTATGTGACAAATAAACCTCTTGAATCTTGAATCTATAAATGTGAACTAAAACATCACAAGATTTTAAAATAAGTCCTAAAAGTTGATGAAGAAAACTGAGTTAAACAAATGAAACAAAAATGATTATATTTGGTTGTGTTTATTGAGAAAATTATTTTAAAAAATTAAACTGTGTGTGGCAAAAGTAAATTAACCTTTGCTTTCAGTATGTGATGAGACGTGGCCCTTCCAGAACATTCACTTTATTCTTCTTTAACCGTCTAACTTTGGTAGAACGACGTTGTCTTGTTGAATGACCAACTGTTTGTTGAGATTCAGTTCGTGAACAGATGTCTTGACATTTTCCATTAGATTCTCTAGTATAGTTCAGAACACATTGTTCCATCAATGATTGTAAGACAGGCCCATATGCAGTAAAACAAGCCCAAACAAAAACACTACCACCACCATGTTTCACAGATGGGATAACGTTCTTATGCTTGGATGCAGTGCTTTTCTTTCTTCAAAGTTATATTTTGGAACCTTCTTCCAGTATCCTTCTGGTTTGTCCACATGATCTTCAGCCAGTCAGCAATACTTTTGGGGGAGAGCAGTGGTATTCTCCTTGCTGCCCTGCCATACACACCATTGCTGCTCAGTGTTGTCCTGATGGTGAACTCATGAACATCAACATTTGCCTTGCAGTTGGAGTTATCTTTGATGGTTGTCCACTTCTGGATAACAACGGTCTTGAATTTGTTCACAATCTGCTTAACTGTTGATTGGTGAAGTCCAAATTCTTCAGACGTGGTCTTGTAACCTTTTCCAGCTATATGGACATCAGCAAGTCTTTTTCTGAAATCCTCAGACATCTCCTTTGTTTGAGCCATCCACAAATGTGCTGTGTGTGTGATCAGGTTTGCTGGATCTCTGTGTCTCTCACTTACATTCAATTGTCATTCCACTGACTGAAAACACCAAACTCATTTAATATAAAGATTTCACCTTTAAATGAAAATCCTAAGAGTTTACTTACTTTTCTACACATAGTTTTGTTATTTGTTTATCTTATATATATATATATATATATATATATATATATATATATAAAACATTGTTTCATTTTTTAACTAGGGTTTATTCATCTACTATTAGGAATTAAAGCTGATGTAGGTCACATTTATATAAAAATACAGAAAATGTTAAAGGGTTCACAAAACTGACTTGATTCTGAGACCTATTCTTGCAACTATTTACCTCAAAATCAGCTTTTTTTTACCATATTCAGAACCACACATTTTAAATATGTAGTTACAAGTATAAAAAAAATAAAATCCAGATCAGTAAGTTTATTAATTTAATGTTGAAAGCACCTAAAGAAATGATCTAAAACTACATGAAAATACTTCTTACATTTTACATTAAATTAAATACAAATATTTTTGTCTTGGGTATAAAGTAAGACTGTTTTTGAGATTTGGAGAATGTGAACATATCTGATGTATTTTCTGCTGTAATGACATAAGGAAAAGCCTGAGTGTCCATGTCATGCCATGTGTGTGTGTGTGTGTGTTTGTGTGTGTGCTCCCTCACTCCCTCTCACTCTATCTCATATCTAAACCTGATGACAGCAGTGGAAATCATCACACAGTGCACTGACTGACCTTTAACCCAAGAGGAAAACCCAATACATCTCCCAGAGTTTCCTGTGCTGATGAAAACAACCTATTTATGTGTGTGTGTGTGTGTGTGTGTGTGTGTGTGTGTTCAACTGAGGGACTTCTTTCTCACCAAGCCCTCAGGCCATCTCTTTCAGTACAAAACCTTAGAAAATACAGGTGACCTCTCAAGTGGCTGCTGACCTTTTAACCTTTAAGGTCATGTAATGATGGAAGTCAAGCCAGGTGAACACAGGTGGCTCCTTTCACAAAAAAGAAGAAAACAATGAAAGAATGTTTTTCATTGTATGACTCAATTACATGCACATTTTGTGCCTAATGTTCTTTATCACAAAGGACTTCATTTAAAATAAAACACACACACACACACACACACACACACACACACGCACACACACACACACAGAGAGAGAGAGACACACATACACACACAGAGACACACAAATACACAGCACATGGGCAAAGAGTCAAATATATAAATGTATTGGTGTGTGTGAGTATATAAAAGTGTGTATATATGTGTATATAAGTATCTCCAATAATAAATTCTGCAGTGGAATATTTCTTAAGGCAATTTACAAAGAAATTTCTATTTGACTTTCTTTGCTTTATTTATTTATTTGTTTGTTTATTTATTGTTCAGTATTTTGTTTATAGGATAAAAATAAAATATAAGCTAGGCCAAGGGTGTACTTACTTTTTCCACAAAAATATGATCTGTTGATATTTGTTTTAATAATAAATGATTGAAAAAGTTTACTTAGTTTAGTATATCACTTTTATCTGTAGACATTGTATTAAAGAGGGTGAAATGTTTGCTTGCTAAAAATACTTTTGAAAAAAAATCTGCAGTTTCCATAAAGTGTATTTTAATTATTGGCACCCCCCTTATTTATTATTTTGTGCAACCTGTTTTTGTCAACAGAACAGCACAGTGGGCAGTGGTGGCCTAGTGGTTAAGACATTGCGCTGGGGACCTGAAGGTCGCAGGTTCAAATCCCGGCTCAGGGCCTTGAGCAAGGTACTGTCCCACTACACTGCTCCATGTCTTGGAAGTCGCTTTGGATAAAAGCGTCAGCCAAATGAATAAATGTAAACAGCGCAGAGTCATAGATTGCTTTGAGAAGAAGATTTTTTCCACCATTCCTCTGCAGAGTCCTGGGTCTTCTCTTGCGCATTCTCTTCTAAAGACTATAGCTCCCTCAGGCCAGTCTCAGTTAAAGTTCTAGTGGCGTCTGGAAAACTCCAAGCACTTTTGCTTACAAAAGAAACAAAAGATCTTTCTTGCACATCTTCCAAACAATTAGTTTATGATCATCTCTACTGTCGATATGGGCAAGAATATAAGTTGAGCAGCTGTTTTTCTTCACCCAGTCCCTGATTTGTCAACATGCTTGTACCTCATTGAAGTGGAATGCTGTCGGGGAACGCTGTCGGATCTTTCCTATGGTGATGGGTGACTAAAGGAGCTTTGTGTCACCTCATTTTTGTACCCCAGTAAAACAGGAAATTATTAACAACTTCTTAAAAGTTCCTAAACACCCAACACACATACACACACACACATAGAATGTATGGGTGAAGACAGTGTGTTTTGACATTTTGTGGTGTAAACGTGATGTGTGTTTCCTGCTGGACTGTGCATTAGATGATAAATCAGGTGATGTTTTACATGTTTTAAAGCTGTGTTTTGAGTTAAAGGTGTATTCTTACTCAAAACACACAGCACAAACTAACAGATTACAGCTGGTTTAGAGCTGCAGCCAGAGTAGTAAGACGCACATATAAGAGAGAACAGATAAGCCCTGTTCTAGCTGCATTACACTGGCTGCCTGCTTCATTTAGAATGGATTTTAAGCTTCTTTTGTTGGTTTTAAAAGCTCTTAATGGAAAATCTGCACCCCCATACATCAGAGAGAACCTGACGGAATCAATTTCAAATACACCCTCAGGATCAGTGTGTTTACTGAAGACTCGTGGAATGAAGCAGGAGGAGATTGTGGAGATGCTGCTTCTGTTTTAATATTAATATTTGTCAGTTAATATTTATAAAAAGCAGCTGAAAATATTTTTGTTAGCTGAGCTTATTTTTTAAATAATTATTATTTTAAAATAACAGCAATTTATTTATTAGCTTCGCCTTTTATTGTAATATTCCTGTTTAATCGTACTAAGCATTTTACATGTAATTTCATTATTTTTACATTTACATTTTTTCTTTTCTTTTTATTCATTTTTGTTTTTCTCAAATGTATTTTTTAACCCCTTATTTATTAAAACTTATTTTTTAATCATATCTTTTAATATACACACACACACACATATATATATATATATATATATATATATATATTCCACCCTTTTTTTGGCAATGACAATCGTTTTTTTTCTCTTTCTATTGTGTGTGTAAAGCACTTTTATCTGAATTTACATGCATGAAATGTGCACTATAAATAAAGATTATTATTATTATATTGTTATTTAATGGCCAAGACCTACACCCACACACACAGACACAAGCACACACACACAGTCATGTAGACACACACAGCCCTCTTTGGTTCACCAAAGCGTAGAGAAGTGTGAAGTGTGTCACGCTCAGTAATGAGCTCTTTTTGAGCAATATTAGAAACCCACATGCCATGCGAGTGTTTAGTAGGCCACGCGAGTGTTTGGATATTTCATAGCCTAAAGTTATGAAAATTTTAAATGAACTGAGTCAGGAAACCAAAACAAATTCAGCAGCGCGGAGCGACAGACGCATCATCGCAGAGGTCAGAGCGAAGAGGAGAACCACGTCCTTTAGGCAGTGACAGTGTTCATGTGACAATAACGGGCACATAACAGCAGAGAGAGAGAGAGAGAGAGAGAGAGAGAGAGAGAGAGAGACAGAGAGAGAGAGAGAGAGAGAGAGAGAGAGAGAG
>JBBPDA010000001.1:18470817-18488174 GCA_037974385.1 Arnoldichthys spilopterus | reverse complement strand
GAGAGAGAGAGAGAGAGAGAGAGAGAGAGAGAGAGAGAGAGAGAGAGAGAGAGAGAGAGAGAGAGAAAGAGAGAACAAAAGAACAAGAAAGAAAGAACAAACAAAAGAACAAGAAAAAAGAAAGAAAGAGAAAGAAAGAACAAACAAAAGGACAAGAAAGAAAGAAAGAAAGAAAGAAAGAAAGAGAAAGAAAGACAAGAAAGAAAGAATGAAAGAAAGAAAGAGGAAGAAAGAGAAATAAATAAAGAATGAAAGAAAGAGTAAAAAAGAATGGAAGAAAGAAAGAAAGAAAGAAAGAAAGAGAAAGAATGAAAGAAAGAAAGAATGGATGAGCAAAGGAGAGAAGAACAAAAGAGCAAAACAAACTAAAGGAAAACGTAAAAAAGGAAGAAAAAGAAAGATAGAAGGAAAGAAAAAAGAAGAATGAAAGAAAGAGAATGAAAGATTGAAAATGAACATTTTACTGAATTTGAACGAATTTAAGATAAAAGGAATAAAAAGATAATTTTACCTTGTTACATTAGCGCAGGTGAGACACACTCATACCAGCACCACACACAGAGTGGTCTACTCAACACAAATGTGCACCAGCGAATCAGAACTGGGTTTCTAACGAAGGGATCGCTGAGTATATACGTGTTGCTGTTCGAGAAAACTGTGATTTTTAATGACCAATGTTCTCACCTGTGAGTCTCTCCCAAATTTTCTGCTCTCAGCCACGTTATGAATAATACAGGCCACTCATCCTGAGAGTGAATGTTTTATCACCTGTGTGACCAGCTGCAGCCTCATCCTCTACTGTGCTCGCTCCTCATGGAGGTCAGAATACGATTCAGGACTGGACTCAACTTTCCGAAGACAGACTCTGAATTCCGTGATTATCAGCTCCATCCTCACCCCAGATGAAGAAACCATGGATGTTATGTGTGCGTTACAGTAGGAATATGGGCTAAACTTATAGTCCTCGTCACTTTCTGCTAAATTTCATCTCTTATAGTTTCAAAAGATCATACATGATCCTCCAATCACACGTCAACACAAACCACTATCACCACCTTCAGCCGACGTACAGTACCACCACCCTCCAGCTATCGTCAAGAGATCAGTGAAGACTCCTTGCTTTGGCCTAATACTGCAGTGCTGTGGGATCAGACCAGACACACTAGCCTTCACTCCCCACATGCAGCAGTGAGACTCAGGTGCCCATGACCCAGTCGTCCTTTCTTGGATCACTGTTGGTAGGTACAAACTACACACACCCCCAATACCAGGCATAGAGTATTCTGGTAAACTGTTTGGTAAACTGTTTGGATGCTGTCGCCCCCCCAACCGGACGTATTCACTCAGGTTTGTTGACAGTCGAGTGGTTGTGCTGCCTTATGCTCCAGGATGCCCTCATGTCTGTGATCACCCCCCGCCGAAAAACACCCACGAACCCCCAATACCAGATTACACCCCAGCCGACAAACACCCACACACCCGCAATGCCAGATTACACCCCAGCCGACAAACACCCACACACCCCCAATGTCAGATTACCCCCCCAGCCAACAAACACCCACACACCCCCAATACCAGATTCCATCCCCCCAGCCGACAAACACCCACACACCCCCAATACCAGATTACCCCCCAGCCGACAAACACCCACACACCCCCAATACCAGATAACCCCCCCCAGCCGACAAACATGACAAGCGTAGTCCCCAGCACTTGAGTACGACAGCACACACACACACACACACACACTTAAGAAAGCTTTCCCATTAGAAAAGCCACATCCTCAATATACTAATAGGGTCCAGGGCAAAAGGCTGGGGGCATGGCAGTGGTCCATGCTAATGAGCCATTTACTGCAGACTGAGCAGGAGGCGTCCCAACACATTAGTGCAGTATTAACACACGCACACACATGCACACGCACCTCACTGCATAAGGAACATGCTTTGCATTTTTGCTGTAAGGCAAAGGCCACAGTCCTGCCCATCAGTCGTTCACCTACACAAACACTCTTCATTACACTCATCAGCTTCCAAACCACTGCTGAACTAAACTGCATAATCAGCCAGAACATTAGCACCACCTGCCTAATGCTGAGTGTGTCCCTCCTGCTGCTGGAACAACTCTGACTTTGCTGCACTGTGTGTTCTGACCCCTTTCTATCAGAGTCAGCATTACTTTCTACACTACAATAGCTCTTCTGTGGGATCAGACCAGACGCACTAGCCTTCAGTCCCCACATGCAGCAGTGAGTATCGGGTGCCCATGACCCACCAGTCGTCCTTCCTTGGTTCACTGTTGGTAGGTACTAACTACTGCACACCTTGAACCGTCCACAAAAGCTGCTGTTCTGGAGATGCTCTGACTCAGTTTCTAGAACATCACTTGTCAAAGTGGGTTAGATCCTTACGCTCCTGCTTCCAGCACATTGACTTCAAGAACTGACTGTTCACTCTCTGCCTAATATATCACACCCCCCGACACGTGCCATTGTAATGAAATAACTAGAGAGTCACTTCAGCTGTCAGTGGTGTTAATGTTATGACTGATCGGTGTATATTTGACACTCCCTGCTCACAGTACAGTTAGCTTGTATTATTGATGAAGTAGAAGGAAGCAGATTTTTAAGGGAGGTGAACTCAGAGGTCATTAAAAATGACCCCTGTTTTCTTAAAAGAGAAGAACAGCAGTGTGCTTCCTCTCCCCAGCCTCGTTATCTCAAACCCCCTCTCTCGTATCTCCACCTCGCTGGTGTCCACCTTGATCGAGACCTTAATTATTGGTCAGACCTGACCGTGGCTCGGTGTGTTTGAGTGATGGACCGACACTGTGTGTAAAATAAAAAGCCCAGGTGTGTGAGTTTCAGTACCAGTACCACACACACTGCTGTGCTAGGAACGGTCCTCCACCCCAATAACATCTGGTCAAGAATGGTTCTGTGGTCAGATAATGATGAGTCATCAACTGGACAGCAACAAATAGGCAACTTAAGCAACCACTGGCACAGTCTGACACAGCAAGTGGATGCACATGGTAGGTGTTTCTAATAAAGTGGCCAGTAAGTGGAAGCACAGCGTGGCTGTTTGTGATAAAGTGGTCAGTGAGTGAAGGTCCTAATTAAAGGGCAGTGCTTCTACAATGGGGGGGGGGGGCTTTTGTGTTTTGACAGAGATTTTTCTAGTATAAAGACATACACTTCTGGTGTCCCAGAAAATCAGACCTGTCAGCTATTGTTAAAGATGCAGAACCATTCATTTTGTGGATCATTTTGTTTGTCAAGCTTGCATTCAGTGAGAGTTGACATGAAAAAGAGTCTCTGCTGTAATTTGTGCTGGTTTTCATTTTAGCAAGCAATGCAACTCGTTAAGGCCTTACTCTACTTCTACTGTAGCTCCAAATCCCCACGGAGGTTCCCTTGAGCAAGGTACCGTCTCTACACTGCCCACTGCTGTGTGATGGGTTAAATGCAGAAGTTACATTTCATTGTGGTGCACTCTGGTATGATTGAGTGTGTTCACAATGACAAATAATCACTTTCACACGAAAAAAAACAGGCAAAATGTCTCGATACAAAAAAAGATGCACTTGGCTCCTCACTAAACGGGCAGCGAGAAACAGAGCGGGCTACTTTCCAGTTTGGGAAAGTTAAACGAGCACAGAGAGTTTCGGCTCCTTTTTATGGAGAGAAAACGTGTGAAAACTCACAGGGCTCGAACAGGGTGGGGTGGGGGGTAGGGATTAGGTAACGTTGCATTCGCCTTTGGATCCAGGAATGCATGTGACATCACTGTAGGTGGAGTTCACTGCGGTTGCACCCACTGAGTGGCAGTGGCAGGGTTTGAGGCAGCATCAGAGTTCAGCGCAGAAAAAACAATGAGAAAGTGAGTGATTGTCGTTGTGAACACACCACACCACAGCACAGAACATCACACAGTGCACCATAGCTAAATGTGACCTCCACATTTACCCCTACCGTGTGGGAGCAGTGGGCATCTGACGTGGGCAGCATCCGGGGAACAGGATGGTTCCTTTCTCACAGGCTCCTCAGTGGTGCTTATACCGGTCTGGGATATGAACCAGCGACCTTCAGATCACAGGGGGAACTCCCTTACCCGTACACCACCACTGGGAACTGGATGGTTTGCATTTGTACACATAGATTCAACAAGAACATGTGTGATTTTCTTACAAACTGCCCAAAGACAAAGGAAAGAAAAGCCAGCGATCCACAGAAACACCCGCCTTCAGTTCAGGGAGCTGTGAAACAAAAGAACCGGATTTCCTGACATTTACCATATGCCTTCTTTGTGTGTATATATATATATATATATATATATATATATAAATATAAATATCAGGAAACCCACGGCCCATGTTCCACTGCTTCCTTCTTTCCATTTCTCCTATGTTTTGCACACATTCCGAGTGAGATGGCGAATTTAGGTTGGAAAGTGATTTCAGTGCATATCCACTAACCACACTCAGTGTCTGAAGGCCTTGTTCCCGCATTGTTCTCGAATGTTCTGGGACACTGAAACGAAAGTTCCGCTACATACCCATCGGCCTCACAAGGATAGTTAAGCCTAATTAAAGCCGAATCCTGTTCAGATGCACTTAACTCACCGAGCAGAGCAGACCACAGTACACTCATCACTATTAACAAACACACACATACACACACACACATACACACAGAAAGAGAGAGAGAGAGACAGAGAGGGGGGGGGGACTCTTTCATACACAGTGATTGCCTTTATTATCAAGCATAAATTAAAAAATGTGTTTTAACAGGACTGGATCAACAGCAGCATTTTTAATTGGACATAATTTAAATAGCAGTTAACAGCAGGTTAAGGTCAGGGTCAGCGGCAGGATCAGGGTTAATACATCGCACTTTAAATATGTCTGAAAGTCATGGAGAAAATAACTGAAGCTAACAGGCTAACAGGCTCCTTCATTACCGTAATGCGTAACTGTTAGTATTCACTGAAGAATTCACGCAGTTATATGATATGCTCAACTTACAAGACTCATGCTTTAACTACAGCTCTGCAGTGTTAAATTCAATGTACAGAGAATTTACAGACACAGTCAATCCCACTTAGCGCACAATTAGCATCATCATAGCAATGAGATACTTACAAAGGAAAATGATTTTTTTATTGCAGTATTACTACAGTAATGTTATGCTGGTCATACAAAACGGTGCCTGAAACAGTGTAAAATACTTGTGCTGTAAATGTTTTACCTGAATTCAACATGCAAAATCTTTGGAACATGAACGTGAGACATTACAGGACACTTTACAGGTGAGTGATGTTAGCTTATAAAGTGTGAACAGGTATCGAGTGGATTGATGAGTAGATAAAGAAATTCATGCGAAACAAACAATTTTAAATCCACTTCTAACACATTTGTTCCATTCTGCTTTGATTTGTCTGTTTAACCCGTTTAATGTAATGAAAATAATAAAAGTCATAAATATTTTATATTTACGTAAAAAAATGACTCTTTAATTTTTATTTGGGCTTATTTGCAATATTTCATTTCAAGCAATTAAATCTTTAAAATGTATATTAATAACATTTATATTTGACATCAATTAAAACTTTCATAAATGTTACACATTCATTTGAGTGTGACATTAAATTATTAAAGCAGTTATTGTAAAACTCTGAGCCGCTGTAAGAACAAAAACGTGTTCTAAAACAATTAAAAAATTTTTCTTTTTTACATAATTTAAAAATATCAATTGCCTTAAAGAGAGTGTGTCACATTTTAAATTAAAATTATCCTAAAAGCTATTTTGATGTATTAATGTACATGTTGGGCTTCCCAGTTTTATAGGAATTATTCCTTACTTGAAGCACTTGAAGAGAAATTGTGCTACAGGAGAAACTCTAGACGTTTGGTCCACTCCACATGAGTGTAAGTAGAACAGGGGATTTTATTCTATTTTATTTAAATTTGATGGAACGTTATGGTTGTGTTTCTTGTTTTTACACGTTTGTGCCGTTTCCAGAGACAAGAACAAACAGAAAATGTCTCGTTCAAATGAATATTCAGTGTTTAAAGGTTAACGTGCTTTGTTCTTTGGATGGAAAAACACACTCAGTTCCAGACTTACCCGAATCCCTTGAAAAGGTTACACGCTGTAAGGCTGTGGTTTACATTTACCTGCTACCATCACTCACCTACAGGCAGTGGCGCCCCAGAGTGACCTGGACCGGAGTGCTTTGTTCAAGGGCATGGCGGCAGCATCCATCACCTGGTGTTAAATCCATGATGTCATCAGTAATAACTAAATCCTCTGGTGGCAGATTTAAAGCCAGTGATTGGGCCAGTAATGCCTGAATGAAGCCTCCACTCTTAAAAACAGGGTCTCAAAAGGTGTATGGTGGCATAGAACAGACGTTTTCAGTCTTGGTTCTAGAGGCCGCCCTGCCGTCGATACTCAGTCTCAGTCATACAGAACGTCCCTTGTCAAAGTGGCTCCTGCTTCCAGCACATCGACTTCAAGGACTGACTGTTCACCTGCTGCCTAATATATCCAACTGCGGCTGATTGTATCGTCTTGTTCTAGCTGTAGTAGGTTCACACCCCTGTAAGTCTCCATGTTTCTTCCTTTTGTTCGCCCCCAGCTTGCTGACAGCGCCAGTATTTCACTGCATGTTTATGAGCCCATGGATCACACGTGCACAGCTGCCGCCTACGGTGGAGCTGTAATTTCTGTATGGAGTGCATCGGTTTATCAGTCCCGACGTGTGTAATACAGTTTATACTCGTCTCTGCAGTGACAGAACTCAGGTGTTGAACTGCAGCAGGATGAGTGACTTGTGGGCTTCACATGGATGCACAAGCCAAGGAAGCTCAATAAGCTGAGTAGTGGTGGCATGACGCCTTTTCTTGAGGGAAACTGAGAGTGTGTGTTCACAAGACCAGCCCAGATAATGGTGGAACCCAACACAGCCACCACAGAAGGCGTCACTACCACAATGGTTTAGTTTAAAAGGAGAATTTTTAATGTGGGGGCTTCTGAAAACCTTCTCATGACTTAAGAAATAAACAGTAAAAACATTTCTGCTAAAATTATCTATCCAACCAGAGTTTTCTGACAAACCCCGCCTCCTATGCTTGGATTGGTTTGTCCTGTCCCTCTAACTGTGCTTGGATTGGGTAGTAGTTCATGTTTACAAGCAATCCGCTTCTGTGTCTGACCATAAGCCAATCCTGGCACAGGGGACGAGCCTTATCAGAATGTAGGTGGGGAAACCAAGCAGATACTCCCTGTAGTTGTGGTTATGGGGAAAAGGGACATTTTTTTTTTACGATTTTTGGTGCCCCCTAGGCATTTTGCTCCCTAGGCAACCGCCTATGTCGCCTATGCCATGGGCAGCCCCTGTGCCTACACAATGACTAATACAGACATTATCACCAAGTGTAGCGCAACCTCTGCGTTTACCCCATCCACTTGAACAACGGAGGTCACATCTGCCTGGAGAAGCATGAAGAGTTGGCAAAAATGACCAGTGCTCTACTGAATTTGATGCAAAACACCAGGCGTATTAAAACACTGAAACGGGCATTTAGAGGTTAATGCAAGGGCTACCCAGAAGCTGCCATGTGGTCACACCTTGCTGGCGATGTGGCTGCAGCATGTGCATTTCAGAGCCAAATTATTCTTCTCCTCACGCGTTCGTTCGATTCATTAACTCAGACCGGCATAATTTAGATTCGCTCACCGACTCCGTCCTCACTTTCTCCTGCCTTTGTACACACACGGTGATAAGGATTATCTGTGTTTGGCTGCTAATTCTCCATTCAGGATGCTCCCTGCCTTTGTTGTGCTATGGCAGGTACATGCGCCATGATAAGGTAAGAGGTGTTATCTGCACTCAATTAGTCACAGCTGATACGGCACAACTCTGTCGGACTGAGCCGATAAAGCACCTGACGTGCATTCGGTTTCTTTAAACACACACACACACACACACACACACACACAGAGCGAAAAACATGGATTATGGATGGGATATATTAGGCAGTAGGTGAGTATTCAGTTCTTAAAGTCGATGTGCTGGAAGCAGGAGTGTAAGGATCTGAGCCACTTTGACAAGTGATGTTCTAGACACTGAGTAAGAACGTCTAGGGTTAGGGTTAAGTACCTCAGTGGATCTCTAAACACAAAATGTTGTGGTCTAAAGCTGCTTTAGCTGCTGCGCCACAACAATAAAGATATAAACATTTTAAACAACGTCTTTAAACAAGGAAGATAAAACTGTAAACAACACAGGTAAACTGTAAACAAGGCTGGTAAACCTGTAAACAAGATCTATAAACTGTAAATAAGGCTGGTAAACCTGTAAATGAGATCTATAAACTGTAAACAAAGCAGCTAAACCTGTAAACAAGATCTATAAACTGTAAACAAAGCTGGAAAACTGTAAACAAGGCAGCTAAACCTGTAAACAAGATGTATAAACTGTAAACAAAGCTGGTAAGCTGGTAAACCTTTAAACAAACCTGCAAAACCAAACGAGGCCAATAAACCTGTAAACAAGACCGGTAAACCTGTAAACAAGGCTGGTAAAACTTAACTAGAACTATAAACTATAAACAAGGCTGATAAACCTGTAAACAAGGTCTATAAACTGTAAACAAGATCTATAAACTGTACACAAAGCTGGTAAACTGTAAACAAGGCAGCTAAACCTGTAAACAAGATGTATAAACTTAACAAGAACTATAAACTATAAACAAGGCTGGTAAACCTGTAAACAAGGTCTATAAACTGTAAACAAAGCAGCTAAACCTGTAAACAAGATCTATAAACTGTAAACAAAGCTGGTAAACTGTAAACAAGGCCGCTAAACCTGTAAACAAGATGTATAAACTGTAAACAAAGCTGGTAAACTGTAAACAAGGCCAGTAAATCAGTAAACAAGGCCAGTAAATCTGTAAACAATGCTGGTAAACTGTAAACAAGGCTGGAAATCTGTAAACAAGACCATCATGTTCACATCTGCTCTTCTTTGGAACATTCCTGCATCTTTACACAACCTGTTATTTTAAACCTGGTAGATCCAGAACCATGCTCTAGTCTCTGTCTCTGCACCGCCCTGCACTGTCTGCACTGTTTGCACACTGCACAGATGTTCTGTATGTACTTATGTGTGTAATGTTTCTGTCCTGTGCTTTTATGTAGCATCGTGGTTCTGGAGGAACATCGTTTCTCTATGTCCTGTGATAAAAGCAGACTCGGCTAAATCGTTTAGCTAACTCCGGTGTGAACAGCGTTTCCACACGAATTAGATAAAAGCAGGAGTTTTGACTTTCAGCTGGTTTACTTCAGTTTCCCGGATACGACGTGTTTGGAATAAAACATCCCTCCATCAAACAGTGGCAAGACAAACAGCCTGTTGCCTTAGTGCTGACTGCTCCACATGCACAGGGACGTGTTCACCACTGAACATGTATAATTTCACATTCTGTTACATAAACTGTGTGATTTCTGTCTAAAAAGGATGGAAATAAGGGTTTTCAGGAAAAGAAACAATGACAAATGGCATCAAATCACAGCAGAATTACTGTAATTACGAGCCTCTGGCTGGGACGCTTCTTGTCGTTCCTGGGCCGTAATTAAAAGTCACATGTCCATTCAAGAGAACGCGCTTCACGCCGCGAGGAGATGATCGGTTTTCATCTTCACGTACTACACACGGCTCGGAATTCACAGCCACAGCGTTCACCTTCATCAGGCCCCTTGCGCGTGTGCTGCGCCGCACTATGCAATGGCGTCTCCCTGTGTTACACCAGTTTGATGTTCTCTCATTCATTCCAAACGCTCATTTACAGTGCAGTCGAGCCATAACATTAAGACCACCAGCCTAATACTGAGTGTGTCCCTCCTGCTGCTGGAACAGCTCTGACTGTGCTGCACTGTTTGTTCTGACCCCTTTCCATCAGAGTCAGCATCACTTTCTACACCACAGTAGCTCTTCTGTGGGATCAGACCAGACGCGCTAACCTTCACTCCTTACATGCGGCAGTGAGCCTGGGGTGCCCATGACCCACCGGTTGTCCTTTCTTGGTTCACTGTTGGTAGGTGCTTTCTACTGCACACCAGGAACCCCCAAAAGACCTGCCATTCTGGAGATGCTCTGACTCAGTGTCTAGAACATCACTCGTCAAAGTGGCTCAGATCCTTACGCTCCTACTTCCAGCACATCGACTTCAAGAACTGACTATTCCCCTGCTGCCTAATATATCCCACCCCCCTGACACGTGCCATTGTACTGAAATAATTAGAGTCAGTGTTACTCACTTTACCAGTCAGTGGTGCTAATGTTCTGGCTGATCGCTGATCTGTAGATTCTTGTCGCTTGTGACCAGGGAACAATCAAAATAAGGTTTAGTCTTTGGCATCCAGAGCACATTACTCGGCTCTTAACACATGATCAAACAAAACGCAGATATATAGAAAATACTAAAGATTCACAAACTTTCAAGCACACGTGAAGTGGAAAAATGTTCAATCAGGCCAATTACACCAAAGACTGTTACTGCATTACAAACAAAGCCAGAACAGAATGGGAGACACATTTTTCTCAGGTTTTGGGTTTCAGGAAGTAGATGCAAGATTTAAGTCACACAAACACAGATAAACACTCGAACAAGACACGAGAGACGGCAGAAACAAAGCCAGAACTTACATGGTGGGGAAAACAGCACTGATACGACAGAAACCAGTCAAAGAGCAAACACAGGCGCGTACACAAACCAAACAAGATGGCCGACAGGGGGAGGAGCACAGAAACCAGACACAATCAGGAAAGGGCTAAGGCAGGGGTAAGGAGCACATGGTACAGGCCTAACCTCACAACTCCTGTGCATCCAACACCAAGGGCAGCATAGATATGATAAAAACCACACTGACAGCTCAAGTCACACATGCTGATCCATTTTACTATCAACACCGTTGGCCGTGCCCTCATGACTAGTCTGGGGAGGATCTTGGTTAGAGCAGATAAAAAAGGACAAAGACGAATAGCGTGAATGGACCAAGGGCAAGATGTAAGATGTTAGAAGCCAATCGGGATTAAAGAAGATATTCGTGATGCTCTGAAGGACGTTTTTAAGTCCAAAATTTCATCCTCTCTTCTTTATTTACTCTTCTCTTACACACAATTTCCTTTGAGGGTAAAGATCAGCTTCTGCTCCTCGGGGCAGAAAAATACATCAGCAGATCTACAAACAGACGGAGACAGGGGGAAAAAAGCCGAGGTGTGAGAAGTGCTCAGCCAGGGCTGTGTAAGAACGTATCTCTTCTGTTTTTAGCCGTTTTTCACACAGGTCACTGTCACAGCTCCATCATCCATCAATCTGGGTTTAATTCAATCACTCAAAGAGTCGCTAACACGCATGAGGGGCTCTGAAGCCCCCAGGATTAAGTGAGTCCAGCGCTCCATCTGCTAGGATAGACAGCAAGTGTGTGTGCAAGAGAGAGAGAGAGAGGTGTGATAACACGACTGCAACTGACCAAAACAGGCAACAGATTGCCTGCCTCCCACACAAAGTCACCCCAATGTGTGATGGCTATTGGATGCAGTAGCAGAGAAACGGAAAAAAGAAATGCGTGTGTGTGTGTGTGTTTGTGTTTAGACATAGTTCAACTTTTAAAATTATTTTAATGTTTCAGATTATTAGCTCACTCTTAAAAAAGGAACTTTTTTCAATTCTTCCACCACATACCCCCCAAAAATATCCCTAACACCTCAAAATACTGCCTGATACTTCCAAACACACCCTCCACACCAAATATCCCCAATACCTCCAAATACCCACCACTACTTATAAATAGCCACCTGATATCTCGGATACATCATGATACTTCTAAATGCCTCTTTGATTCCTCCAAATACCCCCAAAACCTCTAAATACTCTTCTAATACCTTCAAATACCTGGCCAGTGGAGCATAGTGCTGAGGACGTTGCACTTGTGAACTGAAAATCGTAAGTTCGAGTCCCTGGGCACCACTGAGGTTCCCTTTAGTAAGGTACCGTCCAGCTACACTGCTCCCTGGGTGCAATGATAGTTGCCCACTTCTCCACGCCTGCATGTGTGATGGGTTAAATGCAGAGGTCACATTTCACTGTGGTGCTTGAGTGTGTTCACAGTGACAAACAGTCACTTTCACTTTCCATCCATAACGAACCACAAATTAAACAAAACAATGGGAAAAAAAAAACAGAAAAACAGCCTGAAAAAGATCTCTTCATGCTCCTCTGTCCTTGCTGTGCTCTAGGCCAAGTTCTTCCACATTTCTGAACAGCTGTATCTGTTATTGTGTATAGCTGATCCAAGTCGACTAAAGCTGTCCACCACTTCTGCATCCCCACCATCAGTCACCATCTTAGCAGTTTTTTCCATTGTCACAACCTTTGTAGTACCTTTTTGGGCTGAAGTTCCATCTTCTCACTCTGTTCCGTAACTTTCCTTGTCAGGGCTGTGTAATGCACTGTCATCCACATAATGAGGGTTATCTTTCTTTCTTCTGCCAATCAGAATCCTCAATCCTCTTTCCCCAGTCCTCCTTCTTCCCCCTAATACCTCCAAATACTCTCCTGATACCCCCCAATACTCCCTGATACCTCTAAATACCCTCCTGATACCCCTCGATACCTCTAAGGCTAGATGATCACAAGTGAACAGCCCTAAGTAAATCAGTTCACACCTGACATTAGAATTCAAGTCCACACGCATCCTGAGTGCATCTCCAAGGACACAAAACATGCGTCTCCAATGCATCTAGGGTACATTTACACTAAACGTGATTGGATCTCCCAAAACATATGTTCATGCCAGGTGTTAGGAGGGTCTAAACAACCTCTTGATGCCCCAAATATCACTGATATCTCTAAATACCCCAACAATACCCCTAATACCCCAACTGTGCCCCATAAACACCCCAATGATATCTCTAAAAAACCCAAAATACCCCAACACTACCCCATAAACACCCAAATGATACCTCTAAATACCCCACCAATACACCTAAATACCTCTGATACCTCAGAAATACTCTAACTATACCCCTAAACATCCGAATGATACCTCTAAATACCCCAACAATACACCTAAATACCCCTGATACTCCAAATACCCCATCAATACCCCCAAATATCTGTCTGTGCCACTAAAACTTCCCAAATAAACGCCAATTCGTCATCGTACAGATGATGAGGACACATCCAAATGCTCCCAAAATACAGCAAAAGCTTCACAAAAAACCCATCAAAGCCTCAAAAAATCATGCAGTTCTCCAAGTACTGTCAAACACCTCCCCTCAACGTACAGAAACCTGCAGTTCACACAACGCATACCACACACAGTCTCTTCCAAAGAAACACACCTGTGGCATCTGTTTGTTCTTTGAGTGTATGTGCGATGTTTTTAATGCCCATAATCCTCCACAGTCCTAATCTGACTCAACAATCAGGGCTCTTTCTTAATCTGCTGTCATGTTCTGCTTAATCCAGTTAAAACGATCACCCACTCAGCTGCATCCTTCACTCGCTCTCACACAGCCAGCACTACAGCTACAGCTACATCGCTAAGCTGTGAAGTCAGACTGCCTCTCTACAGCTCTACCAGAAATTAAGCTGCTCAGCCCAGAGCTAGAGATGCTTTCTAAGGCTTTTGAGGTAAAGCGTTTGCTGTTATGTCAAAAATGCACTTTGAACATGCTCAGGGATGTCAACAAGTATCAGCAGGAAACTTCAAAACAGGTCCTGTAGCTGGTGGACACACTGAAGAACACTGTGTTTAGCCCATTTTCATTCTTAAAAACATGTCAAATGATCGAGCACGTGACCTTCACGAATTCAGACAATTTTACTGCCGATCTCAAAGTTTAGACCAAAAATTACAAATACGAGATGTGTTGTGCACCAGAATTCAGTGTTTATATTTAAAAGCACAATAAATGTAAGTAAATAATGAACTGTGCACTAGTGTCTAACTATCTCACTCACTACATGTATATTCATGTGTGTGTATGTACTGATACAATGTTGCACTCTTTTGTATTCTTCGCTTGTGTGTTCCTCTTCTTGCCTGCTGTCCGAGGAGCTTCCCAATTCACTGACTGAGACAGCAGCCCACAGTCTCTTTTTCTATTCCTCAGATGCTTCCCACACAGGCTGCCATTGCACAGTGGAGGGTTTACTGAGCCTTACTCTACACTGTAGCCCAGTAGAATTTTGGACTGGAGGCCTGAGCAACACTACATAATGGCTCACTGGTTTCTCAAGCTGGTTCCCTTTAGAGACTCTGCACTTCAGGCTTCCTGTGCCAGACGTCTGAGCAACTCTACATTGTCTCACTCTACATTGAAACTTACAAGGTTTCTTGGGCTTGAGTTTTCTCCCTGACAGCAAAGGAAATGCAAGTGTACAAACATGTTATAGGTTGCTTTGCTGATTGTGTAATTTCTTATATATAATTAACATTATTTATATTTTATTATTTTGCCAAAATTCTGTAAAGCTTGTCTTTACTGCTTGTGATGAAATTCATTTCTGGCAGAACGTTGGCAAGATCTCCACCGATGGTCACTTGCATAAAACATCTGAGGGAATTTTGGTCCTAGGTTTTCCCTTTTCCCTTAAGTGAGCTGCCTTCAATCTTGTCAGTAAAATGTTTAGGTTGAAAGTGAGAAAATCATCGTTTTAAATTTTAAGCTCCAACGCTTTCTGACGGCTCCAACATTTTTACATATTTTAGCTTCTCGCTTACCGTTGAACTTAAATACTTACATACTAATGTTATAAGCCTAGTGGTGAGGACATTGCCCTTGTAAACTGTAGGTTCAAACAGTCACTTTCACTTTACTTTCCAAAAGCCTTTCACATGCTAGAACTACTTGTGTTTTCTCTATGCAACACTCCCCTTCGGAATTCCCCATTACAATCAATCAGTCATATGTGAAGTGTCAGTGAGGGCTAATTAGTCATTGTGAACACACCACAGCACAGCAGTGCACCACAACCTAATGTGACCTCTGCATTGAACCCATCCGAGTAGGAGCAGTGGGCAGTTGATATGGGCAGCGCCCGGGGAGCAGTTCTGTTGCACCACCACTGCCCCTGAATTAGTGTTTCAGTCCACACCAGCTACTCTAGACATGTCTTATATCTCAACACAAGCACCTCCATCTTCCAACATCCAACCTCTGTTTAAAGTGCTAGTTTACTAAAGTGTGACAGCAGCTCCTGTGATGTTCTAACCACGTGTGGAGGCTTATCTTCTCTTTTTTGTTTGTGATTTTATAGCAGCAAACAGATCTGCAGTGGAGATTTAAACCTGCTGAGGTGAGGAAATGTGAGGTGAGGAGAAGTGAGGTGAGGAGGTGTGAGGTGAGGAGACGTGAGGTGAGGAGATGTGAGGTGAGGAGGTGTGAGGTGAAAAGACGTGAGGTGAGGAGCTGTTAGGTGAGGAGATGTGGATGTCTGACATGAAGCAATTATTTATTTCTTCCATGGTCCATATAAGCAGTCACTGCTCAGTCATTAGGCCTTTGCTAATTAAATTTCTTTGAGCCATAGAAAGGAACAGGACATAGAAGTATTGGTGACCTACTGGTTTGGGACTTGCCCATGTGATCAAAGGGTCGCAGTTCAACTCCTGGCCCAGGTACCACTGAGGTTCCCTTGAGTAAGTTACCGTCCCGCTACACTGCTCCCCGGGCGCTGTTGATAGCTGCCCACTGCTCCATGTGTGATGGGTTAAATGCGGAGGTCGCATTTCATTGCACTCTCATTATGAAGATGGGAAGCCAAAGATTACGCTGTCGTAGCAGAACGTTCTGTCTGCAGGACGGTAGTTTCTTAGGTGAAGAACATTCTTCACTTTAGTGCAGGTCAATGTGATTGTGACGTGATGGTGAGCTTTTCTATTGGTCCATTCATCAGTAAACAGTGTAAATAAGCACTGCTGATGTTCTAAAATGACACAATGGAGCGGTGAGGGTTTGTGGAGTGTGTGTGTGTGTGTGTATGTGACAGTAATAGACTATCTAAATGCATCTTGGCAGGATGCACAGTGAGCATGAGGCAGGTCCTCAGGCAACTTTGGCTGAAAGATAAGCTGCACGCTCTCAAGCCACTCCAGACTCCACACACACACACACATGCCTATAATCTATAATCTGTCTCCGAGAGACAGAGAGACAGTGAGAGAAAGAGAGAGAGAGAGAGAGAGAGAGAGAGAGAGAGAGAGAGACTCCTGTGTTTGTTACTGTAGTGCCTATAAGATCAGCCATAACATTAAAACCACCTACTTAATAGTATGTGCCCCCTTCCCATACAGCTTTGACCCATCAAGGCATGGACTCCACAAGACCTCAGAAGGGTTGTTTTGGTATCTAACACCTTTCTGCAGAGAGAAACATACAGACTGATCTCTTTACAGTGGTGATGAATGGAACCAGGCGTCACGTGTAAAACATAAAGCCATTTTATGAACCCAGCAATGAACCCAACAGTCTTTTTGCCTGTTTCAGGCCAAAGCAGTGTAGCAGGCAACAGGCAGCATGTTCATCACCATTTCATGTACTGTCTCTCTGTGTGGGAACCTCAGGATGAACCAGACGTCTGGTTCCATTCACCACCACTGATAACAGTTCTGACTTAGTTTTACACCAAACACACCAAACACAGAGTGCCTGTGTTTACTTCATAACCAGCTAATCATGCAGAAATGTCTGAAAAACTTGGGAAATTCTCTTTTGGCCGAGGAAACACTGCCACACATCAGGAAAATGGAATTCAGTCACAACTTTTAGAGAAACGCTCTTCACATTTCACTCAGATCTGCTTCCCCTGCACTAACACACACACACAGACATGACCATTTCTGTCATCACATCTCACTCTTTTTCCTCCTCTCTTCTTTTGTTTATTCCGTTTCTCCACTCCTCCACCTCTCAGTTCTCTCTCTATCTCTCTGTCTGTTTTTGTTGGACTGGTACAAAAGCAGCTGCCCCTGGGACTCAATTAGACACGAGGAGGAAGCTCACTTTCCATCAGCTCATCTGTTTACATCCCCCTCTCTCACTCTCCCTCTCTCTCTCATGCATACGCACACACACACACAAGCATGCACAGTGTGCCTTGTAAGCCTTGTAAATTCAAAATTCCTCACACACACACACGCACACACACACACCTACAAAAGACATAAATCCTTCCTTCATTCAGCCTATAGCAACATGGGGAGGTGAGAGAGAGAGAGAGAGAGAGAGAGAGAAAGAGAGAAAGAGAGAGAGAGAGAGAGAGAGAGAGAGAGAGAGAGAGAG
>JBBPDA010000001.1:18457881-18470717 GCA_037974385.1 Arnoldichthys spilopterus | reverse complement strand
AAAAAAAATTATTATTTTAAACATTTTCAGCTCAAGCATTCTGTACTTACCCAGCCTTGTTTCTGACTGTTAACTGTGATGAATGTGCCTTGTAAAAAGACATAGATGTTCGCCACAGCACCAGCAGCAGCACCGGAGCCCATACGGACATCTGCCACAACACGGAACCACTCTGGAGAGTGATCATCACACAGGTAGGCCATTTGAAAAGCTCCCGGCTGGTCCATCATGCCCTCTGCCCCATCGAACGACTGTAGCAGGGCACTGGGGTAGACCACGCATTGTCCTAGCTCAGGGTGGCACCCTCTGCGCCCGTCCCGAACATCACACACCTCCCCGTGGTTGCAAACTTGCTTTTCGTACTGTACTACTCCTCCAGGTAAGCAGACATACTTCACATCGCAGGTTACGGACACCAAAGCGTCACCAACCTACAGCAGAAGAGTGAGGAGAGAGTTTGACCATAGCATCAGTACTAAAAACACATGGTGAATAAAACATGGTGTCCCATATGAGGAGAAAATGTATATATGCACGTGAAATGCATTTTAAAATGTAGCTTTAATGCTCTTTAATGTATGTAATACACTTTGGAATTAAACAATGTATTTAAATTCATACACATTCATGTCATACATATGGGAAATGCATACCCTTGTGTATTTTTTACATGCCCTGAAAAGGGTTAAACTAACGTCCTTTTAATGCATTTTCTTTATTATAAAATCTATTATTTTATTTTTATTTATTTATATTTTATATTATTTTTAAAATTGGTTTAAAATCAGATTTCACACGGAATTGATTTAAATAAAATTGTACATTTACAGAATAATTTGGTTTAATGTATTAATAATGTTAATGTTAATAAAGTAAATCACTTGCTTGGACTAAAGGCTACTTAAGAGCTAATGTTTGTTAAAAATGGAATAAAATGTTTGGTTTATGTTCATAATTATATGACATGGATGTAAAAACATCCATCAAATGAATAAACTTTATTGTTTTATGAATAAACCTTTACTGCTTTATTAACAACAAAATATTTGTTGAGAGTATAAAAAATATTTGTATAAAATGTAAAACAGTATTATAAGAAATATGGCCACTCTGGGCACTAAAATATATCTTCTTAAACTTTCTATTTGCATTCTTAAAATGAGGCTATTGCATGTGTGTGCCCTCTTGAGAGTGCTGTTTTTTTTTTTAAACATTGAACATTGAACTTTTTATTGCTTTCCATTCTCTCCACAAACTAGAGCCAGTGGTGCCATACACACCACACTGACTGTGTGCAACAACTGCCCAAAGGCCTGTCAGATAGCATGTCCTGATCCTTAGTCTTTAAGGAGTTATTATTTTTCTTCTGAAATATGGAGCATATGTTGAGCAAAAAAGCTCTTCTTTTCTGGAGTGACCTTCCTGTCCTCACTCACATCCTACAGCTGCTTAGAAACAGCATAAGCTGCTAAAGCTGTCAGCCAATAAGTTAATGACAGTGTAAAGGTGAGCAAGCTTGGCCTGAGAAACAGAGCAAAACACACCTTTAGGTATTTTCCATCATGGACACACCCACAGTCCTTTAGAGTCACACACTGGCTGCCTTCCCACACAAATCCCTCATCACACTGGCAACCCTCCAGACATGCCTTCAGACACCTGCTCTCAGGCCAGGTGAGGCTGGCACAGGTGTTGGCACAGTTATCAGAGCATAGCGAGTAGTGGCTGTGAGGTGGACATCGGGCAGCTGAGAAAAATAAAGTCAACAAATACAGATTAGAAAGTTCTATAGGTTTTATAGGTTTAACAGGTTATACAGGTTATATAGGATATAGAGGTTATACAGGTTATATAGGTTATATAGGATATAGAGGTTATACAGGTTATATAGGTTATTCAGGTTATATAGGTTTTACAGGTTATATAGGTTATATAGGTTATATAGGATATAGAGGTTATACAGGTTATATAGGATATAGAGGTTATACAGGTTATATAGGTTTTACAGGTTATTCAGGTTATATAGGTTATATAGGTTATATAGGTTTTACAGGTTATTCAGGTTATATAGGTTATATAGGTTATACAAGTTATACAGGTTATACAGTTTATATAGGTTATATAGGTTATACATGTTATACAGGTTATATAGGTTATACAGGTTAAACATGTTATACAGGTTATATAGGTTATACACGTTATACCTATCTCTAGTCGCTATTTGCACATTTGCTATTTACACACCTGTCTGGTTTGCATATTTAAAATTTTTTCTGTATTAAAATGGCAGATTTTACTTAAATGTTACTAAAATATTACTTCTGTTACTAGAGTTACTACTCTGTTACTGTTACTTCTGTATCTAATGTATTATATATATATATTTATATTTATAAGTTTATTCTGTTTGTATGTAGCTAGTTAAGTCATTGCACAGTTGTAGAAGTGCTCAGGGCTACATTTCACTACTCTTTGTACTTGTGTGTAAATTCTACGTATTTTACGTATTATTTTTTCAAAATACTTTACTGTAAAGCACATTGAGTATGAAATGTGCTATACAAAGTTTATTATTATTATTATTATTATTATTATTTTATTTTTTTAAATTATTATTAAAGACTGCTTTATGTTTGAAAGACACTCACAGCAGAAGGAGCTGTTTCTCCAGGCCTGGACGCTCAGTCCTGCTTGCTGACAGGCTGACGCATAAGCTTGAATGCTCTGACAGAGCGCAGTCCGGCTTCCATCTGTTGCACACATGTCAAACACACAGTTACTCACGTATGGCTGGGGATCCACCTTCTCATGGCAGCCACTAAAATCCCCAGCCAGGAAAGAGAGAAGCCCACACGAGTCGTTTCCACGGTACAGTGTCGCATTGGCCGTCTCACATTTCCCACAAAGCCCCTCACAGCTTCCACATGACACACTAGGGGGCGCCAGTGCCCAAGCCTGTCCAAAAGCCTCCACGCTGTTGGTCTGGTTACCACCGGGCAGGAGAAGGTCATCAGCAGGGTTGCCATTGTAATTGCCACATAATCCACACATGCTGTTGTTGTAGACAGAGGGGACTCTGATCTCTGCGGAGTTCGGGATGTAGAGCACCTGTAGCCCAAAGCTGGTTTGCAGTCTGACACCGAAACCCTGCTGGCTCAGAAAGACTTTTCCCTCTAGTTCAACTGGAAGGTTCATGACTTCATTGTTGACCTGGAAAAGAGGGTGATGCAGAGGAGAAGTCAGTAACGATATTATTCCGCCAGCTGATTCACAGTTCAGCGAGATTAAGTCACTGGACACTTTATCGGAAACTTTCGTAGCTCTGCTATGCTGGTGCACAAAGACTGTTGCTCGTTGATGTTTGT
Source organism: Arnoldichthys spilopterus (assembly GCA_037974385.1). Lineage (NCBI taxonomy): Eukaryota > Metazoa > Chordata > Actinopteri > Characiformes > Lepidarchidae > Arnoldichthys > Arnoldichthys spilopterus. The sequence goes on along the minus strand of JBBPDA010000001.1, from coordinate 18,467,352 downwards.
GTTAGTCCTTCTCTAGACCCATCAGTGGTCAGTTTCTGTCTACAGACCTGCAACACACTCAACAAAAGTGCACAGAATATTCAGTAATACCAGTCTGGAAGACTTGGTTGTAGGTGAGGGATCAAGATTGGGTGTAAAAGCAGCTTCTATCAAAGGCTCAGTCTTTGCAAGCAAAGACAGGTCATGCCTCTGTGTCACGATTCCTCGTGCCATGTCCATCAGTTTTTGTTTGGGTTTGCCATGTGCTCCCGTCTGGTGTTTGTCTGAGCCTCACCTTTGCCCTACCTTGTTTACCTGGCCCTCGTTTCTCATCTCCTCCCTTGCCCAGGTGTGCCTTGTCTTGTCTCCCTTTAAAAGCCCTCGTGTTTGGTTCTCTAGTGTCTGATCTCTGTGGTAGTCTGTTGTTTCTGCTGTTGTATCTGTAGTAAACCCTGTTGTGTTCTCTGTTGTATTTTCTATTGGTTTCCTTAGTCTGTACTGTTGATTATGCTCCCTAGATGTTTGTTCATGTGAGTAATCCTAGTCTTTGTTTGGCTCTTAGTGTTAGTTTATTTGTTTAATAAACTGTGTTTAAAACTGCAAGCCTTTGCAATTGTTTCCAACACCCAACCACATTACACTCAGCCATTTGTGCCAAAATTCATGAGAGAATTGTCAGTCAGTTGAAAAAGAATATTTCTCAAAACAAGTTTACAGAGAATGTAGGTCTTTCAACATCTACAGTACATAATATTGTGAAAAGATTCAGAGGCTCTCAGTGTGTAAAGGGTCAGAAACCAGAGGTGTATATCAGAATATTAGAGACACATGTTGCCATTTCTTGTGTCTCCTACTGACAACGTCTGGAGCCTCATGAAGAGGAGGATCAGGCGACGGCACCGCAGACTGTTAAGCAGCTGGAGTCTCATATTGAGCAGGAACGGAGAGAAACTCCACTGCAGAACTGCAGAACTGCAGCAGTTTTTCTCCTCAGTTCCCACACGATCACACAGTGGGGTTAAAGGGAAGATGATGAAAACACAGTGGCAAACACACATGTCTGTACCGACTTCTATTGAGTGTGTAGCAGCATTAATGTGATAATTTTGATGTTGATTTGAAAGCAAGTGCCAAACGTACTTAAGTTGAGAGTTTTAATAAATCAAAATAACAAACACAACAAAACACGAACTGAGAAACAAAACACGAGATATACTGACATGGAACATGACTATGAAAACGATGAAAACAGATACAACAGGTACTACAGAGACGACAGCTACAACAGATACGACAGACAATCCACAACCACACAACCTAACATGGGGGTTTATTAAAGACATGACATGGGAAACACCTGAACACAAGACGAGACGCAGCTGGGAGGTGGGACTAGACATAAATGAACACGAGGGAATGTAAAAAAGACAGACAGGGAACATGTCAGAGGACCGTCACATAGCCCTCCCCCTAGGAGCAACGTCCCGGTGCTGTAAAATATGCATACTGGGCGCTGTCCTAGGAGGACAGCAAACAAGAACAAGACGCAAGGAAGCTAGACAAAACACATGGACAACAACCTGGACAAAAGATCAAACATGGGCAGAAGGACAGGGAACACTAGGGGAAACATGAACTGAGGCTGAGGACACAGAGGGAACGGAGTCCCGGGCAAAGGAAACGAGGTCCCGGGCGAAGGAAACGAGGTCCCAGGTTCCAAGTCCTAGGTCCAGTAGCTGCAAAGGCGTAGCCCGACGACATCAGCAATGTCCAAGGGGGTCAGGCGGCGCCCGTGACATCCAGGGGAAGCCAGGCGGCGCCCGCAACATCCCAGCGGAACAGAGATTAAATAAAGATTGCGATGTGAACGCAGAAAAAGGCGTGGACTACGACTTCTGGGTGGAGCTAGGTGTGGCCCGAGATGTCAGGGTGGAGCTGGGCGGCGACGACGATCCGTAGGCTGGACCCTCCGGCGTCCTCGGCGACCCGGAGGCTGGATCCTCTGGCATCTTCGGCGACATGGAGGCTGGACACGGTGACTCCTGCACCATGTGTGTGGAGCTGTTCGCCGACGGCCAGGGTGTGCTCTCTGGCGACGTCCCTGACAGGTGTGTTGAGCGGCTTGGCGACGTCCCTGACGTGGGGGCGGAACAGCTGGTGGAGCAGCTTGGCGACGTTGGCGACTTGTAGGCATGGCCTGGTGATGTCTGCGACGTGGCCTGGTGACGTCTGCAACGTGAAGGTGTGGCCTGGTGACGTCTGTGATGTGGAAGCATGGCTCGGCGACGTGAAAGCGTGGCTCAGCGACGTGATCTACGTGGAGGCGTGGCTTGGCGACGTGGCCGACGTGGAGGCGTCGGTTCGGGAAGTGGAACCTGGACTAAGTGGTGTGGAGAAGGATTCTCCAGTGGTCAAATGCGGCGACATTTGAAAGGAGATTCCCCTCACTCTCTCCAGCTTCCGCATGCTTTCCTCACACGAACCCGGAAGCTCGCACGCCGGCTCCTCGGGACTAAAAACTGCCAGGCCGGCCCGAACTCAGAGGGAGCAGATTCACTGGGCTGAGAGCTGAGAATGGTGAGCTTAGCGGAAGCCTGGTTGGGGGCTCAACCACTAACCACACGCGCCGCCAGCGGTCTCAGGAAGAAGGTTCAGTTTATCACCTTCGATGACTACCCGGGCCAGCCCCGAACCCATCAGCTCCCCCCCAAAAATTTCTCCCCTCCCGAAGGGCTCCTCACCCTCTGGATCCTGTATGCTCACCACATCCCTCAGTCTCTTCAGCCTCGTCTGCTGCTCTCCCTCCGTGAACCTCAAAAAAATGCTGAGGTTGCGGACAATGTTCTTTCCCTCCTCCGGGTCACGTCCATTGCCCAGCCACTTCTCCACCCTCTTTGCTCCCAACGTGAAGTACGTGGCTGTAAGTGCCAAACATACTTAAGTTGAGAGTTTTAATAAATCAAAATAACAAACACAACAAAACACGAACTGAGAAACAAAACACGAGATATACTGACATGGAATGTGGCTATGAAAACGATGAAAACAGATACAACAGGTAGTACAGAGACGACAGCTACAACAGATACGACAGAGAATCCACAACCACACAACCTAACATGGGGGTTTATTAAAGACATGACATGGGAAACACCTGAACACGAGACGAGATGCAGCTGGGAGGCGGGACTAGACATAAACGAACACGAGGGAATGTAAACAAGACAGACAGGGAACACGTGGGACAAGGACCGTCACAATTAAAATCAAAAGTTGTGCATATTTACAAAATCTCTAACTTTTGAAAATCTTTCTTCATACTTTTGTCAGTTCTATGAAGGTTCACCTGAATTAACATATCACAGATTTTAGTTTTCATTGCATCTTGGAAAAAAATCCCACATTTTCTGGAAATTAGGTTTGTATATGGATCAACAGAAAAAGTGCTAAATTACTTTTAAAAAGTTTATATTTACTTCCAAATTTTGGAGATACGAGGTGTTGTTCTGGCAGTGATGATCTGTGTATCTTAAGTGAATAAAACACTAATAAAATGTAGTACACGGACCCTTCAAAGCATAAAGACACCTGCATCTTCACCTCTAATGTGAGGACACCTTCAGCACTCACCTTCACTCTCCAGAGCTCATCCCGCCTTACGTTGATGGTGAAGTTGTAGACAGACACAGTCACTGCACGGACGACGGACGCTCTTCCAATACTTTCGTTCTCGGTCTCCACAGAGAAGTAGAGCAGCCTCTCTGTGTCGTTCCCGCAGACTCGTGCCAGAGTGTAAACACAGACGCCTTGAAAGTCAAACGTCCGCCCGTCAAACGAGGTGTAATGAGGGTCTCCAGTGGCCAAGCAGCTGCCGTATCCTTTGGGATGGCAACCCAGCAGCCCATCCACCACACCACATGCTTCCCCTGGGCCACAGCTGGATGCGTGGCATATGACTGCACCGTTTTCACCACATCTGCATTGCACCTGGCACTGAGCGTCTGTGTAAAAGATTTGCCTTTTCTTATAGTAACGGCCTCCATAAAAGCAGCCACATTCGGACAGTGGCACACAGGTGTGACCGCTCAGCACAAAGCCAGGGTCACACTGGCAACCCTCAGCACAGGGCTCGCTGCAGGCAAAGGAGAAGCTGGCACAGGTCTCCACACAGCCTGGGGCACAGAGGCTGTACTGACTGTAGGGTGGGCAGGGCAGAGCTGTGGAAAAAGATATGAGTGAAGAAATGTTTTGTGCAGTATTAATGAATTAATAAGCCCCTTAAACTCATTCGTTCATTTTGGCGTGTTTCCAAATAATGTGTTAGTGATGCAGTGTGCAAAAGTTCATGAAGTTTGAACCTGTACATCACAAAATGTTGGCTGCAGAGGTTTGATTAAGATATTGAGATATTGAAATGCTCCAGCTGCATGGACTGAATTTCATGCAAATTGGTGAGCATCCAAAGAGCGTGGTGAGTGATTATTTGTCACTGTGAACACACCACAGCACAGAACACAGTGCACCACATGAGTTTAACCCTCAGGTCACAGGGGCAACTCCCTAACCGCTACACTACCAAATTATGGAATTTTTGGCAAAACAGTTCAGGGGCACCCACCTAGGGATAAAAACCTCTTATCAATTTCAACTTTGTGGGAGTAAATCACACCACGTGTTTTGGTGAAGTCTAAATATATGATATAGTCTACAAAAAAGGCTGCACAGTGGCTTCATAATAATACATAATTGTCATAGTGGATAATAAATAATTCATAGTAGTTACAGAACAATTTTACAGTGTTTACTGTAAACTGTAATTTGTAAAAGTTACTGTATTATTCAGGGAAGTGGTGATAAGGGTTTTTTCTATATGGGGAAATTATAATTATTGTAATTATTAATTATTGTAATTTGTGAAACTTGCCAGTCATGCACTGGGAAAAACCAAAAATGTTCCAACTCACTGAAATGACATCACAAAGTCTCAGACTACCATTATTTAACACCAGCTGCAGCCACTTTTGGTAAAAATGCGTTGGTTGGCATGGGATATTTTGGTAGGTTTACCAATTCTTACTATTTAATGACCTCGTAATTCAGAGGACCCAGTGATATTTTTGAGGAAAAATGCCCATATAGGGAAAACCTTATGTCACCATGTAAGAAATGACAAAACAGCTTCAGAAGTTCATGCACTTCTGTTGATGCAAAGCTCTGGTTGGTCACTCACAGCAGAATGTGTCGTTTCTCCACGGCTGAAGGGCCACACCTCTACTCTGACAGGCCGAGACATAAGCTGCGATGGCGTCACACAACACACTCTGGCGTCCTTGATACTGGCAGGTATCAAACACACAGTTAGCTGTGTAGGGTCCAGGGTCAACCATGGCATGGCACTCTATAAATGGGCCTGTCTGGTCAGTGATGATTCTGCAGTATCGCTGGGCAGCTTCTCTCTGCACACCTGTGCAGTTTGGAAACTGTGTGCTCTCAGATGCAGTTGAACTGCAGCCAGCAGTGCTGCCAACCAGCCAGCTTTGGCCTAGCACCTGTGCGTCAGGTGCCCTACTGCCGTTGGGCATGGTGAAGTCATCCTGAATGTTGCCGTTATAGTTTCCACCCAGACCGCACACGTTTCCACCATACGCATTGGGCAGAGTGACTGTGAGCCTGCCTCTCCAGTCAAAGGTCACCTGGAGGCCAAAGGTTGTGTCCAGGATAGCAGCATTACGGCCATGATAAACCACAAGCATGTCTTGCATCTGGAGAGGGAGATCCAGTAGCAGACCATTGAACTGTGGAAAACAAAGCAGCATTTAATGAATTTAACTAAAAATGACATTTTACACAGTTTTCCACTGATCCCAGATCCCAGCCAATCCCAAATCACAACCAATCACCCACTCTTACGTATATATACCTTGTATCTCCCAAATGGCAACTTTACAAGACAAGCACAAAACCTTTTTGGCTGATAATGGGGATTTAATGTAAAATGTTCTTTTAAAGATTTAACTAAAAACCATTTCTTTTGCTCCATTCAAGTTCTGATACAATGTAATGTAACAGTTCTTCTCAAATTCTGTAAAAGTGTCAAACAGGACAAAAATGGAAATATAATATTTTGGTCTGACAGTCCTGATATGCAAATGTGTTTTGTGATCTTACAAAAGTTATGATTTGAAAACAGGCTGCTTTTAATGATTAGGGGTGAACGTACAAATTGTTTTCCAATTTATTTATATACAGTTTATATTATATATATATATATATATATATATACTGTATATACATACTGTATATATATACTGTATATATATATATATATACACACACACAAGCCAACCCAAAAATTTCCCAAGCCAATGTGCAGGACTGAGCAACAGCTTCCTTAAATGTTTAGTTCCAGTCAATCCTGTCAAATGCTGATTACACATATTTTAACTGCCCTAAAACATTATTTATGTTATTAATGATGTTTTTGTTTACATATATTTTTTACAGTACAACTGTAACGTTATGCAGGAAACACATTTAAGTCTTATGTTTCATGGGGGACAGATTTAGATGCTGCGATCTCTAAGAACATGCAAGAAGCCGCAGACGGCATATGCTCTGTTGAAAAAGTTTAAGAAAGTTAAAAATGATGTTCCATTTACTGCTTATTACTTATTCTGTACATCATGTCAAGTATTTGAACAGTTTGAGGGTGGATTGGAGGATGGTGACGTTATTAGATGGGCAATTGCACCACTGTAATATATTTTTCCAGGCAGAAAAAAGCCTTTCACTGATCATACTTTCAGAGCAGTTTGGCTGCCTTTCATCGCCATCTACTCACCAGTATCTGATAGGGATGTTCTCTGCTCATGGTGATGGTAGAACCGAACACAGACACCATCACAGTCCTGGTAAAGCTTACTGCGGCACTGCCACGCTGCTCGTTCTGCACAGTAACATTAAAAGGCACAAGATCTGTTCTGTTAGAACACAGTGCCACCAGCTTGTACATGCAGGAACCCTGGAAGTCATATAACAGGCCATCAAATGTGCGGTAATGAGGGTCACCGTACACCTCACATGTAGCATTGGTCGAGGCTGTGCAGGTTCTAAGGCCATTCACTAGAGCACATTTCTCCTTGGCTGAGCAGGAGGCCTCCTGACAAACCACCACACCCAGTGTGGAGTCACACACACACTGCCTCCCACACTTCTCGTCATCCCAGAAGCTCTGGCCCTGCTGGTAGTAACGGCCCTCGTAGAAGCAGCCGCACTGATTCACAGGCACACAGGTGCTGCTGCTGAGGAGGAAGCCTGGGTCACACACACATGCTTCCACACAAAGACCTGTGCAGTTGGGCTGCTGTTGTGTAGACAGACAGGTTGAATTGCACGGTGACGCACAAGCCTCATAGTGACTGTTTGGCTGGCATGGCATAGCTGGGGGGGAGAAAAGTGGAGATTAATGACACAGAAACATCTCTTAGACCGAAGATCTGACATATAAACCGATCAGCCATTAACACCACTGACAGGTGAAGTAACATTGACTCTCTACTTATTTCAGTACAATGGCACATGTTGGGGGTGGGATATTTTAGGCAGCAGGTGAACAGTCAGTACTTGAAATCGATGTGCTGGAAGCAGGAGCTTAAGGATCTGAGCTATTTTGACATGTGATGTTCCAGAGTCAGAGTGTTTCCAGAACAGCAGATCTTGTGGAGTGTTCCAGGTGTGCAGTAGTTAGTTCCTACCAACAGTGATCCAAGGAAGGACAATGGGGTCATGGGCACCCGAGGCTCACTGCTGCATGTAGGGAGTGAAAGGTAGTGCGCCTGGTCTGATCCCAGAGAAGAGCTACTGTGGTGTAGAAAGTGATGCTGACTCTGATAGAAAGGGGTCAGAACACACTGTGTAGCATAGTCAGAGCTGTTCCAGCAGCAGGTGGTGTTAATATTATGGCTGATGGGTGTCCATTAGTGATGCATATTGCTGTGTATCACTACTAACTATATAAAAAACAAGGCTCAAGCAGTGGAGGCCTAGCGATTAGAGACTTGCCCGTGTGAACATAGGGTCACAGGTTCAAGTCCCAAGCCATGTTCCACTGAGGTTCCCTTAAGTAAGGTACCGTCCCGCTACACTGCTCCCCGGGTGCTGTTGATAGCTGACCACTGCTCCACATGTGGGTGGGTTAAATGCAGTGGCCATATTTTGTTGTGGTGCACTTTGTGTGGTGGAGTGTGTTCACTTCTGAGTTTCCTAAAAACACTTACGGCAGTTGAGTTTGTCCCTCCAGTCAGTGACGATGATGCCTTCCAGGCGACACCTGCTACTGTAGGCCTCTAGCGCCTCACAAAGCAGCCTGTGGTTTCCGTTACTGAGGCATAAATCGTACACACAGCTCTGCTGGAAAAGCGCAGGATCCACTTTCGCAAGGCAAGCCTTAAAAAGGTCAGTGGACGTCAGGGCCCCGCAGTAAGACACTGTGTTGTAGAGCTTCTGCTGGTCACCTGAACACACTGAACAGTTTGTCTCACAGCCGTCACTGCAGTCAACTTCAGACTCGTTTGTTTTCCACTTCCTGGTCCACTGAGACACAGTGGCCTGCTGGATGCCACCTGGGCCGGCCAGTTTGCCGTCTTGGCTTCCATTGAAGTTTCCACACAGGCCACACACACTGTTGTAGTAACTGCTGGGCAGCTGCAGGTAAAGCAAGGAGTTCCAGTCGTAACTCACTCGCAGCCCGAAGTCAGTTTCAACAACAGCAGCTGACCCAACCTGTCTGACCTTCACCCGGTCGCCAGGAGGCACAAACGGCAGATAAAGCCTCTGTCCATCCACCTGCAGACATAAATCAGCCATTAATGCTTCAGACCAAGAAAGACCAGCCTCAAAAGAGTCCCACATTAATCAGGGATCGGGGGTATTATTGTCGCTGTTGGGCGCAAACCTCATATCTTAAAGTTTTTTAGAAAAAAAAATTCAATTATCATATCATATCATAAATCAATGCTATTAATCACCTTTTATATCTGTCTCTAGGTTTTACAAATACTTAACCAATGAAAAGTATTAAGAAGGGATTGTGATGTCCAAATGTCCATTGGATGCTATGTGAGCAAACCCTCATAATATTACAAATGTCTTTTAAAACAAATAAACAGGTTTTATTATAAGAGTATATATAAATATATATATTATATATGTATATATATAATAATTTTTTAAGAGTTGATATACAATGCATGAACAGAGATGGAGCATTTTAAAAGCCACAAACATTTTAATGCATGTAATTTTAAACTGGTGCTTTCAAACTGTGAACAGTTGTTGTGTTTATATTAATATAGATTTAGTCTTGTTTAGCTATCGTATAAACACATTAAAAGGTTGGAATCTGCTGTTTCATATGTAAAGGCTGGAATCTGCTAAATCATATCTAAAGGCTGATAATCTGCTGATTCATATCTAAAAACTGGAATCTGCTAA
>JBBPDA010000001.1:18437920-18457781 GCA_037974385.1 Arnoldichthys spilopterus | reverse complement strand
ATCATATCTAAAGGCTGAAATCTGCTAAATCATGTCTAAAGGCTGATAATCTGCTGATTCATATCTAAAGGCTGGAATCTGCTAAATCATATCTAAAGGCTGAAATCTGCTAAATCATGTCTAAAGGCTGATAATCTGCTGATTCATATCTAAAGGCTGGAACCTGCTGTTTCATATCTAAAGGCTGGAATCTGCCAGGTAATATTTAAAGGCTAGAATATGCAGATTTAGATGTAAAGGCTGGAATTTGCTGATTCATATCTAAAAGGTGGAATCTGCTGATTCATATCTACAAGGTGGAATGTGCTGGTTTTTATTTAAAGGCTGGAATCAAAGTCTCTCAAATCTTTACACTTACCAACCTTTCCTCCTTCCAACACATCATCTTTGAGAACTGACTATCCCACCCATTGTAAGCCATTCTAACGAGACAATGTTACTTACTTCTCCTGTCAGTGGTTTTAATGTTGTGGCAGGTTTTTATGCATCAGTACAAAGTGAACAACAAAAATATAACATAAGCACAGCATTACTTACATAACCTGCACTGTACCAACCAGTCAGTAACTGATCTTTCAGGAAGGGTCTCATCTGAGAAAGGGGTGTTGTTCACTGTTGTTTAATGTGTTCCTTGGCGAAAAGGTTATTGCGTCACACCCAGTCTAAAGCACCTCTCTGCCCTACATGAGACATATTCTGTGGCCTTATCGGGTATCAGGGAAATCAGATGGCTATAAAGGACAACCATTGAGTTTCTGAGCACAAACACGCAGAAGACTACAGTATTCCCACCAAACGTGTCCTTAAAATCTATTAATCTTTTTACAGATGATAATAATAATAATAATAATAATAATAATAATAATAATAATAATAATATTAATAATAATAATAATAATAATAATAACAACAACAATAATAATAATAATAATATGTAGCTGTCTTTTAAACTATTATAAGCCAGCAAAGTGCCCTTAAAGTGAATTTGTTGGTTAAGCACTCCTGAAGTGGATAACAATGGTTTTAAATTTCCTCCTTTTGAACAAGATCTGTCTGACTGTGACTGTGCGTGTGAAGCCCAAACTCTTCAGCGTTGATTTTGTAACATTTTCCAGCCTGAAATTCTTTTTCGAGCTCCTCACAGCTCTGCATTGTTTGTGGTATGATGCACTTCCACAAACATGTTCTAAAGATCTGAAGAAGTCACGCCCGACTGTGATCTTGTTGATTGAAGACACCTGACTCTTCTTTCACCTTCAAAAGTAACTGCTAATCCTGGGGGTTCACACACTTCTGCAGCTCACAGATATGTGATATTAATATTTGACCATGTATTATTTTCTTGCCACATTTGTTTAACTGGGTTCTCTTCATCTACTCTGATGAAGTTGTAGGCCATATTTATGCAGAAATATAGAAGGTTACACAAATATAGGGTTCTGCAACTTTCAAGCACCCCTGATAGATCTCCCTGTATTTATAAGGTGAAGCTTCTAAATATTGCAAAAATAACCACTGTATTTTTGAGGCTCAGACAGGGGTAACAGCCTTCCCTGGGCCTTCTACAAGCCCACCTCCCTGTATTTACATTTAGACATAACTGTGTTTATATATATTCGAAATGTAGAATTTGTCCACTTCTACATTCAACACATGACTTTTTCCAGTGTCTTTACAATGTCCTATCATCAATAATCTGTGAATATCACCAATATTGATATTAAAATATATAATATGATATTAAATCTAAAACAGTAAACATTGTATCACACCATGTGTTAAAAGTGGTTTTACGATCACTGAATTAAATAAATGACATGATATTTTACATTTATCAAGAAAAACCAGAACAGGACTCTTACCATGATTTGACCCCACTGGTACTTCTGTATAGTGATAGAAACGTCATACACCTCCACTTTTACTTCCCGTACAAAGGACACGCCCCTGCTGTCTCGGTTATCATTGCTCTCCATCACAGAGAAGGGCACAAGACCGTCTGTGCCTCCGCATGTTTTAGACAGGGTGTACCTGCAGGTGCCCTGGAAGTCGTAATTAAACCCGTCAAAGGTGACATAGTGTGGGTCACCCCAAGCCCAGCAGGTGGCGCTGTAGAGGGGGACACACACAGCCAGACCCCTCACAACACTGCAAATCTCCTTCTCACGACAATGAGCATCCTGGCAAGGGTCTGAGGATAAAAAAAACAAGCGATATGCTTATAGATGCCACCTAGGGGTAAACAACAGATGCGATTATAGATTCCACCTAGGGGTAAACAACAGATATGATTATAGATGCCACCTAGTGGTAAACAATATAAATGCTTATAGATGCCACCTAGTGGTAAACAATAGATATGATTATAGATGCCACCTAGTGGAAAACAATAGATATGATTATAGCTGCCACCTAGTGGTAAACAATAAAAATGCTTATAGATGCCACCTAGTGGTAAACAATAGATATGATTATAGATGCCACCTAGTGGTGAACAATAGATATGAATATAGATGCCACCTAGTGGTAAACAATAGATATGATTATAGGTGCCATCTAGTGGTGAACAGTGTAAAGTATCTTTGAGACAATACTACTGGGAAGATTTGACAAAAACACTGTGGACCATATTAGGCAATACATTAAAAAAACAAATCTTCTGTTTAAAAAAACTTCTTTGCAACAAACAAATGCAATCAAGATGCAATATTACAGTTCTCATATAAGCCCAAATTCAGGTTAAGAACATTTATTTATTTAGGAGCTGATAAACACCGTTATATCAATATATACATTTTAAAACCTACACACTGATTAGCCATAACATTAAGACCTCCTTCATAATATTGTGCAGGTCTCGTCATTCTGCTGAAACAGCTCTGACTGCACACCTGAAACACACTCCATGCTCTGACTCAGTGTCTAGAACATCACTTGTCAAAGTGGCTCAGATCCTCAAGCTCCTGCTTCCCCTCCTGACACATGCCATTGTAATGAAATAACTAAAGAGTTCCTCACTTCATCTGTCAGTGGTGTTAATGTTATGGCTGATTGGGCTACATTTTTAATGTATTTCTTTTTTCTGACCTGAGTGAAAGCAGGACATGACTCCATCCCTGAGCAGACACTGGGTCCCACTGGAGCAGTCATGTGTGGTACACATCAAACCCATCACTGGATCACACATGCACTTCTGCTGACACTGATCCTCATACACGACCTCACCGGGCTGAAACAAGACACACACAGACATGAGTTTTCACAAGTTACCCATAAGTTGCACTAACACACATGGATCTTGCCACAGTCTTGCCATTTGGATGGACGTTTGAAGTGAATCCAATAATTTTATTAGATTTTTATTATTTGTTCATGTAGTCAAAGTTTTACGGTAAAGACAAATCTCGACTGTTTGAAAGAGTCCTATATATATGTTAAAAAAAATATGGGGATGTTGAATAATAACATAAATATTATTGTTCATATTTAACCAAATTAATACAAAATGCCAAGAATACACTGGAGGGGTGGGGGCGGGGGAAAGATCGATGTAACCATGGCAACGCATCGCCAGTGCCTCCAGTCGGCCCGACACCAGCATGGCCGGGAAAGCAGGGCTCTCAACTGCCCCCTGCTGGCCCATCCGGGGTGCCTACCCTTACACATGGACCTAATGAGCTGAAAATGTCATGAGAACCTGCGAGTGTCTGTGCATTGCAGGCAGTGGCCAATCGTTGTGTTCTTTGTTAAATATCTGGTAAGGTGCAATAGTGACTTTGGACCAAACTGCTCCTCATTCTCCCGTTTTGTTATTGTTATTAGGGGCCCTTCGTCTTGGGTCCCGGTGCAACATTGTGCATCTGTCATTTGAAGTGTTCACACGTGCAAAAAATGTTGACTAAGTGCTCTGAGTTTGTTTTGAGAGCCGAAAGGGACCGAGTGTGAAAACAGAAAGCAGAAAATCTATAAAAAGTAAATAAATAAAAAAAGAAATTTTTAAACAGAACATTTTTAAAAAGAAACATCAGTCCTATTGTCAATGTCCAAAAAAAACAAGTATCTCTAAAATTGTAACTCTACAGGAGGCAAAAATTTTCCTTACTTTTACTGTACGTTCATGAGAGAATGATTTAGAACAAGTGATTTTAGAGCATTTACATTTATTTGGCTGACGCTTTTATCCAAAGCAACTTCCAAGACATGGAGCAGTGTAGTCGGACGGTTCCTTGCTCAAGGGTACCTCAATAGCGCCCGGGCCAGGACTTGAACATGTGACCTTCAGGTCCGAAGCACAATGTCCTAACCACTAGGCTCCACTGCGCAATTTCCGTTGCTTTGTTCATCAGAGTAAAAGCTCAGCTGCTGTGTTGATGTAGAAAAATAAAAAATTTAAAAAACAAAAATGGATTTTCTCTAGACGGCGACAATCCATGATTTTTTCTTTTTGTTAAACTGTTCTACCTTATACACACGTCCACCCCTGTAACAGCCACACTGCTGGTACTGGACGCAGCCGTGGCCATTGAACAGGTATCCAAGGTCACAGGTGCAGCCCTCAGTGCAGTTGCTGGAGCACTGTATGGTGTCGGTCAGGCCGGGACAGGCAGCGGAGCATGCATCCGAACACAGCTCATAATGACTGTGCGCTGGACAGCACAGTGCTGGAGGAAAGAACCAAAAACAGCCTGTTACTCTCAGACGGGATGTTGATCAAACTGTTATCGCCTCATTACCCTGTTCATAACTAGCAGAAACATTAACAACAGACCCCATATCCTACGTTTTCTTGTGTCAAAAGCATATTTTTCATATTTCATATCTTTTTTATTACTGTGCCTTTTATGTAAATTAGCTCTGTTCTGATTGGCTGCCCTGTTCAAGCTGAAACATTCCTTATATTTTTTCCAGCTTTGTTTTCATGTACAGACTGTAGTGATTGGTAAACACCACAACAAACTCTGATGACTTAACAAAGTCAGATTTAAAAACTGCTCTTTTATGTCATGGGCTCTTTATTAATAAATGTTGAGTGACACAGGTCATAAAAACACAGCATTGTTCCGACAAAGGCTGTGTTATTCGAATTCTTCCCAATATTTCCCCAGTGTTGTCGTGCCCATTTCAACCGGCTAGCTAGGACTCATCCAATGGCTTTCAGTACCGCCCACAGTTGGAGGGCGTGTCATAACTGCTGCTAACACAACATCATCGGACAGTTTAACACACTCAGAGAAGAACGTTGACTGCCAATGTTGCTATGGTAGCTAACAGGCGCCTGTGCTGTGAGTGAGCGATGGGGGTTTATCCTACTTACCCAAGGAGAGCAAAGCCAATCGTGCTCTCTTGAGCTCTTTGAAAATGAGATGGGTGAATGTGGAGAACCTTTCAATGGCTGGATCTTTACAGAACCACTTTGGTAAATTAAATATGTGGAGGTAAAGAACATTTTTATAATTCTAGGAAGCCCCTGTATATTGACATTAAGCCTTTATGTATATAATGTTCTCTTTACATTTTTAATGGTTCTTCACACTTACAAGTCACACCGTGGTTCTTGAGGAAACCAAAGTGGCTCTTCTCTGCCATGGCTCAAAGAACCCCATGAGGCACACATTCTTCCTTTGCATGGAGGGTCTTTACATTTAAAAAGAAGGTTCTTAACACTCACACATCTCACTCGCAAATATGGTCTTCAAAGGAACTGCTCAGTAAATGGTTCTTTGGGGAACCTTCTGTGCTATCATCTACAGAACCTTTTTGGTAACCTTGCAGAACACCTTGTAGAAGCATGTGGTGCGCTGCATGGCCTTTTCTAATGCAGTGTTTTTTAAAATAACAAAGTAACAAATTCCACCTTGGCGAACTAGGTAAAAAAGTAAGCATGACGTACGGCAGAAGGACTCTGTCCTCCATCTCTTGATAGCCACTCCAGCCACGTTGCATTTGAAAGCGTAGGCTGCCAGACTCTCGCAGGCCACAGTGCTGCTGCCTCCAGAAACACACACATCAAACACACAGTCTCGGAGATACGCCGCTGGGTCGAACACCACGTGGCAGGCAGCAAACGGGCCCGCAGGGTCTGCGAGCAGCCCGCAGTAGGCCGGCTTTTCAAAAACAGCCACCAGGCTGGGGCTGCAGCCCGGGCACTGGCTGCCTTGACAGCCATCCTCACACTCCACTCCAGGAAGAGCAACTTTCCAGGCTTTTCCGAAGGCATTTACATCTGCTGTGAAATTACCACTAGGAAGTAGCAGGTCGTTGGAGGGACTTCCGTCATAGTTCCCGCACAGGCCACAAGTCTTGTTGTGATAGGTGCTGGGGACAGTGACGGTGACGTAGTACGAAAGGTCATATGTCACATGAAGGCCGAAATCTGTCTTCATGACATAGTTTATGCCCTCCTTAGAGATCTGCACTTTAGTGCCGTTCAAACTCCACGGCAGAGCGGACAAGAGTCCATTCACCTGTTGAAAAATGGCAAATCATGATGATGCATAAATCACATGTGAGCGACAACATGCTCATAACGTTTCCGTGTTTCAGTGGATGCAGCAGAACTACAGCAGAACACTCAGCTCAGATAACTCTAGTGCCATGAAGAACCTTTCAGTTCTTTTGAGAAGCAGTTTTGTAACTAAAATATGTGAATTTGAAGAACCTTTTAAAGCTAAAAGAACTTTCACCTCATGTAAAGGTTCTAGAAGGGCCCTAATGTTGATATCAAACCTTTATGTGATGTGACGTTCTCTTTACATTTTTGATGGTTCTTCACACTCACTAATCACACTGTGGATCTTTTAGGAAGCCAAAGTGGATCTTCTATGCAATGGCTCAAAGAGCCCCTTTGAAGAACCTGCTCTTCGTAGAAACTTTTCATTACATGGAGGGCCTTTACATTTAAAAAAAAAAGGTTCACTCACACATCTCACTTCAGACATTTGTTTAGGGAACCAAAGGTGGTTTGTCTGTGCTATCATCTGGAGAATCTTTTCGGTGCTTTCATTTTTAGGAAAAGTAAATAATTAGTCTTAAGTTTTAAGATTGATAACCACACAGTGGTCTTGCAGGTTAAGAGCAGGTTCACACTAAAGACACTGCACTGCCTTTTTTTTCCTAGGGGTTCACAGTATGTTTTTTGAGTAAGAAAGCTACCAATTCCACCTGAGCGAACCAGGAAAAAAGTCAGTTCGCCTGTTAAAAGACGGTGAATAATTATGATGTAATAGCTGAGGATTAGAATTTAGCAATAAATCACATGGGAGCGAAAAAATGCTCATGGTGTTTTCCGTGCTTCAGTGGGTGCTCTTTGAAACGCGACACGTTTTAAGGAATGTAACCATAGCCAAGCAGGAACGACAGCAGAATGCTCAGGTAAACAGCTCGGACAACAAGGTATAAAAGCAATGGACTCTCATTTACCAAAATCTGGGCCGTGTTTTGTCTCAGAACAAAGGTGTATCCGAACACGGTCAGGGAAACCTGTTTGGTAACAGAGACTCTACTGCCTCTGTTGGGCCATCTCTCGTTTTCCACCTCCACCGAATAGGCCGCAAGGCTGGTCCCTTGCAGGCCACAAGCCTGGGACAGCGTGTAGCGACAGGTTCCTTGGAAGTCAAACCGGAGGCCATCGAAAGACGTGTAGTGTGGGTCACCTGCAGCCTCGCACACAGCTTTCCCCACAGGCTGGCACTGACGGATGCCCTTTACCACCGCGCACATCTCATACGGGCCACATGAGAAGTTTCTGCAAATTACCTACGAAGAAGAACTAGCGCTGTAGTCAAAGTGCATTTTGATTTTGGCACAAGTCAGAAACACAAGAAGCCCCAAAAATGAATGGGATTATGGGAAACAAGTATCATAAACTGCATCACTATTATTATCAGCTGGATAACATGTATCAAATGCTGGGGGGAAATACATTTTTGATAACTATCTCCTCTGAGGCCACGTAAACAGCAGAATCATGTTCACGCTTCCGTCTGTATACAGTTTGTACAGATTTTTTACCATTTCTTTTTATTTTTAGTCATTCTACAGGGTTAACAATTCCAAGAAATCTATAGTTATTGCATTTTTTTTCTCAAAAAATGCCAAATTTAAGAGAATACAAGTGAAAATACAAGATATTCGAGTGACTTTCTATCTTTAAAATATAAAATCTCTGCAAATGGCGGTGTACAGTCAATGCTGAGTGTAATAAAATAATAAATAAATAAATACATGTGCTATTACTTTTGCACAGGGCACATTTTATGCTGAATTGAGCATCTAAACCCTATTTGTGGATAAAAACGTGTTCTCTCTAGAGCAGGTGTGGGCATCTCTGATCCTGGAGGGCTGTTCCCCTCTTTAGACACGCTCGCTTAACCTGCCAGTTTACAGGTGAGCTGAACCAGGTGCGCCTGAGCAGGAAAATCACTGTGTTGGACAACAACCCCCCGAGGACCGGAGATGCCCGCTGCTGCCCTAGAGGTTGTGTACTTTTAACAAGACAATTTACCATGGGGTGCCAAAACTTTTGCACACACAAACATGTCTATACCTAAACACTCTTATTTCTGTTGTGGTCTCGAGTATTTCCTACCTGACCATCCTCCAGACACCTACACTCCATCTGACACAGGCTGTCAGGGTAGAACACCTGCCCTTGCAGGTAGTAGTGACCACTGTAGAAACAGCCGCACTGGGCGAAAGGGACACAACTGTCTCCGCTCAGGATGAAGCCCTGGTCACACACACAGCCCTCTTTACAGTTCCGCTGACAGCTGAGAGGCGAGGCGAGGCTGTGACAGGTAGCCGGACAGCCGGGCCCGCAAACATCATAATGACTGTTGAGAGGACACTGGACTCCTGATGAAGATGGAAGAGGAGAGAATGACATCATCATCATACACAGTGATCAGCCATAACATTAACACCACTGACAGGTGACGCGAATAACATTGACTAGTTATTTCAGTACAACGGCACATGTCAGGGGGAAGGGTATATTAGACAGCAGGTAAACAGTCAGTTCTTGAAGTCGATGTGCTGGAAGCAGGAGCAAAAGTATCAGAGACACTTTGACGAGTGATGATCTAGAGTCAGAGCATCTCCAGAACAGCAGGTCTTGTGGAGTGTTCCAGGTGTGCAGTAGTTAGTACCTACCAACTGTATGCGCCTGTGTCGGCCCTGAAGCGTGAGTTTTCAGAAAAACCCAATCGTGGGGGAGCAGAAGGGAGCAGGAGGGGAGGGGCGCTTTGCGAGACTAGACAAGTTGATTGGCCCTGGCTAAATACAGGTGGAATATTGCGTCGGCAGAAAACAGGTGGGTTTACACTGTGTTCCGCCAGCGCAATATGTAATCAGACTGCGGTGTAAGCTAACATATGTAGTGGTTAGCTTTGCTCGCGAGATAAACACGGGCTAAGCTAGGGGCCACCCTGAGGCCACACCGGTAAAGGAAAAGGTTACTGGGTTTAAGGGTAAGGAAAGGAACCCCTGGAAGCAGGTGCGAGCCAATTAGCCGCCCCGGCAGCATGCTCGGACCCACTTGAGCTAGTCACGTATCTCCCCCGCCCTTGGCCATCAGGGAGTCCGTCTCGTGCTGGCTCGGGGGTTGCTCCCGGCATACAGTCGGCACACCAGCCACCAAGGAGGAGGGAAAGGCCCGGTGCCACCCCCTGTCGGCCCGTCCGGGCGCTAACCCTTACACCAAGAGTGATCCAAGGAAGGATGACAGGTGGGTCATGGGCACCCGAGGCTCACTGATGGATGTAGACAGACAGACATACAGAAAGACAGACAGATAGATAGACAGATAGATAGATAGGCAGAGAGACAGACAGGCAAACAGGCAGATGGACACTTTATCGCAAGTGTTGCTCACCACAGAACTGTGCTGTTCTCCAGGAATTAACTTTCGCTCCCACATCCTGACAGACAGACATGTACGTGCTGATGGCCTGGCAGAGAACGTCTCTTCTGCCACGGAACATGCAAACATCAGTTACACAATCCCCAAAGAAGCCAGACGGGTCTAACAGGGGGTGACACTCCATGAAGGGGCCGCTGGGGTCCTGTATAAGCCCACAGTATTCAGCGGATCCATATCTCTCTCTCTCTCTAGCGTCACAATCTGTACAATTGCCGCTGCAGCCGTGGAGACAGTCCGGACTCTGGGCGATGCTCCAGCCCACCCCAAACTCATATGGCCCGACAGAGCGGTTTGTCCCCATGAGGGTTAGGTCGTCATCTGCTTTGCCGTTAAAATTGCCACAGAGGCCACAGACGGCACCCATGTAGCTACTGGGAATGCTGACGGAAGCAATGCTGCTCCAGTCAAAAGCCACAGTCAGACCAAAAGACGTGCGGACTACGGCTGACCAGCCGCTCTTAAAGGCAGAAACGTGGCCATCGTTCAGAACCCGAGGGAGGTTCAGCAGCATCCCGTTGACCTACGAAAGAAGAATGCAAGCACTAGTGAATGAGTTCTACAGAACATTGTGAGTTCACATGAATCCATCACCTTTTGGATCTGTTTTGGTGTTTTAAGCCACTGTAGGTCTGAAAATGATGTGCAAGAACCAGAAAAAGCCACACATCAGTAGCATCAGCATGAAAAATGGTTTACCAGTCAGAAAGCAAGCCGGGGTGGGGGGGTCCCCTTTGTATAGAATATCGAAGCTGTTTCTGACCAGAGGAACTTTTTAATAGGTCTTAGAACCATTGGAGGAAGTTCTTTCTTTTTTGTATGTCCGCACTTTAGGAAGCGAGAACCATTACAGTCCTGAGAACGTAATTTTAAAGAACCACAGTATTTTAGCTCCTACTGCAGGGAAGAAGTTTAGTTTGTCTAACTAAAGCAACTTTAATGGAGTTCAGGCTACTTTGTAAAGGATCATGCACAAAATTCTAAATTATAGAATACTATTTACAGTAAGGTCACATGCAGAAAAATGCCACTCAAATCCAGTTTAGTGTGCCTTAAAAAATCCAGTTTACACCTCCAAACATGATCAGATGTCGTCTTTTGGCGGTCGCTCGTCACCAAGGACGGCCCTGGCGATGCTGGCGCCCTAGGTTAACTTCCAGAAGCAACATTTCTGCTCAAATAATCTGACTGTTGAGGCTGGTGACTGACCTTTCTCTCCAAGTGCTTATTTCTAAAGAGCCAGAGTTACTATTCAACCAGTGTTTTCCCACCCCTATTCTCACAAATCCTGCCTCCTTCACTAGGATTGGTTAGTACTGTCCCTCTAACTGCGCTTGGATTGGGGAGTAGTATGTATTTACAAACAGCTCACCAATCAGCTTTCAACGAGCTGCTTCTGTGTCTGAACATTAGCCAATCCTGGCGCAGGGGGTGGGCTGAAACGTAGGTGGGGAAACATATAGCTCCCTCTAGTGGCCCTTATGGGAAACAAGAAATTCGGTCCGACATTTTTGCGCCCTAGGCAACTGCCTATGTGACTTATGCCACGGGCCGCCCCTGTTCATTACTTCTACATACATATTAAGCACAGTTTGAACAGAATGAAGTGTAGAAGCACGTGAACAACTCTACAGCTTTATCACCCAAACACTGATCTAAACAAACAATTCATTATACACGTCAGAGCAGAATCTCGAGCTCTTATCCAACAGTCACACCCTCTTACTGTTTTTATGACTTTTAACCCACTTACTCAGGAGCCCATATGAACAGCCCTATCTGCCAAAGACCTGATCTAAAAGAACTGCTGCTGCCCATTTATACTAAGAACTATTATATATATATATATATATATTTTTTTTTTTTTCTTTTCTGTTGTTTCTTTTTGCTATCCGATGTCAAACAGAGGAGGATGGGTTCCCCCTTCTGAGCCTTGGTTCCTCCCAAGGTTTCTTCCTACTGCTAGGGAGTTTTCCTTGCCTCTGTCGCCTTTGGCTTGCTCTTTGGGGGCTCAGACCTGGTTTCTGTAAAGCTGCTTTGTGACGGCAATTGAAAAAAGTGCTATATAAATAAACTTGACTTGACTTGACTTCCGGAAATGGGGGTCAAAGGGCAGTGCAATTACTGTAAAGAATCAATGACAAAGTAATAATGACATATTTCCTTTCAATTTACAAACTACAAAAACAAAGATAATTTAAAGATTTGAATCGCTGTGCTAAAATAAATGTAGCTGAACTACCAGTGCACAATTCAGCTCAACTGCGAGTTCAGTTACATGTAATTCACTGCTCCACAACACTGCTTATATCCTAGTGCTCAAACAACCACGGAGCTAGGGCAAGACTTGAGCACCCTTAAAAACAACATGTGAAGTTTGTTGAGGATCTGAACTATTTAGATACCAAGGACTTTTACGTTGACTACGACATGCCAGTCACTATTTTCACCACCAGAGCACTAGGTTTAGGCTGAAAATAAGTGCAGCCTGAATGAACTCACCATGACTGAGCCTTTATACTCATCGCTGATGACAATGGTGAGGTTAAAAACTTTGACCTGTAGAAGTTTGGTGAAGGAGACCATCCTGCTGCCACGAAAGCTGTTCTGCACCAGAACCTCAAACGGGACCAGCCCAGGATCACTGGAGCACACACCAACCAGCTGGTACAGACAGGTTCCCTGGGCAAAGCAATAACAGTTATATGATTGCTGTAGTTAATGGTGCATATCTACAGGACGATGTCTACAGAAGATCTACAGAAGGTCAAGGCCCTGTGTAGTGTTTGACCACCATAATCGCCATAAGTTTTAGAGTACATCTGCTCGACCGAATTGAAGAATACCTGAAAGTCGAAGCTCCTCCCATCGAAGCTGAGGTAATGGGGGTCCCCGTATGCTAAACAGATTGCTTCAGAGATCGGGTAACAGTCTCTAATTCCCTTAACCACCTTACACTGCAGCCCAGCTTTACAGCCTATGCTCTCGCACACCAGCTGCCCACCTCCTGCTGGGCAGCGGCACTGCATACTGCAGTAACTGTCCGCCCAGAAGGATTCCCCTGCAGGAATGTAGCGTCCGTTTTGTGAGCAGCCACAGCTGTTTGTAGGTACACACACTGCTCCACTCAGAACAAAGCCAGGGTTGCAGGTACAGGCTTCCACACAGGGCAAAGAGCAGTTCGTCACAGGCCTGCGATCCAGGCAGGTTGCAGCGCAAGCACTGCCACACAGCTCGTAATGACTGTTCTGAGGGCAGCTAAAGGCTGTGGACACATAAGCAGAATAACATTATTACTCAGATCAAGTGGCTTATGTGTCATTGGTCGACATGTAATTTATTTAACAGTTAATAACTGACTTAGGCTCCAATAACTCACTATTTTGCAATTTTAACTTACCTCAACTCCACTCAACTCAAGTTCTCCATTAAGCTTCTCATTTAATCTCATCTCATCTCATCTCAATTTAACTCACCTCATCTCATCCCATCTCATATCATTTCAATTCAACTCAACTCACCTCACCTCACCTCACCTCATCTCAATTCATCTCATCTCAACTCAACTCTCAACACGACTCGACTAGACTTGAATCGAGTCAACTCATTACATCTCATCTCAATTCAACTCAACTCAAGTCAACTCAACTCAACTCAACTCAATTCAACTCACCTCATCTCATCCCATCTCATAACATTTCAATTCAACTCATCTCATCTCATCTTAACTCAACTCTCAACACGACTCCACTAGACTTGAGTCGACTCAACGCAACTCAACTCATTATATCTCATCTCAACTCATCCCATTTCATCTCATCTCATTTCAATTCAACTCACTTGAACTCAACTCACCTCAACTCATCTCATCCCATCTCATATCATTTCAATTCAACTCAACTCAACTCAACTCATCTCATCTCATCTCATCTCATCTCATCTCATCTCATCTCATCTCATCTCAACTCAACTCAACTCAACTCAACTCAACTCAACTCAACTCAACTCAACTCAACTCAACTCAACTCAACTCAACTCATCTCATCTCATCTCATCTCATCTCATCTCATCTCATCTCATCTCATCTCATCTCATCTCAACTCAACTCAACTCAACTCAGCTCAACTCAACTCAACTCAACTCAACTCAACTCAACTCAACTCAACTCAACTCATTTCAATTCAACTCAACTCATCTTAACTCACCTCATCCCATCTCATATCATTTTAATTCAACTCACCTCATTTCATCTCATCTCAATTCAACTCACCTCATCTCATCCCATCTCATATGATTTCAATTCAACTCATCTTACCTCATCTCAGCTCATCTTAATTCATCTCATCTCATCTCAACTCAGTTAGTCTCACCTTATCTCAACTCAACTCATCTTGTCTCAGCTTATTTCATCTCATTTAATCTCAACTCAGCTCATCTCAACTCAATTCAACTCAACTCGTCTCATCTTGACTCATCTCATCTCATCTCATTTCAATTAAACTCACCACATCTCATCTCATCTCATCTTATCTTTCACACACAGTTAAATGCATATACTAATAGTACTAAGAGAGGCTGTGTTCTGAGATGAGCTGCTGGAAAAGATTCTGGATTGTGTATTGTCACCTGCAAGCTGAGATCTAGAAGCAAATGTAACTGTAATGCAGCTTTTATGAGGGACCCAGACTGAACTCTAATCCCTCCAACGATTTGATTACAGTACAGACAACAGTCCTGGAGGCCTGACATCCCTATGTCTTCACCCATTTGAAAATATCTGCTTTCACACAGATCAGTGTGTCCACACTCTATGGCACCACCAGCAGTGTGACCAGATTACTTTTATTCTGGTGAAGTTCCTTTAAAAACAGTCAGATATCAGCTTTCGGGAGGGTCTGTGGAAAGGTAGGAAGATGTTAATGGTTCTTATGCTTGAGTTTCTTTGAGACTGATAGTAGGTACATGTTTCATTGTTTGTGGCCTAGTAGTTTGAGACTGGCCCATGTGATTGGAGGGTCACAGGCAGGTTCAAGTCCAATGCCAAGTTCTACTGAGATTTCCTTGAGCAATGTAATGTCCAGCTACACTGCTTTCTGGTGCAATCTGTGTGTGTTCACAATGACAAACAAGTTTCTTTTACTTGTTAATGATCAGTGCTCAGTCATGTTTTGAAGCGTTGGTTGTTGCCTTTGAAGTACAGAGGTATGACTTTAAAGCAGGGGTGTCCAAACCCAGTCCTGGAGGGATGGTGTTCACTACATCTAGCATTTAACAGGTAAGCAGAGCCAGGTGTGTTTGAGCAGGGAACTCACCAAACTGAGTTGGACACCCCTGCTTTAAAGCAACCAGTTCAGTGCTTTGTGTTTGAAGTTGACCTCTTTGGATGATCGGCTACATTTGGGAATTTGGGGTAAAGGGAAGACTTTTCCTTTAACCTTTGAGCAATCACAATTATTCATAACTACTGAAAAGCATTAACTTAAATAAAAACTTTTAGAAAATAAATAAATAAATAATATATTATTTATATTTGATATATAATTAATATTATTAATATTAAAATAAAATCACTAAATGTAATTAAATAAAAATAAAAAAATTATATATAATAAAATACATGTAATAAAAGTATATATATATAGGACTGTTTATAAATCAATATTGACAGCCCTAATTGAAATCAAAATCATCACAAAATCATCCCTCAATCAGCCCTAATCAGCCAAAATCCACCCAAAATCAGCCCTAAACCAGTCCTAAATCAAACCAAAATCAGCCCTAAAACAATCTTAAATCAGCCCTAAATCAGCCCTAAATCAGCCTAAATCAGCCCTAAATCAGCCTAGGACATATGATTACTCACGGCATTTGGAGATCCCTCTCCAGTCAGTCAGTTGCACCCCAGCTTGTTGGCAAGCATCTGCATACACCTCTAAAGCCTTGCACAAGTAGAATCTGAGCCCACCGGCCATGCAAGTGTCAAACAGACAATTCTGCATGTAGGGGTTTGGATCAATGACAGCACGGCAGAGGCTGAATGGTCCATCGGATGTGCAGTTCAGGATTCCACAGTCCTGTTCACCCTCCCATGCTGCCAGTGCTTCTTCATTGCAGCCCTGAACAGCACCACTGCGGCCTTCTACACAATCCATGCAGTCTGTCTGGTTGAAAACTTTCCAGCTACAACCAAACTCTGCCGCACTTAAAGTCTGATTGTTGGATTGCTTGGTTAGGTCATCGCCCGGGTTGCCATTGAAGTTTCCACACAAGCCGCACACATTGCTCTTGAAGTTGGCAGGGAGGGTGACCAGAAGATAGCTGTCCCAGTCGTACTGCACAGCCAGGCCAAAACCTGTCTGGATGGTGACAGAGAGGCCTGACTGTGACACATTCACTCCAGCTTCATCGATTCGAACGGGTAGAGTCCACAAAGTCTGGTTCATCTGCACAAAACAATATAATGACCTGATAAAAATACATTGTCTGTAATATATTTTAAGTTATATATATTTTGTATGGAAAAAGTCAAGACGTCTCATACATTAGGAATTCACATTTAGCAAACAGTAGCTCATAATGTGAACATGCCCTGGTGAGTTATTGAAATGGCCAATTAATACAAGAGAAAATCGTCCCTCTCTTGAGCGTTGAAGCAGCAGTAAAGATCACATCTCTCTCTGTGGCTAATGTGAAGAGGAGTATACAAGTGGTGAACCCACTCAAAGCACAAAGTCTTGGCAACATCCCTAGGTGTCTATAAGGAATGTGCCCTAACCTTAACCCAACCCACTTCAGATCTTCAGTGTAAAACTCTGCTAAGAACCTTAATTAGCCTGGTTGGCTAAATTCATGAGGAACACTCCTGAGCTACCTCACTGAAGCACCTTAATCTTTTTTTTTTTCTGAGGAAATCCATTTAGTATAGTGGGCTATCACAATAGGCCCATTAGCATTAGCATGGAACAGAGGTGATAGTGTCCACTCTGAGCTACAGCTGACAGGTGAGGTGACAGAAAGTATATGGTACTGATGCTTTGAGATATTCTTTCCAACTTTAACAAGAAACAAGACCACCACACTGCATCTGAGACTCAGTGCAAAGCCCTTACCCTCACTTGACCTCTCTGCAAACGATCAATGGTGATGGTGATACCTCCAACTTTCACAGTCACAAGAGAAACGAATGAGACCTGGATGTTCCCTCGGTTTTCGTTCTGAGCTTGAACCTCGAAAGCCGGCAAGCTGTTGTTGCTCTGACAGTTCTTGGTGATGACGTAGGTACAAGTGCCCATGAAGTCAAAGTAGAGGCCATCAAACGTACGATAGTGGGGGTCTCCCATGGCCCAGCAGGTTCCAGGCTTGTCTTGAGGTTTCTTCACACAGGTGGGGATGGAGTCCTGCATCTGGCACTCCTCATCCACACTGCATGTGGAGCTGGTACAGATGACGGGTACTATAGCAGTTTGGAGAAAGGAGAAAGGTCATGGTTGAGCTCTGATAAAGGTTATATGGATATAGTCACAATATACATCAATCAGCCATAACTTTAAGACCACCTGTCCAGCACTGTGTAGGTCAGTCGCTGGATCAGCTCTGACTGTACTGTGTGTTCTGACCACTCCATAATACAGTCACTACACTCACTGCAAATTCATACTGGATCAAAACTCTCCACTAAGATTTGTGTAAGACTGAGTAAAGTTACACTTTGCATATACATACTGGATTAAAATGACTCCATAATTATGGCAGTCAGACTGTAAACACTACACACACTGCAGGTTCATACTGGATTAATGAAATGGATCATCCTCAGACAAAATAAATCCAGTATGAGTCAGTTTTTCTAATTAAAGTATCTACCAGATAAAATAAAGTGGCAGATTAAAACACTAACCTGTGCAGAGGGCTGGAGCACCGTATGCATTCATCATGGCCAGCCCTATACTATAGAGACCAAAAGCTGCACTCGGATGGGTCACATTGTGTCTTCCTACTCCTGGCTGGAAGACCAGTTCAGCCCAAGAGTACATGCTCTTTCCCACTGCCCTCCATTGAATGGAGCTAGGTAAGGGTGCTCCATCAAACTGCATTCCAGCAAGGTCAACGCTTGGCACCACTAGAAGCACTCGGTTGTCAAAGCCGTCCTGCCCGTCCAGAGCATATGCATAGCAAAAGACGTCGTTGTGCAGAAGATTTGCCAGGAAGGTGTCATACATGACTGCCCATGACACCTGAACCCCGTTGAACAGGAAGAGCACCTGAATTCCTTTGTCTGCACTGATACTAAGGGCATCAGGGTAGGAGAGCTGGTACTGCACTGTCTGACCTGGGCTTAATGTGCTATTTACAGTCAAACTGGATGAAGATACAGTCACTTGGGTCAGCTGTGATGCCTGGATGAAGACGCTGTCGTACTGGCTTTGGACTGAGACTGAAGGCACCAGGAAGGATGTGCCCCAGCTCGGCACAGGCAGCAACTGCTCGTAGACGTGGTTGCACTTTGAGAAGAACCAGGTGCAGGTGTGGCCCGAGTACACGGCTACGGGAAGCTGAGACACTATCCTCGTCCCTGTCATGTCTTGGCTGCTCTGAAGCTGGATGCTTTCGAAAGGCTGCATGTGAACAGCGAGCTGACTGCCAGCTGTGTAGAGGCTACCCTCAAACCAAACATCTGCTTGAAGGAAAACCTGCACAGTGTTTGGTTGCCCGCCATTAATGAAGATGAGCTCCATTTGCATGCTGGGAGGAGAGATGCTCGGCGTGAATATGAAGTACTCCACTCCCCATTCAGTCATGGGATACACCACCGAAGTGTCCACGGTGTAGAGCTTAGCATTCAGAGAGGAGACAGTCACATTCTTAGTGGCCTGGATGAGGACTGTGTTGCTGGATCTCAGGCTGCCGTACACCTCCACTCCCAGGGGAAGTGTTACGGTGGTTCCCTGGCCGGCGCTCAGTGTCTGAGTTTGGACAAAGTTGAGGTTAGGCACAGCCACCGTGACGGAACAGTTGGACTGAATGGAGGTGATCTGAATTTGGAAAACAGGGCTGCCATAGTAGGCAATGTAGTTTTGCATGAAGGCCGTGGCAAAAGCTGTGCCTGCAGTGTGTGCATTGCAAACATCTGTTTAGAGAGAGAGAGAGAATAAATGATTAGATAAATAAATGCAATAAATAAATATAAATAAAAAATAATACATATAAATACATTTAAATAAATGTAATAAATAAATATAAATACATTTAAATAAATGTAAATAAATAAATATAAATACATTTAAATAAATGTAATAAATTGCAACAGCTGAAATTTCATCACCCAGATGTTTAAAGTGATTTTTTTTTTTTAAATAATTGCTGAGTGAAAAAAGCCTGATACATGTATACGGAGCGGTGTGTATTATTTATCGGACTCTGTAAACAGAAGTTATGGCACTCCTGGCAAAATGACAAAACATAAAATTAGGTCTGGGCAAAAGTTATAGCACCATCTATATTTAATTTGATCTCACATATGTTAAATTTCGAATGAACAGAAACTGAAATAAAGTGAAATAAAAAATAAAACAACAATAAGGAAACATACAACAAAAATGTTTTAAACTGCATAAATTATTTATTTATCTGTCATTTACTGCCAGTTACTACATTTCACACTATTACTGTTCCTGTCTTTCAATTATGTGCTTAATGCAAAATGGCATGAACAACCAACATGTCTCTGAATATTTTCTGTTTTTAAATTAAAGTGCAAATTCTGCCTCTACATAAATCACACATTTCTATATCTCGCCTTTCACACATTTTTACAGATTAATTTTAGTGTGTTATAGACTGTTTATTGTTAGATGTATCATATATATATATACAGTGGGTTTGGAAAGTATTCAGACCCCCTTCAATTTTTCACTTTTTGTCATATTGCAGCCATTTGCTAAAATC